>CM042190.1:18464876-18477808 GCA_023539305.1 Ilex asprella | reverse complement strand
AAACGGAGCATAAGGGAAAATATGTTGGTTAACTTAAGCAATACATTTGATTAAAGTAAAACGAAGCATATGATTTAGAGAGTATTCGTGAATTTAACTCAAAAATTATTGATGCTTCGCCATCACCTCCTTCCCGCTTCATAAAGTTGCTTAAAAAATTCGAAGAAACAAATTTGTAAATAAAAAGTCGATACACTATCTAAAATATTTCGAATTGAAATGCATTCTTCTTTGAAACAACTGCTTTAGTCCATTCTCGCATCTTTGCTTTCACCACCTTGCTATTGTCTACCAACTTATTGATGAGTTTCAGAGCTTTAGAGAAATGAAGAAGATAAAGACAAAGTATTTCATTCTAATTTATTTCATTACACATTTAGTTTGTACATGATGTTGTATTTATACACAGTCTTAGGCTAACTAACTGTTAATTTGTTACGGATCTTGTTGAGTTGGACATACAAGTGAAGTTAGTTACAACAGCTTCATGTGTGTTGATCAGCTGGATTCTCTTGGTTGAGCTGTTGCAGTGTGTTGAGGTTCACTGTAACTAACTGTGAGTAGGATCCGTTGGTTAATACACCCCCTCAAACTTATGGGACGGAGGGAGGCAAACAACCATAAGTTTGTCTCTGAGCATAAAAAATTTAGTTGTGGAAAGACTTTTGGTGAAAATATCAACTAGTTGATCCTTGGTAGAGAAATAATGGACTGCAAGAGATTTTTGAGCTACCCACTCAGAATAAAGTGAAAGTCAATCTCTATGTGTTTGGTTCTAGCATGGAACATTGGATTTGAGACAAGGGCCAAAACTGAAATATTATCACACCAAAGCTTGGGAGTAAAGGAAGGTCGAATATGAAGACTCTGTAGTAGTTTCTGTACCCAAATAATATAAAACCCGGATAAATCTAAATTTTTATGAAAAATGATAAAACGGTAATTAGTCACTACGATACGGGACTTTTCTAGAACTCGGAAGACGAAATAGATTTCACCGTTGGATTTGTCTCATAAAATCGAATTTTGAGACAATCAAATTTTTTGCCTTTTTGGAGGTTATCTGGTGACACGTGAGCTAAATAAACAAGCATGGGAATTAAATTTCAAAAATTAAAAAAAATTTAAAGTTAGTTTAAATAAAAGATTTTGAACTTGAACCGGAATAAAATTTAATCTATTCGTGACAAATCCAGACCCGGGAAAGGAGAACGTGTGGCGCAACGATGACCAAGCATCTAAAGAGTATAAATAGGGTTTTCTCCAACTTCTCTCTACAATCTATGACTTTCCTTTGGTCAAATCACCTCGGGCCAAGAACAAAGTGTATTGTACTCATCGTGTGCTATAAGATCACACCAAAAAGCGAAGATTTGTGCGAAGTTCTAAGGACGGGATTTTAGAGGAAGCAATGATTAAAACTTGTTTCGGGTCTTGGGAGTTTTCGACCGTGGTTTTATGTTTCAAGAGGTAGGGTTTTTTTTTCCTAATTAGGTTTATTTTTAACTTAGGGTTGATATATGAAATAGGTGGGGTGTTAGAGATGTAATCTCATATAGAACTTATCTATGGTAATTGAAATGTGGAAAATGGGTATTAAGAATGGTTAAAATCAATTCTAGCATGAATTGAGTATGTAGAAATTTCTTGAAAAATGAGAATTTGGGCATATTATGTGTTACATGATTTTCTTGCCTTGAAGGTGTTTGATTAAATGCCTATGTGGATTAAGTGTGTTATTTACATTGATTATGTTCTAACATACTTGTAACTTGATGTTGGAAAATGTTGGCATATGCATATGATATATTGACATTAAGGTTATTAATGGTGGTTATATGTTTATGATGTAATTTACCATGAGCCATGTTGACTGAATATTGGAATGTTCATATTGTACTCATGACATATTGAACATGGTCGAAAAATTGCAATTGTACATTTACATTGCATATGCACGGGTAGTATCACATTTGTTGGCATATGACATGAGTATGAGTGTGTGTGCAAGGTTTGATCAAACACCATTCTTGGTGGATGATGTGTGGGCTCGTGACAGTTCGACCAAGGTTCGACTGAGCCGCACAGGTTGCATGGAAAATAAGGTTGGGGTTAGTAAGAAGGGCTAGAATGTCCATCGGGTGCAAGACCCTGAGATTAGATACGCACTCCATTGGTGTACAGTCCATAAAATATGTTGGTGTACGCGGAGATGTTGGTGGAAGTTCGTTAATGTTATGTTTGTTGAGTGTCTATTGGTGTAAGTCCATGAATACCCACCATAAGAAAGACTCGGGATTTATAAATAGTCATTGGATGTGTAACATCAATGGCGGTGGCTTAGAATGCTCGGATTCATACGAATGGTATTGCACGTGTTATGGGAACCAGTAAAGGCTCGGGTTGAGTTGCATGAATGAGTCTCATCTCATATCATGGCATGACATAGAGAATTCCATTGTTGAATTGCATATTCTTGAATAGAGTAATTGTTGCTTGTTGAATTGCATGTGAATATTTCATATGCATTTAAGTTGGGGAGTAGCCTCTTTAGGAGATTCCCGTATTGAGCGTGACTCACCCTTTATGGGGACAACATTTCAGGTGTGGGATATGCGTCTGTGGATGGTTGTCACTCGAACCCTCATTGTTAAAGAAAAGTTGAGATGTGACTTTAAATTATGGTTTTGTAAAACTAAGATGTTATTTAGTTTTTAGGCATATAATGTGATATAAATGATTGTAAAGAACTCATATGAACTATTTTTTTATTTAAAAATCGATGTTATATGAGTTTGGGTTGATTTTGTATAAGTTTAGAATGGATTGAAATTGAAAAAGGATGGAACCAAGGAAAAACTATGAAGACCTACCGATAGAACGATAAGTTCTCCTACTGGTAGAACTTTTTCGGTAGGCTTCTTCTACTGGTAGAACGATGAGTTTTGTTGGTAGAACATTTCCAGTGAGTTTTCTTACTGGTAGAAAGATGATAAACCTATCGGTAAAACAATTTCAGAAGGTTTTCCTACCGGTGTAACATGGACATCTTTTACCAATAGACTTTCATTAATTTTCAGAAATTCAAAAAAAAATGGTTTTGTCTAGCCTTCGGGTCTTGAGTTTTTTGTTAAAATGATATAAATAGACAATAAATAAAGGATGAATTTTTGTATATTAGACCTTGGATGGGTCATGTGATTGGAATGTGTATCGATTATCCGTTTGGGGAGTGCCCAGTGCAAGGGAGACTCTATCCAAACTCTGTGTGGTATGTGATCCCGGTAAAGGGGATATTACACCATGGTGTCGGGAATGCAATATTCATGGGCATTTTTGCGGATTGATAGGTGATCAATGGGTTGACAAAGGACCCCCGATTTTAGGGGCATCACGAATAACCTCAGGCTGTAGTATAAGCAAGCGCTCTAAATTCTGCCTCTGTGGACCTGCTACTTCTTAGTGCACCAACGAATGGGATTATCACCCAGATGGAGAAGAAAACCTATGGTAAATCTTCAATCATTAGGATCTCCTGCCCCATCAGCATCTGAGAATGCTGAAAGGCTAAGAGAACAAGGTTGGTAAAGAAGACCAAATTTGTTGGTTCCTTTAAGATACCTGAGAATTGTTTTGACTGCTACAAAATAGATTTATATAGGTTGACTCATGTATTAAAAGACATGATTAACATCATAAGTGATATTTGGTATAGTGAATGTAAGGTACTGTAAAGAACCAACTAGACTTCAATACAATGAGGGATCTGGTAAAAGAACACCACCAGTCTTGCTAAGTCTAAGGGAGGTTGTTAAATGTGTTTTGCAAGGCTTACAGTCAACCAACTTGGATTTGTGCAGCAAATCGTTAACATACCTTTGTTGAGTAAGAAAAAGTCTTGTGGATGTGTTTTGAACTTTTATTCCAAGAAAGTCATGAAAAGGACCCAAGTCTTTCATCTCAAAAGTTTGATCAAGATTGGACTAAAGGGTGTGAATGTATTTGGAATCATTACCAATGATGATAATATCATCCACATAAAGAAGTAAAATCGTGAGAGAACCTAAGACATATCTAATGAATAAAGATGGATCAGCTGGAGAAGCATGAAAAGAATAAGTGCTAAGATGTGTGGTGAATTTCTCAAACCAGACTCTAGGAGCTTGTTTGAGACTATAAAGAGATTTGTGGGGTTTGTAAACAAAATTAGGAGTAATAGAATCAATGAAACTTGTAACGCACCAAAATCCACTTTGGACGTCATTACTATCTCAAACCATTCACATCATGTAAACAACTAGTAAAAATCTATAGATAAGGAAAATTTCATTCATCATACATAACATCTACCACATCATCCAACAAAATATGCCATACCATGGCCAATACATCCAAAAATCAATTATTATTTTGCAGCGGAATAAACAAAATGTCATTCATACATTGTTTCAAAATGCATCTCCTAATCTAGGACATAAAGGGAGCAAATCTAGACATTCTCTTCGGAATCTACACTTCCATCCAATTGAGCTTTCTAAGCTACTTGCTCATCAACTCCGAACTCTTCCTCTGAATCGAAATCTAAGAATATATATTGTTTGTTGGGGGGAGCACTAAGATTTGTAGGAAAATTTTCTCAAACTCGAACAGGTTTTGAAAACATATAAAACAAGTCGGTGTCATTTCACAAATATCATATAACTTTTGAAAGAAAACAGTGACAGTGCATCCGATCTCAAGTTTAAGCAATATCAATAAAGTAAATGAAGAAGTAAACCAATTCCCAACAATAAGTTATTTCCAACAAGTTCCTGTAATAAACTATTTTCACAACTATAAACAATAACTCATAATTTGTACCATTTCCCACAATATATATCCATATCTCCCAATTGTATATGTATCTTAGGTATGTTGGTTATTTTTCAGGAATCTACACAACGGTTCTACCTCATTCACCCATCACAACCACACAATCTCAATCATTCTCAGCAGAGCCAAATCACAAACCACTTTAGGAATAACGTATACCGTATCCCACGGTATTGACAAATCATTCTCAGAAAAGGTATGCCATCCTTCAGCCTCTAACATACTTGAACAATAGTGGTTACTCTCACAAACAACAATCTATTACAAGTGTTAGACAACTATCTCACTTCCACTGGAATAGACTAATCTCTCATACTCTATGACATCTCTTGAAGGCAATTCAAGTCCATCACAATAAACCATACAAGAGATGCAATACCAACCAATTTTCTCAAATCACAAGTAAATCCAAAAATTTCCAATTTCGTAGGTATTTTTTCAATATAATAACTCAAGAACTACTAAATATCAAATTTTGAAATCAAGAACAAATGAATATCAAGTTTTGATACCAAGAACAAATAAATATCAAGTTTCAAATCAAGAACAAATGAATATCAAGTTTTGAAATCAAGAACAAATGAATATCAAGAAGAAAAATTCATACTTCTTGAAAAAAACTAGAGTTTGGATGTCAAGAACAAAAATTTTGTGACTATCAAGCTATAATTTCCATAAAAAACAAGGTAGGATTTGCAAGATCATCAAGAAACAAGAATTTTCATAGATATATATAGAATTTAGAGTCAAAACATATGTATATATAAGCTCTAACATCAATGAACCAGAGTGGAAGAAAACCCCCACCTTCTTCTTTGTTAGTGTTCTTGAAAAACTTGAAGTTTTGATCCTCTTCAATGTGCAAATCCTCCCTTGATCTTGTGTTTTCTTCTTCTTTCTTCCTCTCTAAGTTTTCCTAGGGTTAGAAAGGTTGTATTGGAGCTAAGGAAGGCGGCACTATGTATTTATAGGGCGAGAAAGGAGTTCAATTGACGTAAATCTGATGTTGTGATTCGTTGCTCATGTTCAAATGTCATTGACGTTCGAACGTCACTTGTTCCCAGTACTTTGGTTTTTCCATAAGACAAAAGTACTGGAATGAACTGTCGTTCGAACGTACTTTCACGTTCGAACGTCATTCCAATTCTTACTGAAACGTTCAGTGAAGTTTTGACCTATTTAGAGGGCGATTTGGTAAATTTTTGTCTAATACACTTTTGTAGACCTGGAAGCCTAGTATCTAATTTTAAAATTTCAGCTCAAATGGACATTAGGGTAAAAAGGTATGATCCAAATACTAAAGTAGTGTCGAAATTCTTTCTACCTGAATTCTATCTAAAATATTTTTTTTAACTTCGGAACACTTCCTAACTTCTGATACAGCCCATATTACCTCGAATAATATTTTTATTTCTACTCTTACAATCTACATAGTTCATGCATACATATTGCATATATTATCATTTTTAAAACATAATTATGTTACTATATAACGATAAGAATGTAGGGGTTTACAAAACCTAAGGGTTGGGTCATATAGACATCAACATGAAGAGAATTATGCAAAAAGACATTCTTGACATCTAAAGAGTGGAGAGGTCAATAAAATTTTTTAGAAAGAGCAAGGATGAATTTGGTTGTGGCACGTTTCACCACAAGGCCAAAGGTTTCATGGTAATCAATGCCAGCCTTTTGATGAAAGTCTTTAGCAACAAGTCTTGTTTTGTACCTAAAGATTGAAGCATTAGAATTTTGTTTGATTTGATAAACCCATTTACAACCAAGAAGATTCTGATGAGGAGATAGTGGAACCAAGGACCAGGTACCATGCTGCTGCAGTGCAAAAAAATCTGCAGACATAGCTTGTCTCCATTCAGGAGACTTGGATGTTGAGGTGAAGGTGGTAGATTCAACCAGAGTTGTAGTAGCTGAGTAAACCTTTGGTTTGAAAATACCAGACTTGGATCTTGTTGTCATAGGATGAGTAGAAGGAATTGTGGCTAATGAATGTAAAGCTAGAGGTACAAACACTAAAGTCTCTATGAGTACATGATGAGAAGATAAATTATTTGATGCAGTAGGTGGTACAACATTAGAAAGAGAAGATTGTGGAATTGAATTTGGAGACTGAGATGTCTACTGGACAAAAGACAAGTGATGAATAAGAAAAGGAGACACATCATGTTGTGCAGAGGAAGGATGTGGTCCCAACATTGAGGGTTGAGGTGAGGATGTGTCATTAGAAGAAAAAGGCAATTAGTGATCAAGATCACAAGGAGTAAATTATGGAACAATGTTTCATCAAATATTACATGTCTTAAGATAAAGATCTTATTGGATTTAGGATCATAACATAGTTATCCTTTGTAATCAAAATGATAACCTAAGAAAATGCATTGGGTTGTTTTAGATTGAAGTTTATGTTTGGTATAAGGTTTGAGAAGAGGATAGCATGCACATCCAAAGATTTCAAGAGTTGAATATTTTGGTTTGGTGTGATAGAGAATTTCAAAAGGTGATTTGGATTTTATATTTTTACTAGGCAATATGTTAATGAGATAAGTGGCTGCAACGAATGCATGAAACCAAAAGGATGGAGGCAGAGATGCTTTAGACAAGAGAGACAAAGCAGTTTCAGTAATATGTTTGTGCTTCCTCTCAGCAATGCTATTTTTCTGAGGGGTGTGAGGATAGGAATTCTTTTGATGAACATCATATTGACTTAGATAGTGCTGAAGCTAAAGTCTAGTAAATTAACCACCACCATCAGAGTGAAATACTTTCAATTTATGAGAGAATTGATTCTCAACATAAGGCTTGAACTTAGCAAAAACATCAGATTTATTTACTAGTGGGAAGATCTATATAAATCTGGTACAATCATCAACAAATGAGATGTAATAGCTAAAACCACAAAGTGAAACTTGAAGAGCAGAGCCCCAAACATCACCATGTATAATTTTTAAAGGAGATATAGAAAAAGACTTAGAAAGAAAAAGAAAGGAAGTTTTGACATCTTCCTATATAGATAGTGCTCACAAATACAAGTAAATTTAGTAAAAGAAGTAGGTAGATTCAGTTGAGAAAGAATCTGTTGTTGAACAGAAGTAGATTGATGCCCAAGACGATCATGTCAAGACTAATCAATGATCCTTGTACCAAGATATGATTGGATACAAGTCAAAGTTGAAATTGTTGAGAGCATTGATTGAATACAAGTCATTGCTACTATGGCCTTTGTAGAGGACTTGCCATGTGGCTTTGTCCCGAATGACAAAAGAATTAGCATCAAATATAAATTGGCAATTATTATCAAGACATAGTTGCTTGATAGAGATGAGATTTGTAGCAATTGAAGGTATGTGAATGACTTTGTTAAGTTTGATGTAGTGAGAAGGAGTTTGAAGAAGAGATAGACTTGTATGGGTGATAAGTAACTCATGTCCATTTCCAATAGACACTTTGTCTTCACCAAAATAAGGAGTGACAAGAGACAGATCTGCAATGCTTGAAGTGATATGATGCTAAACACCAGAATCAGTAAGCCGAAAATTTGGACTCTATTGATAAGATGTAGTAGCCATAGTAGTGTAGGGTGAATATTCAAATGTAAAATCATTGGAATTGAACTGGTGATTAGGAGAATAGTCTGAAATAGCAGTAATAGCCTTAAATGAAGTTGATGATTGTTGATTTTGGCCCTGATAAGCAGTATTCAGGCGATGATAACAAATTGCAGCATCATGACCAATTTTGTTGCAGATCTGACAAGTAACTGGTGGAGATCTGTTCTGGTTGTATTGATTTGAGCTAGATTTTTGCAGTTGCGTATTTAATCTGCTATTTTGACCATTTTGATTTCTGCCTCCTCTGTTACCATTGCAACCTCTGTCTCCTCTCCCTTGACTTGACTAGTTTTTACCATTGTTGTTATAGAAATGTTGTCTGTTTTGTGGTGCTATCATGGTAATAGGATTGAAATAACTCACTTGCGAATTTAAGTTGGCTTCGATGGATATTTCTTCAGCCTTACGAAGAGAGTGCAGATCTTCCAAAGAAAGTGGTTGTGATTTGGTTCGAATTATAGTCCGGAAGGCATTATATTCAGTTGACAATCCATTCAAGGTGTATATAAGTAGATCTTCATCTTCTACCAGAACTGAAACTGCTGTAAGCTTATCTCGAGACTCCTTTATTTTATGCAAATACTTATCTATAGATTCTATTCCTTTCGTAATTGTTTGTAAACCAGTCTTAAGCTGCAATATATTTGTTTTACATAAAGAGGTAAACCTTCTTTCCAAAGCTAGCAAAACTTCTTGGGAAGTAGTGTACCCTATAACATGTGTAATAGCTGACTGTGAGAAAGTAGCATTTATCAGTGTCATTAGTGCTTGGTCTTGGACAATCCACTGCTAATAGTTGTACCATTTTCATCAGGAAGAAATTAAAGAGGATATGAATTCGATCCATCAAGAAAGTTGAAAAGAGAATGAGCACGTAATAGTGCAGAGATCTGAAATCTCCATGATGCATAATTTGTAGAATCCAAACAAAGAGATATCATGTTACAAATGTTTGATTGAAGGTAGATAGCAGTGTTATCAGAACCAGACTGAACCGGCCGGTCGGACCGTGAACCAGGGCCTAGACTGGGCCGGTTCTTAAGTTAAACCGCATAAGGAAGTAAACCGCCTATTAACCGTTAAACTAGCCGATTTTGTCTAAAACCCGTGAATCGTTCGCTTTGATTAAACCGGACGGTTTGAAATTTAAATTATATTTTTAAAAAAATTCCATTCTGGCAGGCAGATGACAGGCTCTTCTCTCTCTGTGTACACCTTGTTTTACTCACAGATGGCAGGCAGCGTCTCCTTCCCGAGGCTTAGTTCTATGTGCAACTTTGACTTTAATACATACATAGCCTGACCTTTTAATTGCACAATTTTATATCTCCCTCTCTTTTAATTTCATTTTGTTAAAAAAAATTTGATAAATTAATTTTTGGGTTCACTATTAATTTTTCACTTACCTAGATTTATTTTTTTATTTTTGTCAAAGTCCTAAATTTTAGATTAATTATTATGTTTATAAATTTTTATATTTTTTAGCTAAACCATTATGTTTTATAATTATTATATATATATATAAATATATATATTTTTAAATGACCGGTTTGACTAGTTGACTCACTGGTTGAACTATTGAACTATTGACTCGGTCTCCTAGCCGGTTCGATGATCAATCCGGTACTGATAACATTGGTAGATATGAGACTCGGATGAGATTGCATTTATAGTAGTTGAAGACGAAGAAGAAAAAGATAAAAGAGATATGCCAACTGAATTTGTTGCCATTGATACAAACATTTGTCTGATTTACAATTGTGGTTTAATGCAAATGTGGTTTTCTCATCCAAATTTGGTAATGTACAACTAATCTTATTGAAAAAGGGTAAGTTTAGGATCGATCACAAACGTCTATGATCGATCCCAAGTTCACAGAAGTGAGGATCAGTTTACAACAATTAAGGACATATTTATCACTTTTGAGGGTTCATTTACAATAATTGTGGATAAATTTACCACAATTAAGGTCAGCTTTACCACATTTGATGGTCAATTTACCACAATTAAGGATAAATTTACCAGTGTTATGGGTAAGTGTACTAGGTTTGTAGACATATTTACAATTTTAGAGGACCATTTACTATTATTTTGGTAATACTTACCACATATGTGAGTAAGTTTACAATGATCAAGGGTAATAAAAATTACAGTTTAGGGTCAACTTAGAATGATTGTGGATAAATTTAGTTGTACATAGGTCAAGTTTACTTTTATTCTGGTTAATATTATGATAACTGTGAATAATAATACAAATTAAAAAAACATTATTTTTTTATCTCCAAAATGTTTGTGATCAATCCCAAGAGCTTGGGTTATATAGCAAGATGGCAGTACTCTCCCCCAAAAGTAGTTTTCCTTATACAAATTTGGTAACTTATTGAAAAACGGTAAATTTGGAATCGATCATAAGGTCACTGAAGTAAGATTTAGCAAAATTTTGGTCAATTTACCATAATTAATAGTAGATTTATCACCTTTAAGGGTCAGTTTATAACAATTTTGAATTAATTTACAAATTTAGAGATCAATTTACAATTGTTCTGATTAATATTACTAGGATTAAGGGTAAATTAACGACAAAAAAAAATTGTTAAGTTAAAATCATTGTGAATAAATTTACAACAATTGGGGAAAGGTTATGACATTAAAGGAAAAATTTACTATAATTTAAGGTTAAATACAATGATTGTGGCAAGATTACTAGTATATAAGATAATTTTACTATTAATTTGGTTAGTCATACAATAATCGTGGAAAATTTTACAAATATAGAGGTAAATGTACGACACCTATGAGATGCGCCTGTAACGTATTTATAATAAATATGGTTAAAGGTGTCAATTAATACTTTTACCACATATTGGTTACATTTAATATTGGTAAGGATAGTATTATCACCGTTGTGGTAAGATTTACCAAACAGTAAGCAATTTATCATAATTGAGGGTACATTTATTACATTTGAGTGTGAGTTACAATAATTGTGGATAAATTTATATGTTTAGAGGACAATTTATGACTATTTTAGCTAATATTACGACAATTTTTGATAACTTTACAAGGATTAGGGGTCAATATACGAGAAAAGTAAATTAAGTTAAAGTAACATTACACCATCAAAAAAGAAAATTTTAGTATAGCTTAAGGTTAAGTTAGAATTTTAGCTTAGGGTTAAATTGGTAAATATTACGATAACTGTGAATAATAATACAAACTTAAAAGTAAGTATATAATATCAGTGAGATGCATTAGTGTCATATTTACAATAAATGTGATTAAAGACGCCAATCATACTTCTATCACCATAGTAGTTAAAGTTTGCTCACTAGTTTAGTAATTTTGCCATCCACTGATATTATAATTTTACCCACTGTTGTGGTAATTATTTATACTTCTATTGTAAATTTTCTACTGATGTTAAAATTTTGTCTACTATTATCATAAATTTTTTACTGATATTATAAATTTGTCCACTACTATGGTAATTTTTCTCACAAATGTTGTAAGTTTAGAATGATTGTGGTTAAAGTTATTAGTATATAGACTAATTTTAATTTCATTTTGATTAATATTAAGAGAATCGTGGATAATAATACAAATTTAAAGGTAAATTTACGATATTAGTATGATGAACTAGTGTCGTATTTACGAAAAATATAGTTAAAGGTGTCAATCGTATTTTTACCACCCTATTATTTAAAGTTTGTCCACTACTGTTTTAATTTTGTCTATTACTATAATAAATATTTCACTGATGTTACAAATTTGCCATTAATATGGTAAATTTTCCTATTAATGTTATAATTTTTTTACTAATGTTGTAAAATTTTCACTATTGTCGTACTAATGTTGCATACAAAGACAATGTAAAAAATAACAGGCAATGTAATCGGTTGCCTTACCTTTTGCTTTTACATGTAGCAGAATCTGCTGTCTTTTTGTGCCTAGCAGCTTTTTGGTGTAGTACTGAAAAGCTAAATGGTTGAATTGTAGTTGGCTCCTTTAAGATGAGTTGATAATTATGTGGATAGACGACACAAGAAAGGCTATATGTGTGGGGAGCTTAAATAAGTATCTTTTTACAATTATCTATTTGCTTAAGCTTTTAGATTAGTTGAAAGTTGAAAACACATTTTGCAAATCAAGATCACGAGTACAATATGTAGGCCTGTCAAAATTCAACACGACACGATTAATCGACACGATTAACCGTTGATTAAAAGGGTTTGGGTGAGACCTTAACGGGTTCGGGTGATAAACGGGTCAACCCGTTTAATACGTTTAATAAACGAGTCGTGTTCGGGTGAGACATGCTAACCCATTTATTACTCGTTTATCCGTTTAAATAAATTTAATATAATAATAAATTAATAATTATTTTAATAAAAATAATTAAAATTTATTAAAATTAATGATCCACAATATTTGTAC
>CM042190.1:18443025-18456351 GCA_023539305.1 Ilex asprella | reverse complement strand
AAAAAGTTATAAATTCTTGATCGTTGGATGAATGAATTTGAGACCATAAGATGTGTTAGAAGTTCAGCCGCAATTGTTGACTTTTTTTTAAGGGAAAATGTAAAAGAATAAAATTATAAATTTTTAACCGTTGGATGAATGAATTTGAGACCGTAGGATCGGCTTGTTGAAGCCTTTGAATGAAGGTCGTTGGATGTTGAAGCCTAGATTGACTTGAGACCGTTGGATGTTGAAGCTTAGATTGATTTAAGACCTTTGGATGTTGAAGCCTTAGAATTTGAGCCGCTCTGTTTTATATTATAAATTTCAAATATTTGCAGAATATTTCAAAATAATATCACTCCAAATAACTTAAATTGTTTCAGCAATGTACATCAATCAATTTGTCATTTCGTCGCGGACACAACGAAATTATTTTTAATCTTTTTTTTTTTGAGAAATGTGACATGAATTTAAAAAATAAATTTAAAAATTAGACTTGATAATCACAACTATTGAATAGATAGTGGATTTCAATAAATGCTGAGACCCATAGTGAAATCAATTGTCGTAATTATCAAATTTACTTTTAAAATTCATATAACATTACACTTTTTTTTAAAAAAAAATTGTTGCAATTATGCCGGCCGTCAATCCACAACTAGGGGTGCACCCACCCTTGGCCCAGGGGGGTCACCGGCTCCCCTAAAATAATTTTAAGAAATTATTCTTATATATGTTTGTATATACATATACTCAACACCCTCAAGTATACGGTTTGTACAATTCAGTTGATCGATTTGCACATCCGTTTACTTTTTTTTTTTTTCTTATGCTATTAATTCGAACATCAAATTGTTAGGAGTTTCATGTAATTGGCCTTTGTTTGCATGGGATCAGGCTCTGTAAATAAATATCAGCATATGAACTTATTTTTATAAAGATAAAAAAAATTGTAAGGCCCCACCCTAAATGAAATTTCTAGCTCCACCCCTATCTACAAAAATTGATCTTTGCAGAGTGCAAATAAGCTGAGTCAATTCAATTGAAATGTTTAAGATTGGAGGGCTGCACTAGGATTAATTAAACATGAACAACATCGAACATCAATCTGAACTCAAGCATACCCCGGTTATTTTTATGGCGGATTACAACAATTGCACCATCTAAATGGAACACGATATGCAATAGTGTCAGCTACATTATAAGCTATTATTTGATCCCGACAAATAACAATAGATATCTTCCGGCATCGCTTCGCTCTACGTTGCTTTATTTGAGCTAGCACTTTACTCCACGCTTTCTAATGGCCCCATGAACTTCTAGGCTTCTTATATTAGTATGAGACATCCACTATTTTGAATATATATCTTTCCAATATACTAAAGGGCTAATCTCAATTCACACCTGAAAGATAACTCAAATTTTAATTTGTACTCTCAAAGTTTAAAAAATTAATTTACACCATAAATGACAAATTCGTATCAATATACACCTGGAGCTAAATGTCGTCCATTTTGCCGTTAAAAAAGTTTGGACAAATTATAAATTGTACCTTCGAAATTTGAATATTTTACATTTATGATCCAAACAGAATTTCATCTATTAATGTTCATTAAATAGCTTTCAATTGTGTTGTGTGGTAACACTTTCGTGTCGTGTTAGAGTGACTAAAACAATATTTTTAAACTTTTTTTTAAAAAAATTATAAAATACTTTTTTTTTTGCCTAAAATACTCGTTAAATAGTTATTTTTTATTTACAATACCTGTTAAATTGTGTTATTCGTATCTAACTTTAATTTGATCGGACAGTCAAAAGATTCGTGTTTAACTTTAGACAAAAAAATAACTATTTAACGAGTATTATATGGAAAAATATGTATTTTATTATTTTTTTAAAAAAATTTAAATAGTATTATATGGATGGTTGTAAATGTGAAATATACGACACAATGCAATTGACTCGACACAAAAATATTTTTTGTATCAATTTTTTTTATTGATTCAAACACGACACAACACAATTGAGAGATATTTAACGAGTATTGATGGGTGCATTTTTTTTTTTGGATCATAAATGTAAAATATTTAAACTTCGAAGGTACAATTTGCAATTAGCCTGAACTTTTTTAACAGCAAAGTTGAAAACAATTAACTTTTGGTGCACATTGATACAAATTTATATTTTTTAGAGTATAAATTAATATTTTAAAACTTTGAGAGTATAAATTGAAATTTGAATCATTTTTCGGGGTACAAATTGAGATTAGCCCTATACTAAAATAGGGTTTCGCTAGATATATCCAAACCTTCTTAATTAACTCTCCACTCTACCGTCTCACGAACATATTAATTTTGCATTTCATTTCTATGGGATCTGGAATAAATTTGTTTCTACTGCTAACAATTTCAAAAAAGCCAATATAAGTGATTAGTAACAAATCCATAGAATTGGATTGTATTTGACAAACACAGCCATGTATATCAGGATGGCAATTTTCCACAAGACTCAGAACCGACACAAACCTAGTGAATTAGGGTTGATTAATTTTTTATACAAATCTGAAAATAATATGACCTACTAACACGAATAATAAACGGGACAGTTTATTGTTTTTGTCATTTTTATTATGTTTTGACATGAATTATTATGAACGAGAGGTCTTTTTTACTTGTCTTTGCAATTATATTGGGTTAAATACAGTTTTAGCATATAAAAAAATTATGAGTAATGGGTTAAATAATTATGAGTAGTGGGTTTGATTGAGAAATAATGGATCTTACTATTAAATTCTTAGTTCACAGGTTATGCGGGTCAACTCGAATATGACACCATAATAAACAACTAAGGTTAGTGTCAGAATATATGACATGATTACTAAAATAGGTTGAGTCATGATTGACAAATATTCAACACGAATATAAAATAACACGATTTGAATATAACTCAACACGATTCGATTGTTATGCCTTACATGTATCTCTTTGTATGGGACTGAAAATATGTTATTCACAGGAATCGCCTGTGAATGCAGAAAAGCGATTATAAAGATAATGGACACCTCGTTTTCAATTGACATTGGCAGAAACCTTAACTACTGTTGTTGCACCTGTACCAAATTGACCTAGATAGAGAAAGAAATTGAGGAAAAGATAAGATTTTTTTTATACATCGGTTGAGGGCATGATAGAACACCCAAAATGAGTGACATAAAAAGTAATTATTACTTTCACCAGTGATTGACCACTTAACCTCTTCGTTGATAAAATCCCCAAAAACATCAGAAGTGGCGACCAGACTAGCCTTGGTCACAGAGATAGAACTTGGAAAAAG
Source organism: Ilex asprella (assembly GCA_023539305.1). Taxonomy (NCBI): domain Eukaryota; kingdom Viridiplantae; phylum Streptophyta; class Magnoliopsida; order Aquifoliales; family Aquifoliaceae; genus Ilex; species Ilex asprella. The sequence goes on along the minus strand of CM042190.1, from coordinate 18,453,036 downwards.
AAGTTATTTTGGGCACTGAAAATGTCTTTGGACATGACTTATGACAGGGCCGGCCCAACAAGGGAGGCAAAAAAGGGTGGATTTTAGGCCCAGTTCTAAACAAGGCTCCATACTCCATATGTCCATGGTATAGTTGAGGTTCAAGTATATCAAACAAAAAAATATGTTAGCAATTGATAAGTTATAATAGTAAAAATTGAGAATATAATAATTTAATTAGGAATGTGTAATTGAATTAGTGAGATTTTTTTTTTTTTAAAATTTCGTTAGCATTAAAAAAATCAAAATGTGTTGTTTAAATTTATTGTTTTAGACCTCAATATGTGTCGGGCCGCCCCTAACTCATGATGTCATATTATTATGGGGTTTTTGTAAGCCGGTACACCTAATTAGACTTATTTGACAAAAAGTATACATTGACAAATATTTTGAAAAAAGGTACACTAGTTAGATACAAAGACATAAATGTCCATTTTAGGGAAAGTAGTGCATTAAATATCTCCTACTTTTATCAGAGAACTTTAATATTTAATGCACCTTGATTCATGTGTATTTGTTAATATATATATATATATATATATACTTGTATATATATATATATATGTGTATTTATATGTATACAAGTATGTATATACGTAAAAATAAATAAATAAATAAATATATACGTGTAAAGTGTAACATTAAAAGTGTAAAATGTAACATTGAAAGTGTAAAGTGTAAAATATTATCTTATGTCTCACCTTACTTAATGGAAAGTGTAAAATGTTACATGTTGACATTGAAAGTGTAACAATTGCACACTTTCTCAATTAATGAGCATTTTTAGGCTTCCCTATGTGGTTGTTGGAAATTTTTCTAGCGAATTAGCTCTAGCATTCTCTACACTTGGTATTTGCACAAGTTCAGTGCAAATAAATTTTCCTCACAAATCGTTGATGACCTTGAGGTATGCTACCTTCCTTTCCTCGTTTGCACCACACTCGGACCTGACCTGTCTCATAACAAGGATAGAATCACTATAAATCAGTAATTGATGAACTTTCATTAAGTGAGCTAGTCTAAGTCCGACGATTAGGGTTTCGTATTCTACTTCAATGTTGGAGGCTTTGAAATCGAATCTCAAGGCATATTCGAGGTCAATATCTTCTGGGGAGGTCAAAATGAGTCCAACTCCACTTCCCTAATCGTTAGAAGTTCCATCCACATATAGCTTCTAGATTGGGACGTCTAGAAAAATGTTCTTTTGGATGCGTTTATGGCCTTCTCGTGGAGCAGAGTGAACGCAGCTATGAAGTTTGCTACTTCTTGGACCTTAATCGCAATTCTCAATTTTAACTTGATGTCAAAATATCCTAGCTTGATTGCCCACTTAACCAACCTACCTGACGATTCTAGTATAAGGTGGATCTACTTCATCAATTAATCGGTAGGTATTTTAATGGTATGAGCCTGGAATATGATCTGACCCTCCTTGTTATTGTTATGAGAGCTAGGAGCAATTTTTCCATCTTCTGTTACCTCTCATCGGTTCCTCTCAAGGACTTGCTGCAAAAATAGGCTATGGACTTTTTCTTCTTCTCTTACCAGAACTGCAGTGACTAAGAAATCAAAAACTACTAGGTAAAGGGTTAGTACTTTTCCTATTTTTGGACTGGCCAAGATTGAGGGTGAGCTCAAATAGGCTTTAAGAGATTGAAAATCCTCTTCACATTTATCGTTCCATTTGAAGGCCACCTTCAGCACCTCGAAGAAGGGTTCACACTTGTCACTAAATCAAGAGACAAACCTATTCAAGGCAGCTATTCTCTCAATGAGGCGTTGAATTTCCTTAGTGCTGGATGGCAATTTCATCTCAAGAAATGCATTAATTTTCTTGCGGTTTGCCTTGACCCCCTTCTGGTTCACAATGAATCCGTAGAATTTTTCGGCTAAGACTCTGATGGCACACTTGACTAGGTTTAGCTTTATTCGATATTTTTTTTAGGATCTGAAAAGATTCCATGAGGTGCTTGTTGAAGAGATTAGCCTTGAGTATTTTACAAGCATGTCGTCTATGTACACCTCCATGGTGGTGCCAACCTATTTTATACACATCTTTTTGACTAGTCATTGATAAGTAGCTCATGCATTCTTCAAACCAAAGGCATACCCAATAACAATATATACTTTGTTCAGTTATGAAAGAGGTTTTCTCCTAGTATGTAGGATCGATCATTTATAAGTAGCTAATGCATTCTTTACAATGTTTCTCATATTGCCTATCTAATTCTGGACTTCTTCGATACAGTCTTCCCAATACTGATTTAAGGGGTTTTGATGGAAAGGTGGTTGAGGAACATATATCCTTTCATCAGCAGTTCTATGAGCCTCCTCTTGATGCTCTGTCTAAGTTCGATGTTAGTGAGCATTTTCATCAGAATGTCTTCACCGGTCCTTTTCTATGACCCTATTCAGGAGCTATGGAGGACGTAGATTCTACCAATTTCTCAAGTTACTGAGTAATGAGTAGGGCAATGATTTCCTTGTTTTGCCTGGGTAGGCGAAGCATGGTTGCCTGATAGGTTTTAGGTTCTTCCATTAGAGGCGGATTTACTTGAGTAGCTAGAAATGGATGATTTTGTTGTTGGTTTTCTAAATTCTAACTCATACTTCTTGTACAAGCCATCAATCAAATAGTATAAAATTGTAGTTCAGAAGGAAAAAATGACTATCATTCCCACAAATAGCTCCAAACTGATGGTGTATGAAACTGAGTAGTGTAAGATGGGTGTATATATGTGTTGAATGTGAGTGAAGGAGCACAACAGAATATCAAGAACATAAGGAAAGTAAGTGGTTCACCAAACTAAAGAGCTTGGCAAATCCAGTCTAATGGAGCTTCTTGCTCATTGGTTTGTATTACTTGGTGAAGAAGATTGTTACAGCTTTTTGGGGATAAAATTGCTCATTTTTTGGGTAAGGCAAAGGTTTGCCTCTTTATACCTTAGGGTAGTGTGGTCCTCAAGCAATCATGGAGTGCTCCCCCAATTTGTTAGGATTTTGAAGGGAATATAGTCTCTAATTACCAAATATTCTTTAGGCATGACATGACATTCTAGAAGTTGGTGATGTGGCATCGATGACTCATTCCTTGGTAAGATCTAATGCAATGATTCCCCTTTTTATCCTTTTTCATGCTATTCACTGAGATTCCTCAGGTAAACCGAGCTGGTTTTTTTAATGGTTGAGCTGGTTTTAACCATGGTCGAGATAGTTTAGGTTCTGACTGACCTGGACCATTGTCAGTAGTTCGGTCATTATGTTCTTTAAGTTGGCTGACTGCCCTTAGGTGTTGTAAACCTGACTCTATATAGATTTTGGTCTTGGTATCATCAAGAGCAATGTTATAGGGATTTTATTTGGGGATCTAATCAGGGATTTAATTCAATGTAATTATTGGATTAGGTAAGTTTCAATGTTAGATGGAATCTACTTTCAATTCAAGCAAGGGTTTCATTGAATTAGGTCTCCAAATTCGGTCCAAATAACATTTTTCGTCATAATATTGATAAAAAGCAATGATGCAAATGCAATCTACAGAACAACAGTCTTTCCCTAAGTTCAATTAGAAGGCAAGTGAAGGGCACTCGGCACCCATGGCTCACCTTTATGACTCGACCTTTAATCATGTAAAGGATCATATTGTACTAATTTATCTATATTTGGTACGATAGAAAAGTAGAAAGATAAAAAAAAAAGGTAAATAAAGCATTATGTTTGGTTAGGAAGCAAAAAATTGTAGGGATTAATTTTTCTTCCAACTCACTAAAATCTATCCCTCAAAAATTAAAAGAAAAAGTAGAAGAAAAATTAATTATGTGTTGAATTATTATTTATTTACCTTTATATTCTTTATATGTATGTCCTATTTATTTATTATATATTAAATTGGAAATATGAATTTGAAGAATAAAGTAAATAGTAGGGTGAGACACAGGTTAGGTCATTTTCTTAAGACGATTTGCACCCTTTTACAGAAGAAATTTGGTGGAGTAGGAAACCACACATCATCCCCATGATAAAATAGCCTAGCCTAATTGATTGTAGCTTCACCTAGATTTGTACAATCGAATGAAGCAAAAACTTCACACAACACCTTTCTATATTGCTTAAAGAACTTATGCAGTAAGGAAGATAATAGAAGATGTGGAAGTGAATATTTCTATTCTGAAATATTAAATTATAGTAATAACCCATGTTTGAAGGGGTAACATAAAATTCAAACATCCAAAAAAATCGATCTCACTATATCAATTAGTAAGTTCTTTCCTTCCCTTTCTATAATTATAGAATTTGAAATTAATGTATACCAATTATTTTTTAAATAAAAATCAATCAAATTTTCTCAATATACATGACCTAAAAAAAATGACATGTGTACACTATCGTGTATGAACAATGTTCTAAATAAAAATTGTATTGAGCCATAAATTTTTCAAAAATTAAATAATTTAACTTGTAATATAAATAAGTGATGTTATAGAAATTAGGGCGAAAAATATGTGGGGATAAAATTAAAATACTTAGCTCTCTTATTATATAGTTATACTAAAAAAGATGACTATTGATATTCCATATTTATTTTTTATATTTAATCAAAAATGACAATTGGAAAAGTAATTGTTATGTTGGCCCAAATGCAACCTAAGAGGGGTGAATTAGGTTGTGTGAGTTAATGACTAATTTTTGTCTTTCATGAATTTATATTATTCATGCAATGAGAATAATTATATAGGTAATGTAATTTGGATAATGCAAATTAGTAGTAGGGAAGAAAAAGAACAAATAAGATTTATAGAGGTTCAGTCCCAACCACAATGCCCTACGTCCTCCCTTCCCCTCCTCCATGAAGCTTCACTTTCACTATCTCAATCTCTTTAAACGTGTGAAGATTAAACCCCCTACAAGCTTTGTCTTCTTCGATAGGTGAAGACAAACCTTTACAATCTCAATCTCAAATGATACAACTTGAAGCTCACTCAATACAATAGTATTCTCCTCTCTTTAAAATCACAATTGACCTTGTAGCCAAGATCTCACAATAATGATCATTTATTGATATGTAAGTCATCCTTTGAATGCTCAAGAACTCCCTAAGAATTCCCCCCAAAATATTCATTCATTAACCCTCACAATGTCCTTTTATAGAAGAAGCAAATGAACAAGCAAATTGCCCCAAAACTAGCCATTAGAGGCCCAATGGATACATCCGAAAGGTTGTTCGGTCGACCGGATGCCCATCCGGAAGGCAAGCCAAAATCTATATCACAATCCGAAAGGCATCTAGAACCAGACAGTCCGGACTACCTATCCGGAACACTAGATCCTATTCGATTGTGTGTTTTTCCGTCAACTTCCAAGGCCATTTTGATCCTCAAAACATTTGAATCTAATGATGCCTATTTCAGCCAAAGTTGTAGCTCTTCATGTCTACTTTCCAAACTCGTTAGAATCAGGTCATTTGGAAAATCTTAGTAAAAATTTATGCCCTAAATACTTAGACTATATCTGATTTTCTTGATTGTTAGCTTTTATGCACTATTAACAACTTCCATGCCCTTTTTTCACCAAGAAAAAATTCAAATATCAAAATTACTATTTCACAATAACTTGTAAATATTGAAGTTCTATTTCCAGCCACACTTGAATTAGGTCAATTGGACAATTGTGTCAAAAGTTGATGATGCACAATTTGGTTTGTACACCATCTGTGAAGTAAATAATAATAAATGCAGTACAAGGATTAATAGTGGTTCAGTCAACTTGACCTACATCTACTTTGAATGTCTAGGGTCGCCAGGGTATTTTATTACTACGAAGAGTGTTGGGAGAGCAGAGAGTTACAAGCTGAGAGAAATAGGAGAGATGTGCTTGACTAAATGTTATGCCCCCAAATGTTGGCGGAAATTACAATTTATAGTCGTCTCATAACAGATTTGGGCGAGTTATTAGTAACTAAGTTGCTAATCTGGTAGAGCTAGCGCCTTCTTCTTAATTGATGAGGCAGTTATGGTATTCTCCATAGGATTCGGTCAAAGTATGACGTGGGGGTTGACTATTTCTAGGGCGGCGGGGATGAGACTCCTAGATGACCTTGCTTATTCCTTTGGCGATGTAGCTTCTCAAACCCTAATGAGCTTGACCAGGCGTGGACCTCTTTGAGCTGGATTTTACTGGATCTCTTTAATTCTGGCTCTTAATTTAAATAGGGCTCTCAACGTAGGTTGGACCCTTGGGCTTGACCCATCAAAAGTTATTCTCACATAACTGAGACTATGTCAAATTAACTTATTTTAGCATTTTTCCATCTTAGCTTGTTTCTTTCACTTCTTTGTCTCAATCCTTCAACTATTCTTGTCAACCAACATAAGTACATTCCCAAATTGAATAATGATCATTAACTCTCTTCAAGTTCTCCTCTTATAACCATCAATCCAACGAGGTTGTTGCTTAAGCTTCTCAGGTTCAATCCATCCAATTCTTCATCTTCTCTTTTGCCCATTCACTTCATGTTCTTGCATCTTCAATCATTTGATTAAACACTCAACTCATGCATATCTTTTTTTTTTTTGGTTCTTTATACCACGTGTAGCACATTGTCTATTCTGCCACAACTTGTGTGAAACCTGTCCAATATTTTCAACAAACTCACAAAAAGATGATTAGTAATACAAGCATGATTGTTTTCATCAAAACCTTGCTTTACCAAGCACAATGTCAACATGTTAGACCCTTGAAATTCAAAAACAAAAATTGAATGAGGAAATTGTTACGAAAAATAATAAAATGAAATAAAAGGGGTTTGAAAAATATTTATTATTTAATTAATTTTTATTTTGGTGTGCCAAGAGGACCCACCAACCAAACTAGGATTGCATTGCATAGTGTACTTAAAAAAATTTAGAAACTCGTATCAACTTTAACAGTCCCACCCTTTTTGTACGTGAGAGTCTCTAGGTCTCACTTAACTCAATAACTAGGCAGCACTACTATAATATATAAAGTCAAGTACATTTAGAAATTTAGTCAATGTGGAATTGAGTTTCTCACATAAAAGTGTTCTTTTTATTAAAATACTCTAACGTATTACATATACATAAATTTCATGAGTGTGCAATGGTAAAACATTCATGTGTACTTTTTTCCTTTCTTCCACTATTCTATTTATACCCAACATACAAAATAATTAATTTCTTATATTTTTCATCCCTTCAACCAAATACAAGTGAGATGATATTTTTTTGGAGGAGGATAGAAAATATATCATTCCTATTTTCATCCTTTTATTTTTTTTCATCCATTCAACCAAATGCATCACCAAGTTTTCAATCAAATAAATAACATCTGAATTTCCAAATTTGGAAATATTGAATTGCTCCCATAGCTACTGTTGTGGAAATTTTAAGGATTTTTGGGTAATCAATTCCAAAAATTTGAACCAATCGAAAAAACTAAGACTACTTGAAAATCAGGAATGACAAGTTCACAAAAGAAAATAAATAAATAAGGAATGGGAATCTAATTCCATGAAAAAACATGGGTTCTAGGTGATATAAATATAATTTAGAGGTAAAGTGATGCAACACGTATATTAGAAAACTACATTGCAGATCAAGACCGTCAAAAGCAGTACTGAGTGGGCACTAATTAGGGCTAATTTTGGGCGACAGTGTTAGGAAATTTCCTAAGACCCCATTTCGTAAAGCTCTGGGCAATCAAAGCAAGATTGAATCCTTAAATCCAGTTGGTTCTTAGCAAAAAAAAAAATTGACTTTTAGGACACTTTTTTATTTTTATCTCTTTGTTTTAATATTTCATAATATTGCATATTTGCTTGATTTTCTAGTAATTTAGGACAATTACGATTTCTTATTTATATTATGTTGAAAACTAATTCAGCAGTTTTGGTTTATTTTGAATAAAAAACTTAGAGAGAGTTCTCTTTCAATTCCCAATTGACTTGGTATTCTTAGAAATCAACCAGGCTCTTGAAGACAATAATTTGGTATTATTGTGAAATCAACAGGTTATTGTTTCTATTGTTTGATCTCATTTCTTTATTCATGCTACCCTGCATCAATTGGTATTAGAGCCTACACTCGTTCCTCGCCATGCAGCCAAGATGACGTCTTATTGTTGTATGAGAGGCCACTGTCAAAGATGTGCATAAGCGTGATGAGGTTGCCAGATTATCACAATAGGTTGCGGCATTGACCCAGTAGTTTTCTGCATTAATGACCCAACAACAAGAACGAGTTTTGCCTTTAAATTCATACCATGTGGATAAGGAATCTACTAATGAAGATCTTCAAAACCCTTTTTGTTGAAGATAGCCCTGGAGGATGCATATAAGACATGAAAAATAAGTGACACCAATGAATAACTCAAAGTTGTGAATAGTAAATTTTTTACTTTTTTGAAATTCTAATTTCACATTCGGCCTCTATTTAAAGCGGTGCTTGTCTAGTCTGTTGGACACACCTTTCAGACTCCTTCTCCTTTCTTCAAAACTCTCTCCACCATTCTCTCCCTTCGATTATAAATCTCCTTTAACCTTCTGTAATCCTTCTTTCCACTTCCTCTATAAGTAAATTTTGTAATTTTCACTTTGTATTATATATATATATATATATCCTAAAAACGGTGGGAACTGGGCTTTAAAATTGATATTCCATGGTAGTTGCAACTAGAAGAATTTCTAGATTGGGCCAGTGCTTTGGAGGATGTGTTGAAGTTTAAGAAAGTTCCTGATAATAAATGTGTCTCATTCTTCACAACTAGGTTTCATAGTCGGGCTACAGCCTAGTGAAAATAGTCTAAACTTACACCAGTGTAGCAAAGGAAAAAGAAGATTGTATGTTGTTCCAATTTTAAGAAATTTCGTAATGATCTAGCAGAGATAGAAGAACAACTAGTATCACGTTATACCGAATGTATGTTGTTTCAATTTGAAGGTACTCTTAATTTATTTCGCCCTTTTTATATTTCTAATGCATACCAACGAGCACTACAGTTAGAAAAAAAAATTGAATTGTAAGCAGGGCAACACTGCTTAAGGTAGCAGTTTTCGTAATGGGGAAAATGTTACTTCTACTGCCTATGTTGCTCCACCACCACTTGTGGCTGCAAAACAACCTGCTAAGTTGCAAGATAATAAACTCACGATAGTAGCAGTGGGACTACGATACTTTAAGTGTGGCGAGACTGGCCATTGGATGACAGAATGCACGAGGGATGATAAAACCGGGAAGGGGTTGTTTGTTAACAGTAGGCCTCATTGAAAATCATATTGATGGCTTTGAATAAGATCCCGTGTTTGATGAAACTGATGAAAATCAGTTCTCGAAGGAGTATGTAATGGATGACCATGGACCATTACTCGTTGTCTATAAGTTATGTTTCACACCAGGACGAGTGGAGGAGGATGAATGGTTGTGCAATAATATCTTCAATTCACATGCACAATAGATGGGAATGTGTGCTTGCCCTCCAAAGGGGTTACATTTTCATAAAAACTCTCAAGCGTAAGAGAAAGGTATTGTATAGTAACTTGAACAAAAGTCCAAGGTCGTCTCCTCGAGGAAAGAATTAGAATTCAAGGTGATGAAAAATAAAATGAAAAATAAAATGAAAAGTTCAAGAATTTTGAGAGTTAACTACTGATGAAATTGAAATTCAATAAATGAAAAAACTAGATAATCTTCAGAATTCGTCCCACCTATGAATAAGAGTTCCTACCTTAAATTTATAACTCATATGTTTTCATATTCAAACAACTACAGACGAATATTTTCAACTACAATTTTTGTAACACCCCACCCACTACGTGTCAACATATTGTCCGCTTTAGGCCCACTGGCCCTCACGGTTTTGTTCCTCCCAGGGTCCCTGGAAAAAGGCCTGTTGACAAGTGAGGCTTGGGACTTACATATAAGCCCAGCAACTCCCCCTCTTCCAGCCGATGTGGGATAC
>CM042190.1:18430188-18442925 GCA_023539305.1 Ilex asprella | reverse complement strand
CCCCCCTCCTTAGTCCTCTCTCACACTGTTGAATATATTAAGATGAACATCCTTAATTTGATAATGACATTATCAAAACTAATAGAAAAAGTGTTACCAATCATTATTTAAGCTATTGTATTTATTTTTAGTTTAAATTTTTATCTTATTATAGTTAAGATCCCCCAATCCTCCTCCTTTTCACGGTATATCTCTGACTCCACCATACAAACACGGTTATATATGCATTGGGTAATAGTTAAGTATTTTTGACACAAATGCGAAGTCATACCCGTTTCTAATTAGCTAGCATCTTGGATCACAATCCCAAAAGATAAGTGTTGAAGAATGAAAAGAGGTAGAATATGTAGCTAGTTCAACTTGAAGACAATACACTCAAATATGCACATAAAACATTATACATGCAACCAGTTCATTGAAATTAAGATCGTCATGTACTTGGTGTCAAAAACCATGATTTGGTACCAGCGAAGAAGAATCTGTGCTTTATATATGTTTATAGTTTGGTTGCAATTAACATGGAAAAAAACTCAACACTACGCATTAAATATCATGAAATAACAGGATATAAGATGATATAGCGTACCTTTTATGTTGGATTATGTCTTACTTCTACCCAGTCGTCCTGCCTCTGAATATTTGTGGCCGGGAGTGTGAAAGAGAGGGTTACAGTAGAGAGAGGCATTATAAAGAGAGAGAGAGGCTGCAATGTAACATGGACCCTTTATGGAGAGAGAGAGAGAGGATACTTCCATGTTCAAAATCGGTTAGATGTAGTATGAGAAGTCAAGTCAAAGGTTCTCATTTATAGTGCAACTGAGCATATCTGAAGACGGAATGAGATCTACTTCAATTAATTTTTTTTCGGTGGATCGAATACCATGAATTTAAATTGGATCCATTATAATAATTGGATGTCTCACTCAAAAATGGTAGATAATTTTCGAAGAAAGAAAATAGAAGAAAAGAATATTGAAAGTGTAGTGTAAAATGGTTTGGTCCTTATTTATTGGACCATTTATATTGTGCAATTGTTGTTAATGTGTCAAACAAACAGTCATAAAGTTTCGAATTCGAATTTAAGCATAGTCACTTTGTGCAAATCGGAATGTTAGGTATGAATTCAGTTTATCCTCACACACTCTCAATTAACGAAAACCAAATTCGAGTATTGAAAAAATAAAATAAAATAAATTTTAATAGAGACTAGCTGAGAACACTCTGCTTAGATTGAATTACTAATATCCCCTTTGAATAAAAGGGTGAAAATTATCCTTATATGCAATTTTTTCTTGAGACATTCCACCTACCAATTATTTTCAGAGGCACAGGTTTCTACTACCAACCCCAACTTTGACAAAAGTGCTAGCAAAACCACTCCAAAATAGATCAGATATCCTCTGCTTACCTAGATATCGATCCATACCCTGTTTAATAATGAATTATTTGTAACACAGTCAGGAGAATCTTTGATTTCATCTTTTATGATCCTAAATTAGGTCACAATTAGAGAGTGTTGATGCCAATGAATTCAACAATAGAGCTATTTTATTAAGAGGTAGTAGTGTAAAGCTGGCAACACCCCTATCTAAAAAGTCCAATAACACTGCCAGTCAAGGTCAATATTGCTGAATAGTTAATTGTCTTCATGCCTTTGAACCTGGCTTCTTTATCTGTAGTGCCAGCTCCTGGGACGGTGGAAACTTTCCAGGAAAAAGATGGCATCTTCAAGTCCAACGGTGCAATCTTAAATTCGACTCTTGTTAGTGACTTGGAATTAAACTAGTACTTGTTCCACAATGTGAATGTGGTAGTTGAAGGATTTGTCACATCTACTCAGTAGACCATTTTTGTCATGAGATCTGGAAATCATCTTTGCCTTCCGCGTTGGGGACCCAAAGATTCAGCAGAGAGATATTTTTTTCTCTATTACTTTCCGAAAGCAAGGAAATCTTAATTCTGGTTAGACTATGGAGACTTGTCTGGGTTCTCATTGAGACCAACTCTGGCACCATTGTCCCACCCCTTTGCCTGTCTTCTTGTGTCGGGTCGGGTCCTTTTCTCTCTTGTTACATGGAAGACCTCTATTTGCATCAGGCCCCTAGTTAGTTACTTTTTTGGGGCGAAGTTGGGCACACAAGTGCATACATAATAAAAAATAAATGTGTCAATCAAGTCATATGGTGTCATATTCTTGTGGGTTGTGTATTATTTCGACCACTAAGATGGTCAACTATCAGCCAAGATTAGTGTTGTATATTTTGTGAGTTTGGGTGTCTGTACATAGTAAATTTAAAAATAACTATTTATCATGATACTCAACATTTCTAGTGAATCGTATATATTACATGTTAAACTTTGTAGGTAGGGAGTTAGAAAAGGTTGACACCTGTGTCTATACCAACTGCAATCGAAGAGGATGAATAGGATAAGTGGAAAGGATGGAAGGAACTCGAGCTACCTATTAATGAATGGACGAACCAGTTGAGCAGATGGTAGGTGAAAAATGCTCTCACCAACCAGAAAATTATCCTCTACAGTGGGCAAGTAATGTGGACATTTATAGCACAGTGCTTGGGCAGGTCAGGCTGCCTGCCGCTACCCCCTATCACCTGTGCAAACCCACAACCGCCTCGACCGTGACAATACCAATGGTCATTAACGCAACTCATGCGTCCCAACATTAACTAGGCAGATGTAACATTTCCCTAAACGCAATCTGGACGTGGCCCTGAGGAAGGTGCAACAGCCAAGGCGAGAACGAGCCTCCAAGGTCCATGACTGCGACTGGTCACCATGGGACCATGACCTCAAGAGGGCCATGTCCGCGATGCCTCCAGCTTGCTGCGACCCGGGGTCCCTCTTTCCCTCTCTAGACATTTCCTCGAGACCTTTGTTGAGGTGCTCAATAGAGGAAACTCACATAGTTTTTGTCTTTCAACCACTAATCCACATGTCCCATCATCCCATACATTAACCTGAACCAATAACCCTAATTATCTTATGAGTCTTTCCGGATCCCAGCCAAGCGCATCTCAATGGGTAATGAGTCATACATTGGGAGACCTGCTCGAGCAGACTAAACCTTTGAGTCTCTGCCCCAGGCCGAGGTTGATAGTCGTGCTCGTCCACCTCCATTGCTCAGTTCTCCCTTGAGGAAGGTCATACTTCCATATCTCTAGGTGAGGACATCTCATTTTAGTCCAGTAGACCAGTCGATCAATGGTGTCCAATAGGTTGCCCCATACTTCTGTGATTCCACTTCTGTCCTACCTTGGTCAAAGGTCCATTTTGCCACTTCCAATGCGGTGGAAATGTATTTCGCCCTGATGCGGCATTGTGCTTGAGGGCAGCGCGCCCAAGGGCATCACGTTTGACATTATTATCTACACCAATCCAGTTGACACTGTCAGGGCATCGCGCTCAGAGGGCGTTGTGCCTTAGGTGTTGTGCATGAGTGTCTAGTCTTGAGCGTCACGCATGACATTGTTATCTGCACTAGTCCAGTTAACGCTATTAGGCGCTATTTTCATATTAACTGATAATTGTTGTCACTTGTCATGTTATGGTAAAGATATGTGTCTTGAAGTTTTCGAGTACTACATTTACCCCTTGTGCGGGCCAGGTCGTAGGAAGCATTCTGCGTGTGCATACCATTTTTTGTCCGCACTTATCGTTTGACTATAACTATTGTCTGTGAGCTGACCGTGGTGCTGATGACCAAAAATTTTTTTCGTAAAATTGGCCCAAGTCTTCTACCGTCATTTCTCTATTGTCAAAAACATTGTCGTGGTTAGTTGCCCCTACATGCATGAACCTTCTTTTAATGGGCTTTGCATGCATAAAAGTTGCGAGGACTTGTGTATTTTTGTACTGGTGTAATTTTTTAATAGGCCTCTACGTCCCTTAGTGTACCATTGCAAATCCACTTGGATGACCCACCACAAGAAAGAGCTCAGTTAGGATTAGTTTAGGTTTTGAAGTATACCTCGAGGTTTGGGCTAAGGGGCTCAACCAAGGTTGTGCCAAGAACTTCTCCAAAAATGTGGCATAAACGCTCAAGATCATAAACCTTGGCCTTGAAAATTGCCAACAATATTCGTTGAGCATCGCAATTTAGGAGGCTTGTTGCATTGACCGTCAACATGTTGTGTTGACTTTGTTTTTGGAGTGAAGGTTGGCTCAACTGACGTGAGGTCTAATCTACTGACTAAAGTCCGGCACCTGATGCGAGGCTTGAGAGTCAGTCGCGGTCTGAAAGAGATCATAGTTGATGGAGGTCGTGGCTGACATGGGACTTGGTGACGCATGTGAGAGCCTGAATAAACTAACAACCAAAATTATGTGTCAACTTAAGAGGAGCCTGGATTGGCTGCTGATGTATACATTAGCCCCTTGTTTGATAGAAACGTTTAGGCCAACCACTTCTATCAAACACAATACAAAGTATCGAATAATTTTCAATCTACTCGAACTAGTCCAAGACAGATAATAATGGTCTTTCGAGATGCTTTTGGTTTCTTAAGTAGAGCGTGAAGAATTTTCAATAATGAACCTCCTTAGTTGGGAAGGGGGCAATAGTCAATTAATCATGCCTCTTGGAATGCCAAGTGTTCTGGATGAGAGAGTCTAATATGTGTATGATAGCACTCCAAGAATACCAGTGACTGGGTCCATTTCTACTACACTGAGCATATGAATATATAAGCAGTTTTGTCCTCTTAGTGATGGACTGACTATTAATAGGCAAGATAGTTTTCGAGAATGTGTCCCCCCTCCCTCTTGCGTAATGATTAGTGTGCATAAATAAAATGACCTTTGTGCAATTGAAGTATAGAGTCACCATTTCGCATGTGTACGAATTAAAATCTGTGGATATAGGATGTACAAGTATAGAGTCACCATTTCACCTCTCCAATTTGAGGTGAGCTTGTACAAGTAATGCCTATATCCATAGAAAATAATGAACTCTTGTTACCAATACGAGGATGACCAAGAAATCCCATTTTCTAATCCAGACCATCGGCTCTATGTTAGAACCTTTCCAGATCCCTGTCAGGGCTAACCCAATGAGCAATAAGCCATACAACTAAAGGCTTGCTCTAGCAGATTGAGCTTTTGAAGCCCTATCTCAGGCCAAGACTGAAAATCATGCTCATTTTATATGTTGATCCAAGCCATCGACCGTTTTATCGGAGTCCCCCAGGATCCCAATCGAGTCCAACCCTATGGGAAGCAAGTCATACATTGAGTGACCTACCCCAGCAGACTAAGCCCTCGAAGCCTTGTACCTAAGGCCGAGACTGATAATCATACTCTTTCCACACTGCTCTATATTAAGGTTGACTAAGCATTGGTGTACTATTTTACCTTTGAGGGTATCTAATTACCATTTACCATTTCCGCGGCAGGGGAGGCAAACTAACTAAGTCACGCCAGGATTGCCCCCAATGCTCGTAGTGCCACTCTTGCCTTTTTGGACAAGGATCCATTTATCATTTCCATGGTGATATGCTCGTGGTGCTACACTCATCTTTTGGACAAGGCTCCATTTATACTTCTGTAATGAAGGCAAACTATGTGGCATCGCGTTCTCCTCAATGCTCACGACAAGCCTTCAAATAATGTGAGAAAAGGAATAAATTTTCTATATTAGGCTATCTTCTTGAATCCATAATATAATGCGGAAAGTCATATGCTATTACGAGCCATTATTTTCCCCCGCACGCATTTGGTTATGATGGAAATTCCATGCGTGCATCATTTTTTACATTGTCTTGATATGATGTTCGAGAATACCATTTCATAGCATTTTGATAAGGTCATCTCAAGTTCGATACCGCCATTTGATGACTAGGCCTAGATGAAAATATGCATCAATTTGACATAGTACCCGTAGATATAGCTTTGGGAAGTACTCCGCGAAATCCCCCAACTGGAGATAAGGCCTCTAGAAATATTGCAAGAAATAAGATGTGCAGAACTATTGCCTTTGAGAAAAGAACTTACCGGGGTACAAGATTAATTAATGGAAAAGCTATCACCCTTGTGTAGAAAGCCCATGAGATTAAGCTCCAAGAAAATATCCAAGCTAATGTGGAGACCTTTCTTAGTTTGAGATGTGTAGTCATATAGCTGCTCGAGGAAGCCTTTATAAGTGTTGCCAAGAGGCAAAGTTCCATTGTGAAGTGGATAAAATAATCCCCTGCCTTGGTTGTCAAATTCGTAGAGCATTGTCGCAATGTAGCAACGCCGAGAATAATAAGAATTGGGTGCCCCTAAGTAGTAGAGTACCTTTATGACTTAACTGAATAACTGCAGAATCAAGCTTCCATAGAATAGTCTGCTCGAACCAGGATGACTCGCTCTAACTAGTAACTTATGTGCTCTATATTGGCACTCTAATATATATGTTCAATCCATCAGCTACAAAGCAGACATCGAAAACCAAAGTGGTGCCTTCTCCACAATAACTTATAGTGGGAAAATGAGGTTGTTGTGATCAAGGTTCTTTGTTGGGGACATCATAGTGTCATGATATGGTGCTCGCGCAACCTTAAGGGTTGGGCTATATGGCATTCCGGGTAAGTAGCTCATCCCTTTGAAGTATAGCTCCAATTAATGGGAGTGGAAGTCATTATGTGACCCTATAGGGGCTTTCAAGAATAAATTTTTTCTGGCAGCTTGAAGGTCTATCCCTTCATATTGATAAGGTTGAGAAGACAGAAATGCTCTCAAAATTAGTCGTGGTAATTTTGAAAGTATAACCATGCAAGATTTCCATATTCCATGGCCATTTCCTGAGCTTGTCAAAATCATAATTCGCTAGTGGGAAGTGCATGATTATAGGTTGCCCTTAGGAAGGGTGTTCCTCGCATAGAGAAATGTCATTAGTTAGCACAAATGGGATAATAATCATTAAAATATCTATCTACATTAATGAGCTCATGAAAATGCTAAGGCAGGCTTTACTGCTCAATTATGATAAAGAGGATATGACTATGTGTCGAGATGGTCCTGAAGTCTGATATGGGGTACAAAGTTTCAAAATTGTAAGATAATTGTCCAAAATAACTTCAGTACAATATACCCAATTGCTATTTTTGAAAATTCGCCCCATCTTTCACATATCTGAGGCATGCTCATATATGTATATGACAATGTAAAACTCATGTAAAATAAGGCTAAAAATCATTTGATGTCCTGCCATGAAAAGTAATAGTCTCATCCCCTTCCCCCTTTTTTTTTGGTCATAACAAGAATTTAACTTCAAAGAAGGAATAAACTTCTTTAAAGAAGATGCACCTAGTTCATCTGTGTCATCTCATATGTACATGGACTTGGCCAACCCAAGGTGAAACAACCACTACCAAAGTAGTTGTTCGCGTAGAATCCTTGTAGGGTAGCCCTTCATGTTCGACTTGCCAAGGTGCAGCGAGGTCCCAAGGTGCTTGGTGTCGTGATGTCTTGCGGTGGTACTGTTGCCGAAGGTCATTAGCCTAGCAAGTCTTCGTGGTCACAATCAATAGGTACCTAAAAACTCAGTCAAGGAAGTATGTTCAGGTTCACAAGATATTGGGTGCTGCGGTGGTGGGTCTCGTGGTAGAATGGTGTCACTACTATGGACCATGTTTTCCTTGAATTTAGAAGTATATCAATAGCTGACTTCATTTTATAATTTGAACCATTGGCAAAGAATCAATGTGAGCCGACCCCAAAGCTAGCAAAGGAACCTTGCTATATGAAGACCATTGGAGAGACCTTATTATTGTTGTCATGTAGTCTCTGTGGTCTCAACATAAGTAGCTCGCCAACGTACATGCCTAATAATAAAAGGGGGGACTATTTTGCAAATAATAAAAACTTTATGCATTTCATGTATAGGAGTATCTTGATCTAAGAGCCAACTATGCAATGAATATTCTTAGATTGGTATGGCAACCCACTTGAACTATTGGTCAAACCAACGGCCACACGAACGACTAGATGTTTCTTGCCATACTTTTCAAAATCTAGATGATGTTTTCTCTACAATACATGACCAGTTTCATGGCTTTCTCACAGAAAATTATTGAGTCAAATAGAGTTCCGCGGGTTGCGGAAAGACTTACTAGGTAGTACGTCCACCTTATCAAGCTACTGCCCAAGTTAATGACCGCTCAAATGAGGCTCAATGACAATATGATTTAATTGGACTTATATAGTTTCCACCTTAGATTTTTGGTACCATTCTCATGAGTTTTCCATTAATAAATTATTAAGTTGAACATTGGTCCAGTGGTTGAAGCGAGGGACCGTCAAGGTAGTGACCCACTTCTTATATTTTATTAGCTATACCACCATACTTCAAATGATGAAAAACCAGTTAAGGATACTAAAAGGATTCCGGGCCGGTGAGCTATGGAGTGCTTTGTGTCGCGACATTGGGTCGCGAGCACGATAGGCCATCGAGGTGGTTAGTCTTTGTGGTCACAATACATGTAACTTGCAAGAAGGCATGTAAAAATAAGATATAAAACATGCAGTAGGATGATTTATGTGAACAATATAAAATATAGAACAAGGATAAGAAGACATAACCGACTTCCCTTCTTATGCAGACAACTTCACTAAAGGCATTCTTCATATGAAAGCTCTTCTCGATATGCATGTTAAGTCCTTCACAGTGGAAGCTTTACTACTGCTACTTTGTTTTAACTATCATTTCAGAAGGTGGTCAGAGCCTAGCGCAAGAACATACTTGAACATTTCTGCATAACACACGATTCCTTTCTCTAGTCCCATCTCCCTTCCTTGTTGACAGGTAAAGAAAAAGAATTATGACCTTTGGTCTTTTTTTCCATTGGGTAACCTGGTGAAATGAATAGGTGTCCAACTCAAAATGGCATAGTAGTACTAGACAACGAAAATACCATTTGGAGTGTCACCTTTCCAGTGGAATCGCCAAAAGAATGTAGGTGGAGAGTTAAAAGACACATGTATCTATGCCAAGTGTTATCGAATGGGGTGAGTAGGATAAGTGGATGAGATGGAAGGAACTCAAGCTGCCTGTTAACGAAACGACAAACTAGTTGAGCAATTGGTAGGTGAAAAATGCTCTCACCAACCAAAAAATATCCTTTGGAGTGGGCAAGTAATGTGGGCATTTATATCACAGTGCCCGGGTAAATCGGCCTGCCCAAAGGGCTGCCCACCGTGACCCCTTATAACTTATGCGAACCCACAATTGCCTCGACCGTGACGATACCAGTGGGTATTAACGCAAGACATGCATCCCAACATTAACTAAGCAGATGTGAAGTTTTCCCATACGCAACCTGGACGTGACCCTTAGGAAGGTGCAATAGCCAAGGCAAGAGCGAGCTCCCAAGGTCCACGACCACGATTGATCACCATGGGACCATGACTTCAAGAGGGCCATGTCCGCGATATCCCTAGCGCACTCCTACTCGGGGTCCCTCTTTCCCTCTATAGACCCTTCCTTGAGACCTTTGTCAAGGTGTCCAATAGAGAAAACTCACATAATTTCAGTCATTTAGCCACCAATCTACATGTCACATCATCTCATACATTAACCCGAATTAATAACTCCAGTTACCTTAGGAATCCTTCCAGATCTCAGTCAAGCGCATCCCAATGGATAGTGAGTCATACATTGGGAGGCCTGCTCGAGCAGACTAAACCTTCGAGACCCTTTCCTAGGCTGAGGCTAACAATCGTGCTCATCCACCCCCATTGTTCAGTTCTCCCTTGAGGAAGGTCATACTTCCATGTCCTTAGTGGGGGACATCTCCTTTTAGTTCAGTGAGCCAATTAAACAATGGTGTCCAATAAGTTGAAGATATCACTTCCGCAGTTATGGAGACGAATTTCACCGACGTTGCCCCATACTTTTGCGATTCCACTTTTGTCCTACCTTGGTGAAATGTCCATTTTGCCACTTCTAATGTGGTGGAGATGTATTTCGCCCTGATGCGGTATTATGTTTGAGGACAGCGCGCCCAGGGAACGTCGCGCATAGCATTATTATCTATTACACCAGTCCAGTTGACACTGTAAAGGCGTCGCACCTTAGGTGTTGCGCATAAGTGTCATGCCTTGGACGTCACGCATGATATTATTATCTACACCAATCTAGTTGATGCTGTCAAACGCCATTTTCATATCAACTTCGAGTAAAATTTGCACGAGGACATGAGGTAACGTTGCACAGATTACCCCAAAACTATAAAGTGTTAACCTCATCCAAGTATATCGGAGACATGATCCAATTGCACTATTTTGAAAATCAATTGCAAAAATATAAATTTTTTCGGTAAGTATCAATCAAATATCCCCATTAATTTAATTAATCTTTGTTGGGCGAAGCCAATGATATCTCTATAGAGAAAGGAAACAAGAAAATCCCAAATGACCTAGTATTTCTGGCAAGTCGCACTATACGTCAACCCGAGTTGTATCTTTCTCTACAGGACTTTAAAAATATATTTTTGGAACATTAATACTATCCGAGGAGTATTGTCATCCAATAGAACACAATCCCAGTGTCGAAGTATCCAGGCTTCGGAAGCTGCAATATAGTGTTGACCGCAAAACAAACTTGAATTCATAGTAGCTCTTATTTGGAGGCCAGAGGGGTAGCAGCACCAACATACGGAGAACAACAAGAGAAGACCTTAATAAATTACTAGATAACCAACAGTAAGGGGGTAAGGGGCAGTACAGTCACCTGGAAAAAAATCAACTACAAACATAAAGTTTGGCCCAAAAACATTAATCAATCATAATAGAACATCTGTTGTTTTGTGGTGGGGTAGGACAATCTAGCCCCCAGATGAAAATATTGTACGCCACTAAAATTTGTTATGGTAACAATTTGACTCTAGAAAAAAAATGCTTGATCAACGAAAAAACTTAGATAGGAGATCAATGAGAGACAACATTTCCACTTGAATCCATAAATACTATAGGAACTACTTATGCATCATTCCTTCAATGAAGACAAGCAAGTCTCTTATTCAATTCATAGGCCTTCGTGAATCTTCCCATTACCTAGGTCCATACACTCTCTTTGGCCATTTATTGATTCCCTTCAATTCAAGACATATCTCATCCCAAACTGTGTAGTCATTGCAACTGATAAAAACCGATCATGATGATTCTATACCCTTTTCAAACATTGATGGTACTCAAAATTGTTGTACAATTTTCAAAATGAGAGCACTCTGTTCAGAAAAAATAGATGAAAAAACATAAAAAAAATCTAGAGGCAATTAAACAAAAACATATTTTTGTTTCTTATCCCCAACATAACATATTTTCAAAGACATTCTTAGAGCAAATGAAACTCGAACCACTTAAAACAACAGCATATGATAAGATACATGTCTTATGGCTAACAACCCTTCCACCATTTCACAAATTGTCAGTCCAACCTCCCCTTGGACCAACCACCAGACAAGATACTGAAGTTTATCTCAAAACACAACCTACAAAATGAGGGAAATCAAAAGCATACGTGAACTATCGTTTGGCCTATAGCAACAGAAGAAAATAAAAATCATCCTGTAAGATCAAAAGGATGTAAATTGAATTCTGGATACTTCAATATGACAGTTGATTCCAATACAAAGCCAAATGCAACATACAAAATTACCTCTTTATACTCAGTGCAATGATCAAATACAGAGATTGCTCGACAAGAAAAAGGCACAGGACATTGTTCTCAATTCAACTTTCCAAACTCTGTATACTAACAGTGCCAACACGTTCAGACTCCGGTAAAACCGACCAGTTCGGAGACTGCACAGCTCTCAACCAACGGAAATCATCCACATTGGCCCAATTCCCCGTCTCCTCACCGAGATTCGCCTCTCCAAGATCTCTCTCAATTCCATCATACCTCAAACAATATGGAGCAAATCTCACCCCACTACTATCCTCGATTATCGGCCTACTCCTCACTCTAAGGTAAAAATCACATCCTCTAGCGTGATGAATCCTTATTTGATGCGACGCCAACACAAACACACAACCATCCACTTCCTCAATCAAAACGGAACCCAAAACAGGACCTACGTAAACCCTACAATCCCTCAACTTGTTCACAAACAATGCCCTAAAACAACCCATCAATCTCACGTCACAACCTCTCAAATCCGAAAGCGTAAACTCCCCAATTTCCTCTGAACCACCCTCAAATTGCTTCACCAAAACCTCATTTTCTTTACCCTTAAATCCAGGCGAATCCCAAACTCTAGAACCCGTGTTTTCTGACTCAACAATTGGGTTCCCAATTTGGGTTTTCTCTACCGCATTGCTCAAGCTTATATCTTTTTTCGTTGATTTGTTTTTGAAACCGAATTTCTTCTTCGGGACAACATCGGAAGTGACGTTATCGAGGGTTTGTTTGAGGTCGGAGACAGTTTTGAGGCAAGAACGGACTTCGTAGGAGGGTAAGAAGTAAGATTTCTCGGCGACAAGCTTTTCAAGATCAGAGATGGAGAGAGAAACGTTCTGGAGATCAGACTTGAGTTGGGGATTGGAGTGGGGCTGTGGGGTTTGGTGGATGCGGGATAGGTGGGACTCTATGGAGAGTTTGGATTGGGAGAAGAGAGAGAGGAAGGACTGAGTGGATTCGAATGGAGGGTTTGATAATGACGATGGTGAGTTGTCGGGATTGGATTGGCGAGTATGGGATTTCTTGGATAGGCGTTCGAGCAGTGCGGCGTGTTTGC
>CM042190.1:18399755-18424249 GCA_023539305.1 Ilex asprella | reverse complement strand
CATCGACTCTAATTCTCAACCAACTAAACTAAATTCAGAACTAATTAAAATAAAAATTTATACAAATTCTGTTCTAACAAATTCTAACTAACTAACTAGGTGAAATCAGATATCCAACTGCTCCAGTTATTCAACAAAACACGTGGTTTTAGTCTTCAACAGCCCCCAACCCAAAACCCCTTTCCCTAACCTTTATAGCTCTCTGATTTTTTTTCTCTCATCGTCCCTCTTCTCTCTTTCTAAATTTTTCCTCCCTCGTCTCTCTCTCCACAACAATGTTTTAAGAGAAATTTGGAGGCCGGTCCCCCTATATGGACTTATTTAGACTTAAGTCCGTCAAAGAAACTTATTTGTTATGAAGTCCGTTTTTTGTCAATTTTACCATACTATCCCTTCCCTTTAGAAGTGAAATAAAACTAAAAAATAAAAAATCCTAAATATTAGGAGTTTGACTAACATTAAAGTATTTTCTCTCTCATATCTATCTATATCCATATATAGGTTAAAAGTTTGACTAACTTTAAAATTCTTCCTCTCTCTTATCTATCTATATATCTCTCTCTCTCTCTATATATATATATAGTAACATTAAAAATAAAGAATAGTAACATTCAAATACAAAAAAAGTTATCATTTGGACACAAAAAATAATACATTTAAACACACAAAAATAGTAAAATTTAAACATAAAAAAATTAAAACATTCAATATTAATATTTTTAAAAAATAAAAACAGTAACATGTTTAACAAAAATAGTAACATGTTCAACAAAAAATAGTAACATGCTTAAAATAATAGTAACATGAACAGTAACATGTTCAACAAAAGCAATAACATGAACAGTAATATAATAAAAAAAATAGTAACATGAATTTGAATATATATGTTAAGTGTATATATATATATATCAATCACTTTTCTCACTATAGTACTGCCACCATCGCACAATCGTCACCTCCCAAGCAATGCCAACCATCGCGTTATCATCACCTCCACAACAACGCTCACCACCATCACCACCACACAAAAATTCATTCAAGTTCCATTCCGATATATATATATAGAGAGATAAAGAGAGAGAGAGCTTTGAATTTGATATATATATAAAGAGAGAGAGAGAGAGCGCGCTTTGAATTTGATATATATACATATATATATAGAGAGAGAGAGAGAACTTTGAATTTGATATATATATAGAGAGAAAGAAAAAGAGAGATAGAGTTTTGAATTTTATATATATATAGCGAGAGAGAGATAGAACTTTGAATTTGAATTTTAAATTTATGATGGAGATTTTATTGACATATTTAATTGACATTGAATTAAGGAATAACAATTTCTAAAATAGAAAATTAATTTAACTTTCTTTCAAGGAATGGTATTTTTGAGAAAAAAAAATGGACTTAAGTCATTACATATAATTTTAAACATGGACTTAGCCTCTTATAAGTTCTCTTGTAATACTTATCTTCAAATAAGTACATCTAAGGGGACTCACTTCTAAATTTCACATGTTTTAAAACCAGACCCAACCCGGCGGGTTGAACTGGTGAATTGGAGCCTAAATGGGGCTGATTTAGTTATTGGATCGTTCAAGCAAAAGAACTAGACAAAACCCACTAAATCGGCCAATTTTGTAACAAAATCTCTAAACCGAACAGTTTAGAATAAACTGGGTGGGTTGATTCAAATGCTATAAAAAGAGGTTCAAGGCATTTTTGCCCAATTTTATTCAACTTTGCCTCTGCTTCTCCTCGTGCAACTGGTCGCCCCACCCCCCTTTTTCTCTCTCACATACACACAAAGCACAATAGTACAACACTCAATCAAAGACTCGGAGTGCCTAGATTCTTCGACTTTACTTTTCGACTCAGGCTCACGGCACTACGACAGATATTGTGCTCTTAAGTTTCTCTCTCTCTCTCTCTCTCTTCACACACATTCAAATTCTTCTTCAAGAATAAGGGTTTTACTTTTTACTTTGATACGATCGATGGTCCCTGAGAATTCTTCAATTTTTCGATTGAAATTTATGTATCGCTTCTTCATTGAAGGTATGGCTTCATGTTTGGTCGAGAATCTGCTTCTACTCAAAACCCCTCTCCACCTCATTCTTAAATTGGTAACTTTCTTTCTTCTCTCTACTTGTTAGTCTGCTTATGCACTAAACATTCTATTTTGGCATGTTACGTTTCCCTTGTATTATATTGCAGAATTAATTCAACAATTGAACTAATGACTCATTGATTCAGTCCTTTCTCCGAGTTGATGTCCGGACCAGGTTTTAAAACTATATTCCAGAGCAACAGATTTCTCGTCTCAATTACTCAATCGGCTGAATGTGATAATTAGAAACCCTCCCTTGTAAGTTATAATTCAAAGGTAGATAAAAATAGATCAAACCCAAGTAAATGATTTGATTGCTTGGTAAAAATACTATACCGCCTCCCTCACCTCACTTCAATTGTGGCGGTCCGCTGGTACAAAGCAAGCACCTTGAAAATGCACTTCGATATCCTTCAGGACCAGACCTCAGTGGCAGCGCTGGAATCAGCCAATCAGACCATGCACTCCCCATTTGGCATGTACCCCATGCCGTTTCGTCTCAACATTGAAACCCAAGACCTCTGTCACCCGTGACCTCCTTTCATTGAACCAAAAAATTACCCATTTGATCCGAACAGGCCGAGTTGAAGATGCAAGGTTGTTGTTCGATAAATTGAGGCATCGAATCACAGTAACCTGGAATTCGATGATAAGTGGGTACGATAAACACAGAGAGATAAACCAAGGCTCGAAGACTATTTGACGAAATGTCCCATAGAGACTTATTGTCGTGGAATTTGATGATCTCTTATTATATGTCGTGTCGTGAGAACGGATATATAGAGGAAGCTAGGTATTTGTTCAATCAAATGCCCGATAGAGACTTTATTTCTTGGAATACGATGATTACTGGGTATGCTAGAAATGGTAAAATGGCTAAAGCTTTAAACCTATTCCCTAGCATGCCTGGTCGGAATGTTACATCTTGGAATGCTTTAAACCTATTTTGTATATATCTATTTTGCTTTCTAGTTCTCTCTTCATTTCTTTGTAGCAATGTATAGTTATTTCGTGAAAAATGCGTTGGTCTTCATATATTAATTAGCATCATATACTGTAGTGCTCCTTTTTACCTTTGTTTCTCAGTGCCTCCTTTTGCTATGTAATTAGCACCCTAGATGTAATTTTCATCCTTTTCTTTTTTTTAAAAATCACGTGTTCGATCACATTCATGTTCAACTACAAATTTTAAATTAGTTGATTAAGAAGTTGTATTTAATTTAGGCTAATGTTTTTAGTTTTGGACATTGTTTTGATTTCCTAATTATATCATAATTTTTTTTTCATTTTACTTTTTAAATAGGAAGCGATGAGCCTTGCATGTGATTTTGGATGAATGTGCCAAATTAATTGGATTAAATTAAATCAGTGTTCTTCTAACTTTACTCCTAAAAATTTTAGCTACTTCATTACCTACCTATAGTTCTCTGCAATGCTCTGTGAATGATATGATGCTTATGGTTGATTGTTTAAGTGTTTCTATTTATGAACATTACAACTTATACTCACTTTCCTCCTACGAATGCTCTCATGTTTTCTAATTCTCAATTTTTTTGGGTTACATAGCGATGTTGCGGCAATTATCAAATGGTTGTGTTAAGGTCTAACCATGGCATGAAGTGAGTACAACAATTTGTTTGAGTCGCTCTTTTACTTTAGAATAAACATGTCTCTACCAATTACAATCCTGATTAATAACCCATGATATTTGTATTACTTTTTATTTGCGATGTAATGACACTGTATATATGAACCTACTTGTATTTGTTTTATTTTTTATTTAGTTGCATTCTACTATTTTTTTTTTGCTATGCCATTGATTCATATTTTCTATTTTTTGCTATACCATTGATTCATACTAATATTTTGACTTTTTCGTTTGATTTTTTTATTGTATTTGAATTTGTTTTTTGTAGGAACTTTTAGGGTTCAATTTAAAGGTATATAAATTTGACAGGTGGTCCTGTTTTCAAAGCAAAATGAGTTATGTAAATCTCTTTATTCTTGGTAATGCTATTTTATTTTTTAAAATTATCGACTTCTTTTATTACACCGTGTCTTCCATTCCAATTAATTTGAGCATTTATTCACTAACAAATCAAACTGTAGGCCCTACTCATGGGTCTCACTTGCGGCTTGCACCATTAATGGTGGGACATTGAAATTGACGAAATAGATCGATTTCTAAAATTGAGAAGATCCCAACTCGTTAGTGAAAAAAGAAACATGGAGGGCCGGGATTATAACACTTTAGAAGTAGCTTTCTTACATCCTCCGAATGGTTACCTTATAACTTTCAGCCAAAAACTTGACTTCAACAGAGGAATAATACCTAAAAGTAAGGGTGTCAAATATGTTGAGTTAAACGATTACGTGTTGGATTAAACGAATGATGGATGAAAAACATGTAAATCTGTATACGACACATTTAATAAATGGGTAAAAAATTTAAACACGGACACGAATCGTTTAATAAACGGTTAATGCGACACGACTAGTTTAACACGTTTAATTTTATTAAAATTTTAACTCACACCAAAAAAATACTCTATTAAAATTTTAAACTCCATTAACTATTAACTATCTACAATATTTGTACTCTCTTAATTAAAAGATTTTCAATTAGTGGACACTTGCAAAAACAAGTGAAAAAGTTGAATAATGAAAGGAAAGGGCTTTAACCTTTTTATAGGTAAAAGAGGAGGTCTCGTTCCCTTGAATTTACCTATGTGAGATTCAAGTCAAGAAGAAGGAAAGGGCTTCAACTTGAATCTCACATCAGTAGATTCAAGGGAATGAGACCTCTTCCCTTGCCTGTAAAAAAGTTGAAGCATTTTCCTTTTATCATTCAACTTTTTCACTTGTTTTTGTAAGTGTCTATTAATTGGAAATCTTTTAATTAAGAGAGTACAAATATTGTTGATAATTAATTTTAATAAATTTTGATTATTTTTTTAAAATAATTATTAATTTTAAACGGACAAACGAGTAATAAACGGATTAACATATCTCACCCGAACACGACTCGTTTATTAAAACAGGTTGACCCGTTTATCACTAGAACCCGTTAAGGTCTCATCCAAACCCGTTTAATTAGCAATTAATCATGTCGATTAATCATGTCGTGTTAAATTTTGGCAGGCCTACGTAAAAGTCTAATACACGTTAAGCTTCAACAGAGGAATAACATCTAGGGGGTGTTTGTTTGGAGGGATAAAGGGGGATATCACAAGTAGGATAGGACAATAATAATCGGGGGCCCACATATCCCAGATTTGGGTTTGATATTATGGATTGGATTTTCGTTGGGCTCCAATTACTCGGCCCGTATGAAATAGGGGAGATATCCAGCCTGATCCGGATAAAGGAAATCTATGTGGACTTTGGGATTCAAAAGCCCATGAGCTGGATAAGAAATAAAATGACTAAATTACCCTTTACACAGTAAAGTTAGGTAGGGTTTTTACCCCTTTCTTTCCTCCCTCAGCTGGCGCCTCCACTTCCACCTAGGTCGCCTCCTGACCCCTTCTTCAGCCGAAGGTAACAAATCTCTCTCTCTCTCTCTCTCCTAGTCTCCTGTATCCATCGTCTTTATATTTGTTGCCTTTATATTTGTTTATGTCTTCTTTTGGCGTGAAGCAGTAGATGCTTCCAAGCGTTTGAACTGCGGAGAAGGCCCTGTTCCAGAGCAAGTGCTCTGTCTCTTTCTCTTCTTCTCTTTCTCCATGGATAACGTCTACAAGGTTGCTGGGTTGAGGGTTGTTGGGATTTTTTTCATTTGCTGGGTTGAGGGGAATGAACTGTGAAATTGCTTCATGACAAATGCTTAAGCGTCGTACATTCGGGATTCCAAAATTGCTCTTTGTTGACATGTTCGACATCATGGAATTTGGAGATTAAGTTAAAGATGCTTTAATTTGTTTTCTGCTCTGAATTGAAGTAGGAGCATTTGTTGCTGTTTTGCTTAATCTCCGCATAATACAGAATTGTTTGGATTAATTTTTAATCTTATGCTACGAAGATGTAAATCATTAGCATACAAAGATTTTAATTTCAGAAGAAATTTTTTTTTTTTTAATGTTTAGGTACTTAGGATCCTTATGTATCTGCTACTACGAGTGTTTTTCAGCTTCAAAAGCCACAAAAACATAAGGCAGATGACCAACTGAATTAAATGTTGTTTTTGGGGACTGCTAAGGTTGAGCAGTACATATTGTTTTGACTCGATAAATGAATCATAATAGGCCTTCATGGAAAATACTCTATCCACAAGAGATGATTAATATGTGTCTCAACTCATAGTCGAAGATTGAATCAATTAAAAAAATTTCTCCTTTTCATAAGTCCAACTCTTCAACTCTATTATCTTGCATTCTAGTATGTATATATAGCAAGACCATCTAAGGTAGTTAAGCGGTTGAAATGACCATATAAAGAGGAAGTTGAAGCGATTCTTCCGAGAAAATTGTCAAGAAGAAGATGACGATTGATCAGAGTTGCTCATGTGTGATGTTTGTTTATCTAATGGTCATGGCTAGAGTTTTTTTGTTTTTAATTCTGCTTCGTTTTGAATTTCTAAGTTAATCTATAGAACAACGCGAACAAAGTTATTCTTCTTCTTTGTTTTGAATTTCTAGGTTAGAGAAATATTGTTAGGACAGGAAGGATTTGATAAAGCTATATGTTTGAACAATGTAGTTTGTTTGATGTGTAACATACATCCAAAGTAACTGCAGCTTCAGAATTGAGGTTTCTGTTTAATTCATTTTGATAGTCTATAAATGTAACATACATCCTAAGAATGCTCATTTTTTAATGATATAGGATAACACAGGTTATCTTTACATTTGTGTTGTTTATATTTTTTCTTTTTAACACAAGTTTTGATATTTTTTACATGTTTTGAAGGAGGTTTGAATACGGTTTTTCCATCCTGTCTTTTTGTATTTTTGTTTTTTTGATTGGAAATATTTTTTTGTTCATTTAATTTTTTTAAATAAAAATCGTTAATTACTATTATTGTTCATGTCAATTTGGATTGTGACGTAATTTTCCCTATATTAAGGCATTTTTTTTCCTAAATATTTAATTTTTTTAGCGGATGAAAAAAATTTGTGACCATATTATAAATTCAACGTGTAATAACTAGTACTTGGGAACATACATAAACATTCTTAAATGATTTACAATATTAAATTGGTAACCAAAAAAGATCAACAACTAGAGAAAAATAATAAAAAAAAAAGTGGTAACCAACAATTCTCAAGCCAAACAGAAGATAAGATTGGATAAGATTCAAAGGTAAAATGATCAAATTATGTCATAGGTATTAGTTGTTTAATAAAAAAGTGAAATTTGTACATATCTCAACCACCTCATTATGCATTATTCAAACATGGGATTGGATAACACAATTTTATTTTATCCCTTATCATATCCGTTCCATTGAAATTTCACTGGATTGATTTGAAATTTAAATTCAAGTAAGTCCACTCCACTCATGACTTGCCAAAACCCCCCCCCCCCCTAAAAGTCTAAACACGTTTTTTTATTAGATAATAATAACAGAGTAGATGAAAGAAAGTGAAAGTTCGTCAGCATATCTTATCAAAAAAAAAATTAAAATAACCTTTATTTCCAAACACCTTCCACCCACAAAGAATATGACCTGAATAATTGTAATCTCTAAGCAAACTATATATATATATTTTTTTGTTGTGTTATCCCTTTAGATATTTTCCAAATCAGCTCATGAATTAATTTCTAAGTGAATTTTTTTTTATTTTACACACCCCATTTTCCATGTCAGTGGGTGAATAAAGTTCCAAATCTTACAATGGCAATCATCCTGTATAAAAATCAACACCCTTCTTTAATCCCAAATAAATTCAATATTTGCCTACAATTCGAAAACTTGGATCGTGAAACGATTAGATCTGATACAATACTTCTTTTAATACGCAATATCACAAGAGTACGCTTATTTGGCATGCTATTCTGGGTAGTAATTCGTTTTGTAACTTCCAAATAGAACAATATTTGTGTATCTACATAGTTAATAGATATTTATTTTATGTTTATGAGAAATGTTGTCAAAATATGAATTTAAAGAACACAACAAAATTAAAAAAAAAAAATAACAAATTAGAGTTATTATTTAAGAATAGGGTTATGATGCGAGATTACTTACATTATGAATTAGAATTAATTTACCGTTTAAGTTATAATTTGGAATGGGTGACATTGATTGATCTGAATGGCAAACCCACACCACCGGTCGTCGGACCCGACTCGTGTGATGCTAGGGGTATTTAAGATCCTGGTATCTATGGGTCTGCATCTGTTACAAACAAAATGCAATCACAATCTACATTCTCTACAAACTCATATGTATATATACCGAATTTTTATCAAACAGAAATCAAACAAGAACTGGCTTTTTATTGCAAATCGAAACAGGAAATTATTATTTGCATCAACAAAAGCACAGGCAAAGAACATAAGAACATGTAACCACAGTCTCAAAAAGTCAACTAATTACTAGTACAAAGAATGCATATATATGTGTATAACTCCCAAAACAACAGGTACATATGAAGGACTATACCTGTTTCATGTCAAAGTTATACATCCCATCCATTCCATAGCTATTAGGAGAACCCAATACATCTTGCAAACAATAGTCCTCAATCGAACCAAACCCTTCAAGCAATCCCTCAAAAAACCCATTATCAGAATCCAATTCCATTCCATTCACCATTGGATCCTCCTCTTCCTCTTCCTCTTCATCCTCCACAATTACCACCACCCCTTTCTGTTTCTCCTCCTCCACCGCTGGCATGTGTCCCTGAAACAAAGCCACATGTCCAAACAACTTGTCCTTCCTCGAAAAGCTGGTTCCACAAGAACACTTCCACTTAGTATCTCCACAGTGCTTCAAATGGCTCTTCAGATCCGCCAAAACCGAAAAGCTCTTCTTGTTACACCTATTACACGAATACATCTTGGGACAATGGCTTCTCTTGAAGTGATTCTTAACACAAATCGCCGATTTCAGCGGCCTGAATTTGTTGTGTGATTTGTTCCGATTACACCCCATATACGGACATGAAAATCTTGTCCTTCGAGTCATGCCAGATCCACACTTCTCAGGCTTTGCCAGTGCCTCTGGAGTTTTGAATTGGTTCCCATGGGCTCGCATATGCATCCGTAAGTTCGCGTCTCGCTTGAACCCCTTTCCACATATATCACAGAAATGGCTGTGCTCTGCTAAAAGTTCAACCGAATCGAGCTCTACTATTTCATAATCATCATTAATTTCTTCTTCAATTAACTCTACTTTCATATCCGTCATCTTCATTTCTGACTCTATGACAGTACTACCAGCTCGTGGATTGAGCATCGAAGTCGTTGAATCAGAGGATTTGGAACCGATGATCTGGTTAGGGTTTGGGGCAATTTCGAGCGAAGATGGGTTCTGAGAGCAAGCGAGAAGAGCAGCTCCGTTGACGATGATCTGATGTATGGCAGAAGCAATCTCGGCGGAGACCATGTCCATCTGATCTTTTCCGATCAGAGTATTGCCGTTGACCGAGCCGGAGAGGAAGCGTTGGAGGGAGTCCATTCTAGTTTGGACGGTGGAGAGGTTGAGAAGTGGAACTGTAGGGTCGGAGCTGACCGCCGAGAACTGAGAAAGAGTGTTCCCGGTGGAGGCTCCGGGAGGGTTGTGGCTAATCGGGAACTTCCGATAATCGCCGGCGTTTGACATCGTCGGAAGAGAAAAATTGCGTTAGTAAAAGAGAGGATTTTGATAAGTGAACAAGGCGTCGTGAAAATTGACTTGAGGGGGTTGTGGCTTGACTTAAAAGGCCAGAAATATGGCACTGATTTGGTGTACACGTGTCGGTAAAGCTTGACTTGGAGATTGTGAGTTGAGTTAAAAGCTCGAATGACACTATAGCTGATTTTAAATTTAAGAGAAAAATATTGTACTATTTTTTATTTTTTTAGTAATATTTCAAAAATTAAAAAAAATCCAAAATGTGATAAATTTCACTCAAAAAATAATAAGTTTTACCAGAAAATATTAAGTTAAAAAATAAAAAATAAAAAATTTTGCCAAAATAATAAGTGAACCTAAAAAGGGGGTGTACCCTCAAATTTAATAAGCTTAACAATTTAAAAGCATAACAATTTAGCTTGCTTTAATAAATTTGACTACAAAAATTTTATGTAAATCTCTTCTCTTGGAAGTTTGTGAATAATTAGAAAATGAATAATTTATAAATAATTAATTGAGAGTAAATATAAAAATGTTATTTTTTTAGACTATATTTAAAAAAATCGTTTTTTTTTTTTTTAAACACAACAGTTACACAATCTCTTAAAAAAAAAATTTATTTGAGGTTGTGCAATGCAAACTGCAAAATATAATTAGGGCAAGGCCAAAAATATGGCACCGGCTTTGTGTACACGTGTCGGTAAATAGATAATCCTGCCCCTTGGACTTTGGCAAAGATGAGGAAGGAACTGATTCTAGCGATGCGTGAAGGGTTGTTTTGTTATGAGAACTTATGTGGGATCCACAGTGTGGTGACGCAGGAGCTGATGATGCGTTTTGACACGTGCAAGGCTGCTGTGTACTATGTATCAAGTCCCAGTTCAACCATCGACGATTTGCTTTGTTTGCGGCTTGTGGGACATGGCAAGTGGATGACCCTCGTTAAAAGTTAAGAGTTTAATTAAGGGAAATTGAGTAATGCTACATGGACTTAAAAATTAGACTTAAAAAATTGACTTGATAATCCCAATCATTGAATAGGTAGTAGGTCCTAATAAATGCTGGGACCTACAGTGAAATCAATGGTTGAGATTATCAAGTCAATTTTTTAAGTCTACTTTTTAAGTCCACGTAACATTGCTCAGGGAAATTTACCGAGGGGCATACGCTTAAGAGGATCTCCAAGGAACTAATTATTTGACATTTATTAGCTAAAATAAAGAGTAAAATCATAAAATTATTCTCTAAGGGACTAACTATTTGACTATCTATTTTACATTTGAGTTAAATGACTCTCTATATTTGACTAGCCTCCTTGGCTAGCTATTTTATATTTGGAGAGTCAAATAACTATTTTTGCACTCCAAGGGGATAGTTATTTTATGTTTTGATGACGTGTTAAGCTATGCAATATTTTGACTTAAAATATTAATAATAGTTAGTTAAAATAAAAAGTATGGTTGGAGTAACTTTGTAAAAATGACTCTTTAAAATAAAAAATATAATATTTTAATATATTTTGAATAACTATTTTGAAGAGTGCTCTTGAAGATGCTCTAAGATGGGAGGTCTAACTTTGAATATTTTTAAGATAAAAAGTTTGTAAAATATGAAATTGATAAAATTATTTTTAATGAAAAGTAATTTAAAATATTTTATTATATTTTATTTTTATATTTATTATCACTGCTATAATCATCTCATTGTCATTCGCCACCTCCACGAGCTTCATCGTTGACCATCATCTCATTGTGAATTAAAGACAATAAACTCAATGAATAGGGGTGCAACTCAAGTGATTTGGCAGGTTAAGAGGTCAACCCTAAATATACAATTTTCAACCATAATTTTAACCTTAACCTGAGTTTCACTCGAGTTGAATTCAAGTTATTTAATTCAGGTTAATTTTGGATTAAATTTGGGTTGAGTTTCAAGTTACTTAATTCGAGCTCGTTTCATATTAAAATTCGAGTTTGAATCATTAAAATGAGCTGCGAAGTGTGGACCTTAGTTGTAAGTTATGTTATTGAATCTATACATTTATATATTTATTTTTAAATATGTTTTGGGATGAGCCTGATTTAATATTTAGTTTGAGCGCGATTTATAGATTCAAGTTGAACTCGGCAACATGAGACTTCAACTCAAGTATTGTCCGAATTCAATTCGAATTGATGTTTTTCAGTCCATGGCCTACTCAAATATTAAAAATCTCAACCCAAACCCTATTTTTTTTGGGTTAGATTCAGGTTAAATTCAAGTTGACTCGCCCAAGTTACACGTCTATCCATTAAAATGAATTACAAATACCATTTTCCTCTCTTTTTCTGAATCAATTGTTTGATATGTAAAATTTAGATAATATTTGATTGTGTTTTATGAAATTTATGAAAGATCTTTATTTAGATTAACGAATTTTGTATAATATTAGTAGTTTGATATTATGAGCTAAAGACAATGAATCAAAACCAGTCATACACTCTCTCTCTTTTATATGAATATGTATTTTTTTTTTATATTGTGAAAAGGTGGAAAAGCTGAATTTTTTAATTCATTGTCTTTTAGTGCACTATCATTGAGTTTACTATCGAGTAGTTCATTGTCAGCGATGGTGGTAAATTTATATGAAAGAAGAGCTGAATTTCCTTTATAAAATACAATGATTCTCGTTCGGCTTTTCGGTTGGGCTAAGTGCAAGACATAGAGTCAAGGTAATATTATCATATATAAGAGAGAGAGAGAGAAAGAAATTAGTTTGAATTAAATAACAAAAAAATTCAGCTGAACAGAACCTCAGGCCTGTAAAGATATATGCCTAAATTTATTGACAAATTAGATACGAAATTTATAGTTCTCATTTTAATTAACAACTGATTGAATAATTTAATATCATTTATAATATTTTGTGATGAAACGTAAAGTACCTCAAACAGTTCTAATTTTATCTTTTAAAAGTACTTGTTAATTTTAAAAAATAGTAATTTTTTTGTATGCCACAACATATTCCTTTGCAAAAGTTTCATTAAACATACCAAAAGCAACAAGGAGTGTAGATCTTGACCCAAAAAAAAACAAGGAGTGTAGATGAAGTTATTCATTATAAAATCGTCATGGGTCGTCTTTCAATGGACCACACATTCCTAGACTTGTTAATTTAATGCAAATAATTCAGAGATTAGGTATATAATAATTATGAGTAATGTTATCCTGATCAAATTTTAGGATTAAATTTAGAGTCTAAATGACATGACAGCATATTATTTGGAGTCTTTATTAGGCCCAAATGACATAGCACAAAAAAAAGAAGCCCAAGTCAGCTGCCATGTTATTTGAACTTCAAATTTGATTCTAAAATTTGGTCAATATAACATTATTGAATAATCATTATTTTAAACGCGCGTTAGTACCGGAGTTTTCGCTGCTTTCTAGAAGATGCCCAATTTTATATTAATTTAATTGAATTATATATATAGGCAAGACATCGAGTAACATGCCAAGTCTTTTTCAAATTGAAATATAGTAAAACAACCTGACTAATTATATATAACTGACCATTGTGTCTGTGTCATGTCAGCTCATCTATGGTAGAAGACGAGAAGAATTTCTCCACTAGTGGCTAAAATTGTTGTTGGAGGGTTTGTGATGTAAATCAGGACTCGACTCAAGCTATAATCTTTAATTTAATTTTAATCTAAACTAGAGTTCAACTCAACTCAACTCCGTTAGGGGAGGGTCAAATTTACCCAAGTACTAAGTCTAATTCAAACGCTCATTCTACGTTGTTAAAATTTTGAACTTAGTTTGTACAATTTGAGTTCAATTTAAATTGAATTTCTGGTTTAATTCTAGGGTTTACTATTTCGGTTGAAAATTATAAATTTTGGGTTTTGGTTCTCAGTTACATTATTTGAGCAAAAATTCAATAATTTTAGTTTGGTCCTAGAAACTCGAAAATCCTAACCTTAGTATTACCCGGAATTAAATCGGGTTAGGATTTATTTTGTTCATCCCAACTCTAATATCCATGTGTTACTGTGCAAAAATAGTATTTATTGTCCAATACTCCAGTTACTATGAAATTATTAAAAATAGATAATAGTTGGTAATATCCTTTGTAAATTCTCTCCAAGCCTATACGAAATTAATAGAAACAAAAATTGAAACTAGCTGGGTTTTGATTTGTTAATGAATCAAATGATAAAACGTTGCAATAACTAAAATCAAATATTTTTTCAATCAAAAAAAAAAAAAAAACATTTCTTATGTGAACCCTTTAAAAAAGTCTTATAAAGTTTCCATGATGAGTTACGTTGTCAATTATCTATGGTAATGTTGGTTCGATATCACAAGTTACAAATCAATTACATCAAGTTACAACTTAAATAGATGTAGTTACAAATCAACAGCGGTAAATTACGATCAATAAAAAAAGCTTAAGGTAGATTTCAAGTTTTTTTTATGATCAATTCAGTCACAATTTTGATCCCATTGAAGTATAACTTAACCTTCTTAAATTAATATTTTTCCTAATTTATTTTGTACAAATTCATACATTAGATTTTTACTTTTCTTTATTGTATTTTGATAAGAGTAGTTTACTCACCATCATGAGAGTAGTGAATAAGAACTCGGATTTTCTTGTTCAATATTTAGATTCGAGTCTCCACAATTACCAGAGCTCATTGGGACTAAACGTATTCTTTAGAACCCAAAACATATAGTGAGATTTTAGTTTCGACCCTAATGCAAGTACGGTGAAGTCTACTGCAGATAAATGTATGGTATTGAAGAACGATACTTCTTGACTGATATATAAAGTGACTTATCTACATATCTATATCTAATATAAAAAAAAAGTGAAAAAATTGAGTAGTTTCCTCTACAGTTTCTGATCAATTATTTGCTTGATAACAATAAACAATAGCATAAATGATAGTCAAACCACCCGTGTAATACGAGTTGGCAATGTGAAATTGACTAAGAGATTCCTCTTCTTGTCAAATTAGCCATTGGGTCCCCCCTTCCAGCTCTACTCCGTCATTATTTCTTATATTATATTGGAAGGAGTATCCCAATTCCATACCCCTTGGCCTTGTGCTTTCACAGAAGTCTCCTTTCCCTGTATTCAATCTTGGCCTGATTTTGATTCAACAATAATATCAATGAGATGGTAGACACAATGGGCCCCAGTTCTCATAATTTAAGCATAGTAAAGACAAAGTGAGATGCATTATTATTATTATTTCAACGATAAATGGTCAAAAAAAAAAAAAAAAACGAAGACTTATGGTTATAACTCATTTGGAGATATGGTATTAAATTCTTTTCGAAGTACCATAGACTAATTCTGAATTAACATAATCCGTGCCTACTGGTATTGGTGATGATGAATAAGTAAGGATTGAAAATTTGCACAAGAGTAACTGGGATTTACATAATCCAATGGTTCAAAATCATCAACAAAGAGTTTTCCCCCTAAATTTGCCCATATCTTTTCATGCTAATCAAGGTGAGATTCCCACTACACTTAAAAATTCTACACACTTCATACATTTTCACGCTAAATAATGTCAAACAAAATTTTCTCTCTCATATATATTCTTTTTAAATTGGTGGGACAAGATTGATTTTGAATTTTGTAATTATAGAAAAAGAAAAAAATAATTTATTATTTTCATATATTTATATATATGATTGATATTCGATTCATTTGTGTTACCCAATGACTTTAGGTAAGTGTCATTGGTACATGATATTATTATCTAATAAAAAAAATTAATATGTAGGTAAATGAACTCTATTTAATTTTGTAACAACAAAGTAGGGTTCACATAATGAATGGTGACACCAAGTAATAATAGTGACGTAGTGTCACTATTACGCACAATATTACTCACTTCACATTTGAATTTCTTGTTATCTCTATTTACTACTTCACGTTGAATTTTTTAAAATATCAATCCATCACAATTATAAATAATTTTGTTATAATTTTGGGAAGGGATAAGGGTAGGACTGGTGATGGGGTGGGAGTAGAAAGAGTGGTAGAAAGATATTATAAATTTAGTACATAGTCGCAAATACATTCTTAAAAAGGAAAGGGCGAGAATCAATAGGCAGAATATGAGAGGATAATATTTTCAGCATTTTGAAACATAACCCGTTTGATAACGTTTAAGTTTTTCGTTTTTTGTTTTTTTTTATATTTAGAGAAAATAAGAAAAAAAAACTCGTTAGGTAACCGTTTATATTTTTTGTTTTTGTCATCGTTTGATAAACAAGGGGCGATTTTCAAAAACAAAAAAAAAGACGTTTTTTGTTTCGATTTTTCGTTTTTAAAAAACGAAAAACGAAAACGTTACTAAACGGAACCAAAGAAAACAGTTTTCTCGAGAAATATTGGCACACTAGTCCGTCGTACCTTTTTTTTTTCCTTTTTTCTGACCAATTGATCAATCTAAACCATAATTACATACCAACATACAGTTTAGATCAATCTGAACAATGAAAACACGATTCAAGATGATAACGAAATCACAATTATGCCCTTCCCCATTCTCTCGCTGTTCCCAATGTCCGAACGATCTTCTCTTAAGTTTGTAAATATAGCAGATTTTGATTCCTGTTTGTATCCAAATTAGTCATTTATGAATTAATTTTTAGTGTGGTTCAGTACTTAGCCTATCATTTAGTAATTAAAAAGTTTCAGGTTCAATCCCTTCCCACACCCCGTAAGGGCTAGCCACACTTATTTCTTTATTTGTGTATATTTACTTTTGGTATTAGCAAAGATGGATTAGAAAAAATAACATCGATTCCACCGTATCCCTCTTATACTCTTGTTTAGATATACATTTTGGACCAGATATTATTACCTAAAAAAAAATACTGGCCCGGATGAATATTGATGGGCCAAGCCCAAGGGCTTAGCTTAAATTATAAGTCCGGTCTAAGTTTATAACCCATCTCCAAGAGATCCAGCAAGTTCAGTTCAATGTGGTCAACTCGGACAAGCTCATCAAGACCCACGGGGGCTTAGCAGAGTTGGTAAGGGGCTCTGCTAGCTTAACCAAAGGTCTCGGTTTCGAGCCTTTGGGAACGCATCAGCTTTAAAACCTGTGAGGGACAGCTTTGTCACCCGAAAGGGTCCTACCCGGCTCGAATCCGGATTAGTCGGGACCCAATGTGGTCTCCGGATACCGGATGGTCTAACCAAAAAAAAAAGGACAAGCTCATCAAGAATCAAGGAGCTACATCACCAGGGAGTATGCAAGATCATTCAAGAGGCTCCTCCTAGCCACCTTGGAGTAAGGGTCATCTAGGAGCTTTCCCCTCGTCGTCTTGGAAAGAGTCAACCCTCACTTCATCATTTGACCGAGACTCATGGAGAGCACCTCAACCGTATCACCCGTTGAGAAGAAGTCCCCAGCTCTACCAGAATAGTTATTTAGTTGCTATTAAGTCGCCACAATCTGTTAGGGGGTGACTACAAATTGTAAGTCTCGCTAATACTTGGAGGGCATCACACTTAACTGAGAACATATACCTCTCTCTCTAAGCTTGTAACACTCTGCTCTCCCTACACTCTTGAGCTAATAAAGTATCCGGCGATTCTAGCCATTCAGAAGTGGATGTATGTCACATTGACCAAACTACTATAATTCTCGTCTTCTTTTTCTACTTTAATTATTGCTTTCATTTCCAATTACTTGATAGGTGGTGTGCAAACCAATTTGTGCATCATCAGTTTGACATCGTTTGTGGAAATTCATAAAATTCTCAATTCTAAGCACTTTCTTTGTTGAATATGACGATCACTACCAGATCGATGAACGAACTTGAATATAATCCACCACGAGAGGAGGAGGCTGCTCCTCCACTAGCCAATCTTGTCTCAAATGCGCAGTAGATATTGCAGACCATGCATGAGCTTGTGGCTCAAAACCAGCAGATTCTGCACCTCATGCTAGCCGGGCAAAGAGGAGCACTACCTGGAGGACCTCAAGTCAGAGGAACTCCTCCATGCCCTGGACACTAAGGAGCACCACACCTTGGTGCTCCCCATCTGGGCGCCCATGCAGGTCTAGGCGTCGCCTTTGGAGTTCCCTGGGTGCCCTACACAGGGGAGCCCACCATGAGGGACCTCTACCTCCAGCTTCCAATGGTGAAGACCCTTATTTCTAAGAGGACGAGGGTGAAAAATAAAGCATGGAGCGTAGGAGTCATTTCCATGATAATTTCAGAGGAGCTCCCAATCACTGAGACGAAAAAATTAAGAAGGTACAAAATCAACTACGAGACGTCTTCAATGCCAT
The DNA here is from genome assembly GCA_023539305.1 of Ilex asprella. Taxonomy (NCBI): domain Eukaryota; kingdom Viridiplantae; phylum Streptophyta; class Magnoliopsida; order Aquifoliales; family Aquifoliaceae; genus Ilex; species Ilex asprella. The sequence goes on along the minus strand of CM042190.1, from coordinate 18,406,047 downwards.
GAAGTCACAAGGATCCAAGACAGTAGACTACCTCGTAAGGCGAACTGACACACCTTTCAAACCTGACGTGGTGAACTATGCACTTTCCCAGAAATTCAAAATGTCGTCCGTTGAGACCTTTGACGGTATGAAGGATTCAATGGACCATTTGAAAACTTATAAGATCTTGATGCAGCTGCACAACGTCCCTGACGAAAATCATGTGCAGAGCGTTCCCAACTACCTTGAAGGAATCAGTGCGACAATGGTTCGCCAAACTCACCCCGACCTCCATAGGCTCCTTCGTCGAACTGAGGAGATCCTTTTTGACGTAGTTCATTGGTGAACACCACTAGCAGAAGCCTATCACCTATCTTCTTAGCATAAAACATGATCAAGATAAGAGTCTAAGGAGTTATTTCACTCGTTTTAACTAGGAGGTCCTCTATTGAGGAACCCAATGACAAAGTTACCATGACAGCCTTCTTATGAGGCCTCTGCTCATCGAGTTTCCTCTTTTCGGTGATGAAGCGACCACCAAAGAGCATCTCAGAACTATTGGCAAAAACTCTGAATATATGAATGTTGAGAAAATCAACAAGTCTAGGCGAGGTAAATCATCTCGCGGATCGCCAAAAGCTTGACCTACGTCTGCACTGTTCTCAAATAGGTAGTCTATCTCCAGCTTGACGGTTCTCTTGTAGGTCACCAAAAAAGCTTGGTCTATCTCTGCTCTGCTTTGTTCTCAATCAGGCAGCCTATCTCCAACTTAGTGTTTCTTTCTCGGGTCGCCAAAAAAGCTTGACCTCTGCACTGTTCTCAAACAAGCAGTCTATCTTCAGCGTAGCGACTCTCTCGCGGGTTGCCAAAAAAGCTTGGCCTATCTTTGCTCTGCTCTCAAGCAGACAGTCTATCTCCAGCTTAGTGACTCTCTCACGGGTCGCCAAAAACTTGAACTCTGCTCTGCTCTAAAACAAGCAACCTATACCTCAAGCTTAAAGGCTCTCTCATGGGTCACCAAAAATTTGGTCTCAAAAGGTGTAGCTCTCTTACGAGCAGTCCTCAAACCCTATCCTTGCTATTGCGCAAGCAGCCTACCTCTCTTTCCAGATAATCATGTTAAACAGTTTGATGTTTAGAAAAACATTGTTTTTACCATCTTTAGGCAGAATCTTCAAAATATAGTCGTTTGTAACCTGAGAGACTACATTTGATTGAATGTCAACAATTGGGGCCTCATCCATCTAGCACCTACTCTTGGGTATTAACGCCCCTCGTAACTCCCCCGCCATCGACAGATGAGAGAGCCCATCATTTCCCCAGCTGCAAAGATCAGCGGCGTCGCCCCGCCTTCTTTAGTTGTCCTCGTTGGATCAGAAATTTAATCTCCTTCTTTAGTTGAATGCAATCATCAGTGTGGTGACTATGATCCCTGTGGTAATCATAATACTTTGTGGGGTCTCTCATTGCTGGATCTGCCTTCATCCGAGGTGGCCACCTTAAGAACTTCTCATTCTGTACCTCTTATAAAATCTGTGATACTGATGCGATTAAAGGGGTGAGCTTCCGAGGTGCGTACCTCGACTGTAGTTCTGGCTGTAGAGGGCCTAAACGATCTCTAATGTTTCTTCTTCTTTTTGGGGGGCAATATCTGTCTCTCCTTGGAGACCTATCTCGCTCTCTTCTTTCCTAGGACTTTGCTCTCTCTTTTTTTCTTCATTCCCTTTATCCTTTCGTGATGATGAACTCCCCACCTTAGAGAGGAGCACTTCCTCACTGTTTATATACTTTTCAGCTTTAGCCAGCACCCTAGCCATGCTAGCCTGAGGATTCTTCGATGTAGAGAACATCAAATCCTTTGATTGCACTCAGAGTCCTGCAATGAATGTTGTGATAATAAATGCAGTAATATTGAATTTCTCGTCTAAGACATCTACCTTCAGAGATTCTAAGTTGAACCTCTAGACATAATATCGTAGGTTAATATCAAGTCCTTGCTTCACGTTTAATAAATGGTAGCTCGGCTTCTTGTAGATCCGAGCTCCTATGAAGTGGGATACGAAAGAAATAGAGAATTCCTTGAAGGAAGAAATCGAAGCTAGGGAGAGTTTGTTAAACCATGCCAAGGCTGACCCCTTTAGTGTGAAAGGCTCTACACTGCACTGGGTCCTGGTACCTATGTAACTCCATCTGATTTTTATAGGTGTTGAGGTGGTCCACGAGATCTTTTGTTCCATCGAAAGCCTCTACCTGGGGCATTTTGAACTTCTGTGGGAGGGGAAAGTGTAACACCCCAACAGTAAATGGGGATTCAGTTTGTTGTACTAGAGCGTCCATTGTCACTAGAGTCTTACCCCTTAATGTCTCTTTCATGTGACTGAGCTCTTACTGGATGTCCTTGAAGCGTCGCTCCTAGTACTGCTCCATTCTTTCCTGTTGAAAATGGAGAAAATTATTTTTTTCGATCCCCTCGTTTTGGCTCTGCACCTCTTCATTGTCACCATTCCGAGGTGGCGGATGGGGAGTCTGGCTGTTCTCTGCTCCTTCGTTTGCTTCTCTGAGGGGATTGAGACATTAATGCCCGCTTATGGGTGACCTCTGAGGGTCGGTCGTGTTTGTTGAGGACTTGCAGAGCTTCAAGAGCTTTTTGTTTTGCTGAAGCAGACGCTGGTTTACCAGGTGAAGGGCTTCCACTTCATTGTTTGTATAAGAATCCACCACAGGAGGATTATTTTCTGCGGTGGGCATGAAATCAGGAAGGTTTTCTCGTTGTCTTCCACTAGTAGCTTCTTGCTGGTTTTGCGTCCTTGGGTGATTCATCTGACTTCTGCTCATATTCCGTGCAGAGACCATCAATTACTAAAGGATCAGTATACTTGTAACAAGAACAGTCGTTCCCACAGACGGTGTCAAACTAATAGCGTTATTCCACGTGAATGAGCAGTGTGTATGGGGATAAAAACAAGAACATATCTGAGCTACAAGGCTCGCGCATTGAAGCGTGGATTTGATAGTTATTTGGGGTGTGGTACATGTAACACAGAAGAGATATAGTGGTTCACCGGCTTAGGAGCTCGACTGGTCCACTCTTTAATGAAGATCCTTGCTCTTGGGGTGTATATTCATTGAAAAAGTGTTTTCAATTTGTTTTTTATACAATTAGGGTTCTCTCTCTTTTTGGTTGAGGCGATGTACAGTATTTATAGTGCAATTTCTATCTCTAAGAGATCTTCACCGAGATCTTTGCCCTTCATATGTGGAATTTTCCTTAATTTTGAGAGGGGATCTTGGTTGATTGAGAATTTTACGCCTTGGATGGAGCTTGGCTATTGTTTTGGGGATGTCAGTTGTCATCCAGCTATCTCCTTATCATTTCAACTATCGTTTCGTCTGGGAGGAACCCCAACTCTGGCTCCCCAAGTTCTGTATGTCTCGTTTGACCTCCTAGTCTGAGCTTAATTCCTGAGCTCGTTCTTGGTTGAATTTCTTTTTAGGTATCATCACATGTGAACATGTTAAGCACTTTGAATAGAAAATAAAAAGAGAAAGAATGAGGGGAAGCACAATCATAGTAAAATAAAGATGTAATCTGAATAAAAAATTGATTAATAATTGAAGTTTGGAGAATGTCTTCCATACGAAAAGACGATGTTATTTGAGAATTTATTTAAAAACTTTTTTTTTCAGGGCTTGAAGATTCAACTTTGATCAATGTGAATGCAAATCACTTTGTTTCCTGCAGAGAGAATAAGACTAGCTAATAAACTTAGATCATTGCTCAAGTGGAGGAAATCTATGTGATCTAGATCATTGCTCAAGTCGAAAAAAACGATTAATTTTTCGGGTACATGCAGTATTCCAATCCCACCTCCACCCGATAATTAGAATGATAAACGATCTTAATATTTGGACACCTCTACCTTTTTTTGAAAAGTGAACATCTTGTTAGGGGTGCAAACGAACCGAACCAAACTGAAAATTGAACTAGTAGAGTTTGGCTGGTTCATTTACAAAGAGCTTAGAAACAGGTCTAAATTTTAAATAATATAAAACAACATATATTAAACGAGTCTAGTCCAAGTTCATGTTAAAAAAATAACTCAAATCGTAGTTTAAATGTGTGTGTGTGTTATAACAAACCTAGATGAGTCCAATAAACTGTTTCTTGGATTGAACTCGTGTATTAAATGAGTTTTACAATTGAACTTGAGCTCAATTTGTTTGGAGTTTTAAATGAACAATCTGAATATTTGCATTTACACTAATCTTCTGATTGATATATTATAAGTAAAGAACATGAAAATTGCTCTCTTTTGTGCCTTGTTTGCGTGTGTGCGATGTCAATTCGAAGGTGACTTGCCCAAAACGTTAGTAATCCAAAAGTGGTAAAGTGTAGGTTGCTTTTCGGAAGCACGAAGTGGAGATGCCACTGTAAGAAGAGTCTCAAGGTTCACATCCCAAGAATAACGGCTGACCTAATGCATATTACTGGTTGAGCTTAAAGTTTCGGGTTTGAACTTTATTACCCCCACCTTGTAATAATGACTAATAAAAAAAAAATTCACATCTCAACCCAACTCGAAACGCTAGCCCATAGTTCTTGAGTTTTGGGCACCTGCATTTGTTCCCCCATTACGTCAAATTCTATAAAGGGTATTGATTGGTTGTCTGGTGACTCATATTGCATCAATTTTTGAGAACTTAACCCACAAAAATAAAAATAAAAATTAAATGATAAGTCCTAATAGTTAATCCTCGAAGATATGTTTGGATGACAGAGTTGAAATGGATTGAATATCTACAAAAATATCATTTCTTATTCAACTCAAATTCTCCCTGAGTTGGAGTGGATTGGATATAAATGAGTATCGTCAATCTTTTCCACTGTTTGGGTAGTTCATTACACTTTTGTTGGCAAATTAAATTTAACCCATGTAAGCAGGTTAAATTTAACTTTTCAAATCGAGTCAGGATAAACTCGAGTGGGATTTCTGGTGCACTTTTTTATTTACTAAACGTGAGATAAATAGACCCCACATTTTTTTCTCCTATCCTACTAGTGTTATACCCCTTTAAACCGCGATTCAAACGCATCCAAAGTTTTGGATTTTAGTCATGTGGTAAAATAGATTAGTTGAACTAATATATGGGATTAGCGAAAAATTAAATGCATTCTAAGACTACCGAACAACCACAATATCGAAGTATAAATATTTTAGTTACACTTTTTTCAACAGTTTAAGTTTTTAAAATAGATGGTTGTTTAACATGGTATCAAAATAAGAAGTTCTGTGTTTGAATCTTCCCACCATTCTAATTATTAAAAAAATATTAAACTTTTAGAGTAGATGGCTATTTAATACACAAGATTTTTAAAAAAAAATGAAAGACATATGATTAGAACAATTTTCGATTGTTAAAAAAAAAAATTACAAGAACTCCGGATCAAAAGAATGATGTCAATTGTCAAGTTCTATAAAATAAGTAACGATGGCTCCTCTCAGGGGAATCCATGCCCTGGAAGGAAAATTGGGCTCATCAGGGATCATTGTGGGCATTGGGCCAGTGGCTTCTGCCGGAAACTTCCCTGGACAACAAGCCTAATTGGTAAAAATCTGGTCTTTTCACCCAGAGTGTCAATTTGGATCCGGCTCCTCTGCTGTTCACAAGGAACAGCAGCGCCTGCTGAAAAGACTTGAGGGCTGTTCTTGCTTTTTTTAAAAAAATCACCATTTGCATATAGACTTTAGTAAAAAAAAAAAAAAAAAAAAAAAATTTTAATAAATTCGAATCGAATCGAATTTTAATAGACTCAAATTTTAATATATAAAAAAAAATTAAATTTAGTCAACTCGAATAGAATTTTAATCGAGTCAAATTTTAATATGAAAAAAACCACCATTTGCATATAGACTTGAGTAAAAAAATAAATAAATAAATATAAATTTTAATAAATTCGAATCGAATCGAATTTTAATACGTAAAAAAAATTGACGTCTCCCACAAAAATTTAATTTTTTTATGTATTAAAATTTGAGTCTATTAAAATTTATTTTTTATGGTATTAAAATTCGAGTCAATTTGAGTTGTAAGCAGCAATTAAAATTCCATTCGATTCAAATTTATTAAAATTTATATTTTTTTACTCAAGTCTATATGCAAATGGTGGTTTTTTACATATTAAATTTTTTTACATATTAAAATTTTACTCGATTAAAATTCTATTCGAGGTGATTAAATATTAATTTTTTTACGTATTAAAATTTGAGTCTATTAAAATTTATTAATATTTACATTTATTTATTTTTTTACT
>CM042190.1:18383407-18394755 GCA_023539305.1 Ilex asprella | reverse complement strand
TCTGACCTTTTTTGGATCCAAAGCACATAACCCGATTCAATCTTTGTTTTGGATAAAAATACTATGAACTGTGGGTCCCATGCACCTGTCAAAAATAAATGACCATGAAATGATAGTTGTACCCTTGATTTGAATGCCTACTTCAATCTTATACCAAATTTGGACGAGCAGGGTGGGTAAAAATGATTTGGATGAGTAGTTATTTAGAAAAATTTATGCAAATAAATAATGAATGCCATAAATCAAGTAATACTTACTTAGGAAAAAAATTATAATGTAGTATATAATATCGAGTATAATAAATTTATTAATAGAATATTTTTTCCTGTTTTGTTTAATTACAGAAGAACAAAAAATTGAAAAAAATTTAAATTTATTTTGAACACACAATTGTCGGAAACAAAAATGTCAATTGCCGAAAAATTGCCATCCTCAGAAAAATACCCATTTTCTTGAGATTAAAATTGATCCATTTAGCATTTTCTTTCTTTGTCATTACATACAAACAAATTAACTTCACTGAAACTATCTATGAAGTTCATTGATTAAAGAAAACTTCACAAGAATACGAGAAGAAACTCATTCAGATATATCAATGAAGCAGAAGATTTTACAATATAAGGAAATTTTCTACCAAAAATTTACGACTAATGCAGAAAACAAGAACAAAGTAGCCCCATATTCAAGAAGAGTAGTAGGTATGGTTAACAATGACCCAACCCAAAAAAAAAAAAGCATGAACATACTCATCTTTCTTCTCATCTAATGGTGCTTAGACTATCTTCGCTGAACAAAAACAACCACAATCACTGATTTGTGAGCAAAGCCTGATGAGCCCAAATTTAATTGGGTTAGACCCAATAAATTAAATGAGTCTAGATCAACTAAACGGAGCTATCAAGCCCAGCTTGTGAATTTAATCGAATCTAAGGCCCAAGGAGTCCAAGAAGATTAGAGCATGTGGAAAGCAATCATGGGGATAAGCACTCTTGAAGATCTAAGTAATCTTTAATTGTACTTACCTTTTGTAGTTATCCTCCCAGAAAAATTAGTGCATTTACCCTCACGTTACCACATCAACTAAGACTTTGTGCCTATAAACTGTAAGTTTTCTCTATTGAGAGTGACATCTCTACACTTCTCTACACACCATTCACATAGTTTTTTCTCTCTCTTAACTATCATACATCTCTCAGAGCTAACCTTTGTTTTCTCTCTCTCTGTCTCACCTTACTTTATTAATAAAAGTTTTTCGGTCACCGTTGCCGTTTCCTAGAGTGGAGTAGGCCACCTTGACCGAATTATTATATATTTGTATATTGACCTAATATTTACCTTTTTTGTCATTGATTGTTTTATTAATTGTTTCATTAATTCTCCTGCATCATTCACTCAACTATTAATCTTGCATAAGTTTATTTTGTGCATCATCAAAGCCATCAACGAGCACAAGGGTTTTTATGAATCTTGAATGCAAAAACAGCACACACAATCGAGAAACAGTAATGATATATTGACCAATAGGGACCAAATATAGAGCCTAAATGACATGATAGTTGCTGATATGCTCCATCTATCTTTGATTTGGAGAAGACGAAAAATATTTTGTTAATATGACAGTTATTCAACAACTATCATGACATTTGAGCTCTTTATTTGATCCCTACTTTTAGTTAGCATAGCATTACTCATCGAGAAAACCATTGGATACTCATTACACATGCATGCTGAGCTGGGTTGGAAAAAATGATGGAACCACCGGTGGTGCGAAGAACTCACCGCGGCGCCAATATCATGGACCACCATGGCTAAGTTTAAGTAGATATCTGGGTGGGCGGTGACAGAATCGTCAATGGTGAGGGCAAATGGATCACCATGGCTGAGTTTAGGAGAGAAGATTGACTCACTGATGAGGACAATAATGTCAAATGACAAGCTATTCCATCTGTGGCTTCATCTAGGTAGATGAATCTCACATGCGTGGTGGGTTTAGAGTGAGAAGTGCACTGAATTCCTATGGGTCGAGTAATAACTCCTCAACGTTTATCCCAGTGAATTTTTTGAATCCAAAGCTGGGCCCTTGGATTATATTATCTAATTCAGCTTGTCTTATTATGCATCAAACCAAACCCCTTTATTTCTAGGCCTGTATTACTTCCTCCTTGTGCTAGTTCCTACTTTGACCTCGTTGGTGTGCCAAAAATGGGGTAAATATTTAACCATTTTCCATTAAATATTTAAGATTTCTTTCCCCTAATAATTAAAAAAAATAACACTTTTCTTCTTTCACATCACCAAATATACAGTCCCTTGCTCATGGCCTGCTGGAGCTAAGGCCATCAAAGTAGTGGCTTTAGGCACTGAAAAAATTGAAAAAATAAGGCCTCAAATTATTTTTTAAAAATTAAAAATAAGCTTCTATTGTGATTTGGAGGTCATGGATTCGAGTTGCGAAAACAGTCTATCTGCTAGCAGGAGTAAAGCTGTATACATCTAACCCTCCTCAGATCCTGTAATGACGGGAGCCTCATGCACTAAACATGTCTTTTTAAAATTAGGCCCCAAGTTTGTTATATAGTATAGTTCATGTTAATATTTTAAATTCAATAAGAGTCTAAGTTCAATAAAAATAGTCTTATAGAAGTCTATGTTAGGGGAAAAAATTATAAGACCACTCGGAATTCATGAATTCAGTGGTAGAGCGAAGTTAAGGTGGAATTCTTTGGTGGCCTAGCTTAAATGAAGCCCCCAGTTGCAACAGGAGTAGCTACTTGTTTCATAGGTTTCATTTTAGCTTCAGATCCCAAATCTCCATAAATGGGTATGACTGGTTAAGGATTTGATCTATCAAAATTGAGCCATTATCATTGTAATTCATTTTTTCAAAGAGTAATACTACTAAAACCTAGAAATTTGAGCTAACAATTTGATCAAATCTTGTGACAATTGACATAACCTAATAATATTTTAATAAATATCATCTTTAGACTTTTTTAGTGGAATAATAACCATATATGCGACATCATTGGGTCCATATATTCTATCCTATTTTTCTATCCTAACATGCTTTTTGATGTGTAAATAGGGGTGTTCATCGGCCAAGTCAAGCTAGGCAAGCAAATTGTTTTTGAGTTGGATTTGGGTAGTGTAGGTCCAAGTTCTTACTCAAGTGGGTTATCGGATGGGCCGAACTTCGGGTAGAGGTAAGGTACCCGCAGCCCAACTCGCAAATTATACAACGTTATTTAAAAAGTATATTTTTATAACTTAATATTTATGTAAATTATATTTTTGAATCAAAAGTAGAGTCAAAATGAATAAAAATAAAATAATAGATAATTTTATTTTTAATGAATATATAATAAAATGAATATATTCTAATTAGGTTGACATCCACTCACTTATCTATCATTTGCATTACTCTACCCTTTAAAATTTGTATGTTTAATACATGGAAAAAAAATAAAACACTAATTATAGTATCTAAATTTTTAAAAAAATTAAATTTCTGACATTGAGAGATTTATTTCAAAATTTCAAATTTAATGGTCTAAAAATATAACTTTTTTTCAAAGAAGGGTGGGCAAGCTGGACTTGGCAAGTGGGCTCTTGGGTCGGGTTTTAACGGGTCTTTTTTCGGGCGAGCTATTGAGTCGGGCTTCGAGTAGGGTAATAGGATTGGGAGCAAACTCAAACTCTCTTTTTAAAGATATTGGGCTTGGGCTCAGGTGGACTAGCTATCGGACCTATCGAATTTCGGCCTATTTTTTCGGGTCAAATAATGGGACCCGTGGATAACCCGGCTCATGAACACCCCTATGTGTAAACCATAAAACTAAAAACAATTACCACCTCATTACTTTGTCTCTTTAGTATTCAACTAATAAGTTTTTTACTTAAGATATTAATTTTTTTATCACAATTAAGGTATTAAATTAGATACTAAATTTAGACTCTTTTTTAAGTTAATGCTTTGCTCACAATATATTACTTACAATGCTTTTAACAATTACTTCTACAAAAAGAAGTTTTTAAGATTTAAAGCGATAAAATCTTGTCTCAAATTAATTGTGCTATAAAAAAGATTAAGTAAAATTAATTATAGTATTAACTAAAGGTAATATGTTACCATTAATTTAATACAAAAATTCAATTAATAATTTTATACTTTGAAAAGTGAAAAACAATTTATTTAAAAAAAAGGTTAACAGTATTTTTAGTCCCTACATGATATTTTTTGTCGGTTGAATCCTCATTTTATCAATTTTTCAATTTGACCCCTAAAGTATTTTAATTCATGTCACTTTGGTCCCTAAATAGACGAACCATCAAGTTTTTTTGATAAAAGTGACCATGTATTATTTTTTTTAGGCGGTATCACATATCCAACTCGCGATCATTCTATCAAAAACTTAACAGTCTGTATATGTAAGGTCTAAAAAGACATGAATTGAATATTTGAGGGACCAAGTTGATAAAATTGGTACAATAAGAAATAAATTAACAAAAAATACATATTTTATAATTAAAAGTACTATGAACCCATAAATAAAAAATAAAAATAAAAAAGCCTCAACCAAATCTATCGCTTTAAGCCTCCAATCATGTCGAGCCGGCCCTGCCTTGCTTCGGTGCTTCATGCAGCGTAATGTGAAAGTTTTAAATAGTATCCACGCCAAGATTATTTAAAATTATTATCACTATAATACTTTTTTTTTTCTTTTTTATCAGTTACTCCAAGAAAGATAGAACACTCCAAAAATGGGCGCTTACCACTTTCAACGGTGAGCACACGGTATTCTTCAGTAAAAAACGAAAGAATAATTCTCTTTGAGCTCCCCGCGGCTGCGCTGTCTGATACTTTACTTGGAAATAAAAAGATATAAAGAAAATAACTCAAGCACCTTGGTGAAATATTAGCATGGCATAATGACACCCTCTTTATTTGGGTATATTTCAATTAGGGGCAATTACATTTTGTATCTGTAACCTATGGCCTTGATGACACTTGAACGTTGTTTTTTTTTTTTTTTTTGTCTCAAAGTCACCCAATGTGAGTGGGGGGTTTGGCAAGACCCCTACCTGTATATATAACTAAAAGAAAAAATGTATAAGGGAGGAGGACATAGAGTCAATCCTCCAGAAGTAGAAGAAAATCCAAGCAAAAGCAAGATGGTGACTCACCACCAAAAGCATGAAAAATAAATAAATAGAACGGCAAAGTGGGGAATCCCCACAGAACAAAATAACAGAAAACATCATTTAAACTAAAACTCAACAACACACGTGGGGGATCTGTCGAGCATCCAAGGCGAGAATGCTAGCAATCCCAAATGGAAGGGATGACGAATCAGAGAATCACTGATTGAGCTGCTGAGAGCAAGCCCAATTAGCCATGAAATCAGCAGCCTGATTTGTCTCCTGCAGGACGTGGTAGACGCGAGCCGAGAGATAAACACACAGAAGCCGAATCCAAGCAAGCAGGTAAGCATAAACCCAGCACCCAGTACCTTGAGAGGAAACCCAAGAAACCACTGTAGCTGAATCTGACTCCACTACCAACTCTGAAGCTCCCAGATCTGAGGCCAACTCCAACCCAGCACAAACAGCCTGCAACTCCGCATATAGAATAGGCTGATCCCCCAAGAACAAGTCAAAAGCCCTAAGTAGCCGACCCTGGTGGTCCTGAATAACACCCCCTGCCGTAGACAGCCCCGAAAAACCTTTAGAACAACCATCAACGCTGATCTTTAGGCAACCCACTACAGGACAAGTCCAAGCAACTAAGCGAAGAGGTCTAGGCCGAGGAACCAAGACCCTAAGGGAACCCACAAATTCAACTAACTTATCCCGATGCAATTGACTCTGAGCAAACCCAAAAGGAAGCCCAACCAAGTGTATATCTGTCAAAACCCTCTAAATCACAACAGGCGCTTGAAAAGTCTGGTTATCGAACCTATAAGCATTGCGCGTCTTCCATAAGTGTCACATAATGAAGCATGGTAGCAGTACCTGCACGTGACCTGCGGAAGGAGCACAACGCCGTCAATGTAGCATCAAAACATAGGGAGATTGAAACGGCCGACATCTGATCCCAAATATCCGATAAAAATGACCCCACACTTGAACTCCAAAAGGACAATCCAGAAAAAGATGCCTAAGAGTCTCAATAGCTCCACCACACACACATTGGGATACTACATGAAAACCTCGTCTCTCTAAACCATCATCTGTGGCCAAGAAACTATGAAACAACTACCACATAAAGAAGGAGATCCGAGTCGGGATATGCCTCTGCCAGACACAAGAAAACTCAGGCCGAACTGGAGCCATACCCCGAATGTCAGCCCAAGCAGTCCTCAATGAAAAATCCCCATCCAAAGACAAGCTCCATCTTATTTGATCAACCCCCTGATCCGGAATCGGAATCTGCATAATCTGTTCAACAACTGAAGAAGGTAAAACCCCCAACAATCAGCCTCTGTCCCACTGTCGACCCGCCCAGTAAGTAGAAACAAGAACCCTAGAAGCTGCCCCCGAATACACTAAAGCCAATGGGTAATCCCCCAACCAACGATCATACCAAAAATTGACCTCCCCAGACCCTACTAACCATCTGATCCTCGGCTCAACCACGGATCGAATCCCACACAACCGCCTCCAAAGAGGAGAAGTTGGATAACGAAACTCAATCAGTCCAAGATGGGTGGACCTACAGTACTTGACCCTCATAAAAGTGGACTAAAGTGACTGTTGAGCATGAAAACTCCACCAGAGCTTCACCTCACAAGCCTCGGCTAAGTCAGAAAAAGAATGCACCCCTAAGTCGTCCTCCTCTACAAGGAAACATACCTCAGCCCAGTGACACCAGTGAATCCTCTGCTGAGTAGCTGTATCCCCCCACAAGAAACGAGTGAACAACCTCTCTAAGTGGTGAAAAACATTCGCATGAGGCCTCAGCACGTGAAATAAGTGAACAGGCATTGACGCGAGCACATGACGAATCAGAGTGAGCTTACCTCCAAAGGAGAGCAAGTGATTCGCACATCCCGAAATTCTCTCACGCACCTTCCGAATCATCTCATCAAAGTACGAGATCCGGAGATAACCCAAGTAGATAGGGCACCCCAGATAAATAAACGGAAGATCACGCCTCTAAAAACCAGTGGCCTGTCGTGCAATCACCTCTCTAGAATGCGATGCACGCGAACTAATATAGAAACTGCTCTTGGCCTGACTAACTAACTGACCAGAGACAGCCTTATAATGATGAAGAATATTCATAACTTCCTGCAAACTCGATTGGCACCCATTAGCAAAAAAAATAATGTCATCAGCAAATGCCAAATGAGAAACCGATACCCCAACTCCAGTACTATAAGCCACCCTCGAAAACCGAGCATACAAGGAGTTCAAGCCTCGAGATAGATACTTTGCAGCGATGATGAACAAACAAGGAGAAAGGGGGTCACCCTGCCGCAGTCCCCCTGTGACTGGAAAAATCTCTGACTGACCCCATTCACCATCACAGAAAATCACGGCCCCTAGATAACCCGTCGAACCAAAGAAATTTAGTTCTCAGAGAACCCAGAGGCTCGTAACACCTGGAAAACGAATGTCCAAGACATCCTGTCATTTGCCTTAGCCATATCTAGCTTCAGCACGATGTTCCCACCGCGGGAACCTCTCCCCAAATTATGAACCAACTCCTGAGCCAAAAGTACATTGTCCTGTAACACTCGGCACCGCACAAACCTACTCTGCGTCGGTGATATGATACGCGGCAACAAGGACGAGAGACGAGAGACGAGGATCTTCGTCAATACCTTGTTACTCAGGTTACATAAACTGATCGGACGAAAATCTGCCCAAGTAGAAGGTGACTCCTTCTTGGGTAAAAGAACTACCAACGTACTCATGAATCCCCGGGACATAGGAGAACCCGAAAGTAATCAAGAACTACAGCAAGCAAATCTGCTCCCACAATGTCCCAACAAAACTGATAAAAACGACTGCAAAACCCATCCGGCTCTGGTTCAAAATCTGAATCAATAGAGAACACGACTTGTCTGACCTCCTCCAAAGTCGGCATAACACACAACCCAACTCCATCTTCATCAGTCACAATAGCTAGAATAGACGAAAAGTCTACAAACTCAACCTGACCAGCCCCCACAGAGAACAATCCCTGAAAAAAGGATACTGCTGAAGCACCAATAGCACCAGGCTCAGTAATCCACTCTGTATCATCACCCCGGATCCGATGGACTAAAAAAATATGTCGTTTCTTCCTCACTGAAGCATGAAAGAAACGGGTGTTCGAATCCCCCTCTCAAAGCCAACGTACACTGGACTGCTGTCTCATAAAGGACTTCTCACACTATAAAGTCTGTTGCAACTCAGCCCTGGCCTGATGAAGGGCAGTCCGATCTGGAGAAGACCCTGATTGATCATGGGCCACCTCTCTCCTACTAACCTCAGCCTCTACCTCCTGAACTCGCTGGAACACATTACCGAACACTTCCTTGTTCCAGACCTTTAGGGTTTGTTTCAACCGAATAAGCTTCGATTGAAATGCAGACATCCCCGAAGCGAACACAGGAAGGGTCCAGCTCTGCCGCACAACCTCCAGAAAATCTCTATGCCTGGTCCAAGTGTGAAGAAACTTGAACTAGCTCAGCCCTCTGCTCTAACGTTGATCTTCAGAAATCAGCAGTGGTGAATGATCTGAACAAGTCCGGTTCAGGTGAGCCACCCGAAACACTGAAAAATAAGAACTTCATTGAGCATTCACCACTACTCTATCCAATCTCCTCCAAGTCCATCTATTTGTCCATGTGAACGGAGTACCCTCAAACTCAACATCCTCTAAGCCACTGAATATCAAAGCTACGGAAAAGGCATCAATAGCAGACTGAGACTGTATATGACCCCCCCGAATCTCAGAATGGGACTCAACAACTTTGAAATCCCCACCAACCATCCACCTACCATCATGAATGCTCCTAAACTGTGTCAAGAAATTCCACAATTCCTGCCGAACAGAAGCTATGCAACTGACATACACAAAAAAAATAAAAACTAGATCCGATAAGGAAGAATGCCGCACCTGACAATGAATCACCTGACCATCGTCCTGAAGAACCTCCAACTGAAAAGGGGAAGACCAAAAGATCCAAATCTTCCGCGAAATAAAACAATAAATGTGCTCCATATGCAAACCAATCCGAAAAGACTCCAACCGATCCCGGTCAACAAATGGCTCCAAAATACAGAACATCGATAAGTGGTGTGAGTGGATCAGCTTCCTAAGCCTTCTAATCGAAGAGGCCTGACTGATCCCTCTGATATTTCATATGAGCATACTAATCATTAGAAACGAGTGAAAGAACCACACTAAGCGTCCCTCGGCCAGATCTACCACCTCTACCTCTTCTGTCTGCTCTACCTCCCCTACCAATACGCTGAGATCTAGGCAATGGAACCTGCCAGCCAGACTGTGAAGCATCATAAGACACTAAAGCTCCTTCAGACTGAGAAAGGCCCTCATGCAGGTCAGAAAAGGATCCAGCATCACCACCAAAGGACTCGTCAGATGATGTATCTCTAGTAGAGTGACTCTGAACCCCAGCAGACAATCTAGGGTTGAGAGGAATTTCAGTCGAGGTGGTACAATCCATGTGCCTCCCCACATCCTTATCTCCACACCTCAAACTAGTATCCTCAAAAATTGACATAACTAGGGGGCTCTGAACCCCTCGAAGCTCACGAATAGTCGGACGAATGGGCGGGGTAGTCACTGGTCCATCACGGACTAGCTCAAAAACTGTGTCAACTGAAAGGTTGGGGCACAAACTCTACTTTTGCACAACACTAGCAGGGATAGTATCTGAACTGACCACAACCACAGGCTTACCCGCAGTACTCGGCTCAACAACAACCTGAACGGAAGCAACTACAGCAGACTCCACAATAGTATCAACTATGGCCCTAGGGGTAGAAAAAGCAGTAACAACATCTGTCACTCCGCCAGAGGATACTCTAACATGTTCGGTACTCATAGGAGGAACAATAGGAGCTGGGGCTCTCTGAATGGGTGCCTCCTCCTGTGGTCTAGTCCTCTGCTGGCCATCACCTCGACCCTACTGTAGCCAGTCTCCACTGACCTCCTCCCAGGGTTGAGAGTGGGTAATGCAGGTCTCCACTGAATGGCCTAAATGTCGACACCCAGTACAATATTGCGGTACATCCTCGTAAAGCACATCATGCCAAAATCTGGTCTCCTGTCTGCCTATCCTAATCCTCGGCACCAAGCGCCATGTGACATCATGCTCAACCAACACCCTGAAAACTGAAGGCCGACTCAAACTCGTTGTGGCCTGATCCACCCGTAAAGAAGTCCCAATCGCTGAGGTTATAGAGAATAATGCATCCTGGGAGCGCACAAAGTGGACTAGTAAATATGGGAATGAAACCCAGATAGGAACTATAGGTAACTCCTCGGTACAACGAAACTACGGAGTCCACTTGAACATGCGCATCTCTCTGCCATAAACCGACCAAGTCTGCTTCACCTAGAGACGTGTGTAATCTTCCTCAAGGTCACACATCAAGAGCACGTGCCGGCTATCTAACAAAGAGGCACTAACCTGCCCCCTCAAACCAATCAGCTACAGGAATCTCCTGATCATTTCTATCGGAGGGCGGCCTCATGTAAACTTGTCCACCAGAGCCAACCTGAAAGGAGCTGCGAGACTCTCAATCTCCTCGTCAGTGAAGTCAACTGCTGGGGCACCTCTGTACTGTGTGACAGGGTGCGGAACTCGACGAGTGGTAGTGTCACACCCCCACCTCGGATCACATAGGGTGGGCGGCGGACCGGCCACCAAGGCCTTAACCAACCAAACCTGTGCATAATAACATGCAAAGTACAGCGGAAGACAAATAATAAAGTGATCCATTCCACCGATCTAATGAATACCAGAGGAATAAACTAAACACCACCAATATCATTATTAAACTCATGTAAAATAATGAATAACCATAAGGTTTACTACTCTAAGTAAAAACAACATTATTCCCAAAACAATTCAATATTCATCTCAAAAATTATAACAGACATTTATTCTCAATGACCTCCAATCAAATAAATCTTCAAGTTCTCTAATCTCTTGTATATCCGTAGACTTACTCCTCACCCTGATCCTCTCCTGAAAAATGTTATATGTTTGGGTGAGCACAAAGACCCGTGAATAGCAACCACTTCTAATGAGGTTTAAAAATACATCCCACAGTTTATATACGAAAATAAACTTTGATACACACATAAGTACAACAAATTGTACCCC
>CM042190.1:18346604-18362433 GCA_023539305.1 Ilex asprella | reverse complement strand
GTTAGAAAAAAATTATGTCATTCCAAAAATCACCGATGTACAAAAGCACCATCTATTGAATTAATAGTCATAAGAAAATCAGTCAACATTTATTTGAATATATGGAAATCATCTGCTTACCCTAAAACAAAAATCAAAAGAGCAAGAAGAATTGATGGTAGTTTTTTTACTTCTCCAATCAAGCTAGTCGAGTAGGGAGGGATCGCTGGCATAATATAGTTCTCATGTGGGTTAGGTATCACCTCTCCTCCAAAGCCAAGTAGTGCCTAGCTGCTAGGCAGTGTCTTCTTGTTCACCATCATGTCATCAAATTGAATAAAAGGTAGTAATCTCATTTGATCCCCCTCAGGTCGCCATGGCATTGAGAATGGGTTAAATTAATGAAGAACATAAATAGAATTCCACGGGATTGAAAAATTTTCAATTAGCCAACTCGTAGTTTTTTGAAGAGATTACTAATTTCCTCAACATAACATTTGGAAATTTTTTTTGAATAAGTACATAAAATCATGTCACTCACCTAGGCAAGGTCTGAAGAACCACGGTTCTATTCCAATGACAAAATGTCACTTACAATGATCCATCAATTCAAATTCGAATACATTGTCAAATAACACAAATTTTGCATCGATTCTCAATATATCTATACAAAAAGAAGCGATAGTTAATAAGGAGATCCAACAATACTTATTTTGGTTATTTGAAATTTTTTCACATCATTTCGACTACAAATTTAATCCCAATTTTGACCATTGTAATACCCTACAGGGGCATTATAGATGTTTCAGCATTTCAGTACGTAATGAGACATTGATCAAAGTCGAAGCAGATCATAATAAAAAGCAAAAGGAGAAAGTCATCATCATCATGCACACATGGCGACTGCTCGGTGGTCAGAGGAGACCACTCCATGCACGCAAGAGGAGGCATTCTTTCGTCATTGATTGCATGGCTATATAAACCATAAACCTTACGTACGCATTTTTATAATAAATATATATATAAATTGATGGGTCCTCATTTGTTGTGAAATTGTTGGCCACCTTAGGCAGAGGCCTTGTACGCAATCTCAAATGAACTTATGCTCCTCCCACTTAATATTACTGCTTTCCATCATCACAAATTCATAGACAATCATATGGTGCGCCCCCCCCCCCCCCAAAAAAAATGATCGGACCTACTTGAAACTTTAGATCAAATTCATTTTTGGATCATTTTTTTGGGGTTAATCTGACCTTTTTTATGCATTTCTTAGGGCTTGGGGCAGAGAGGGGGGGTTTAAATCATGGTGTTGGCCTTGAAATCTCACTTTTCCGACTTCAAATCTCAAGCAGCATGCCTCTTCTATTTATTCAGCTGGTTTGAGCTGTGGTTTTTTTCCCATTATTTCTTTCCTGCAAGCTCAAGTTAGTGGATGATCTAAAATAAAGAAATTGAGACTGAACAACCATCTGACCTGCATATCATATAGGATAGAAAAACTCCCCAGTCAGCCTTGTCATCCAATGCTCAGAAAATAGAAGCTGATACTTATAAATGCCTCGGAAGAAAATACATTAATCTCCAAGTACAAAACGTTTTGGGATATAAATAAAGAAGTCCGTCAAAACAGGGAAAAAAATAACTTAAGATTTTATAAGAATGCCAAGAGGGTTCACTCTCACAAACTTGTAAGTCTTTTGTAAACAGAGCTTCAGTATACAAACAAAACTAGGGTACACCCTGTATACAATCAATGAATCATTTACCTCCGGAAGAAAAAAGAAGATCTTATGAACATCCCCATAGAATTTTTTATTTTTTTTTTCCTTTTCAGAAAACTATATTTTAAGAACTTTTGCAAACTATATTAACCATGTTGGGAAATCAAGGAACAATATTCATAAAACTCACGAAAGCAAAGAAGAAGCTTGTCAATCCCATCAGCTATATTTTCTACCCTAATCAAACACCACTGTCGCCATAATTCCAAGAAGAAATCTGCTAGCCAGTCCATGCAGGGAGGAAGATTAACTCAGCTTTATTTGCTTTGTGGTTCAAATACAATGAATTATTGATAATTAGAAATTTTGAATTTACCTTCTACTCCTTCCATTCCAGTAAAATGGATTAAACCAAGCTATTATTATTATTATTATTATTTATTTTCAGTTTTTTTTTTGTTGTAAAAGCTAATCTGATAAATGATTTCGTTCAACTTTCTGAAGTTGAAAAATGAAGCAAATTAGAGAAGTGATAGATTAAAAGAAAAAAGAAAAGAAACCCTATTTGACATTCAATTTCTGAGTGTGTGTGTGTATACAAGTAGTAGGGATGTCCATATATACACGTATACATAAAGGCACACACACGTGTGTGTGTGTATAAATATATGTGAATTTCACCAGTCCCCCACACGCTCACATGCTTAATAATGCTTATACGAACAGAATCCATGGCTCTACATCCAAATCATGTTGATAATAAGATATTAGAATATTTTTGGGTAGAAACTCTGTTATTATCGAAAAACACCACAGAACTTACACTAAGATAGAGACATGCATGAAGCGATGTGACCCATTTGACAATTGAGGGAGCTGGTTAGAGGGGAAGTTGGTGCAGCCAACTCTTTAATTTCCACCACCTTTGAAACTCAAGAGACATCTTCTTTTTCACCCTAGAATGCGTCAATGGCATTCGTTCATGTCTGTGTCCTCTTATTAATTGTCATGTATCACACACCGGGGAAAGAGAGAGAGAGAGAGAGAAATAAATTATTTTTTCAAGAGGTGCCTAAAGGATTTTTTTGAGCAATACTTTTCAAACTTAAAAATTTAATTTAATTTATTGATCTAATAATATGTCAAATGATATTATAATTACAATAACACTGTCAGACAATATACTTTTTAAGTGCATGTAACACTACTCTAAATGCGTTCAATGGGAAACGATGTCATGTCAAACAATGATCAACCTAACTATCATCAAAAACTTATATGAAAAATGAATGTTTCATTCTTGATAATACTTTGTTCCTTAATTATACAGAAAAACTCATCGGAATTTGTTCCTTATTGTGAGCCAAGTTGTTTTTCGTATCAATAATTATACGAGTAATACTACTTAGACTTAAAATTTTGATTAATTTATTAATTTAATGATGTAATTTTATTATAACCATTCGATTAACATAAAATTTTAATGTTTAATATGTTTTACGGTCAATTCAATGACTATAATAAATAAGATCAGTAAATTATGTCAATAAATTAAGTTTCAATAAAACTATTCAATAATATATTATAATTTCAAAGTACAATTAAATGTCGGCATGTATGCCTCCATACATGTAAATGCATAAATATGGGTCCATGCATGCATATGTAATTACAAACATAAAAATATGAATATGTGGGGCTTGTCATCGATGGCAATTTTCTATTCGAAGTCCAACCATCCAACTTGTCCCAAAAAGGCAATATCTTACTTCATGGCTGCATCTTTCAAACCTAAACTCAATATTAAAGTGTCACATCAATGGCCACACAGAGTCAAACTAACAAGACGAAAGATATCAGAAACCATTTTTCTCTCTCTCACACACACTCACACACATTAATATTGCTGTCGGCACACGTTTTACGCTTAAAAGAAACCCAAAATGTTCTAAGCTTTAGGTTTACCCTGATCAACACCATCTTCACTAAGTTTAAGAATTTAGATTATCTCACAGAGGTGGAGAGAGAGATTGCTTCTTCAACTGAGGTTCCTTGTCGGGTGGACCACGTCCACATATCAAAAGAAGCAGGTTTAGTTTAAAAGGGTTATGTGATGTCACCTGGAAACATATTCTACTGAGAAATAATCATTGTTTTAGTGTCCGCTAAACAACTGATTTGCTTGCTCTGTTGGGTTTCTACCCAATATATCTAAACTCCTACTTTGTATGTCTCAAATGCCAAGTCTTTAGGGTTTCATGTCCATGCAGACAGTGGACGTCCACATACAATATTATATATGTGTGTGTCTCTATAAAAGACTTCTAGCATCTTCATGATCACAAAGTGCCAGCTACTTCTTGACAAAGTTTACAGAATGTCACAGTCATTGGACATAGGAAACGAAAAAAAAAAACATAAACATATATATGATTCGATACATTATGTGAAATATAAAACACATCATCATGATTACCATCATGTATACTTACTCAGACTATCTAAATATTGTGAGATCTCGATTCCTAATTTCCTATCATATCTTGAATATTTCTAATACAACATTAAGCATAGATAATATAGTCGTCAAGGGCTCTCTCAGCTATGAAATGAAAGTTGATATTTTGAGGGCCAATGATATAATTGGGTGGAACTTATTGCTAGATTTATTGGAGACATTCAATTCCCAGCAATAATGAACTAGAACACGGTGATCCCCTAACATCTTACTTGTTTGTCACTGCTTTGGAGGTCCTTAATTTGATATTTTGGCAAATATTTTTATATAGCAAATATCATTGATTTTTTCGATGGATATCTCGTAAGTGTCGGTAGAACATATGGAATTGATCTTTCAGATAATTAAAATTCTTAATTACAGAAAACAAAAAGTTCAAATTCTATTAGGGGTTCACGAAAATCCAACTTGGTCTGCTCTCCTTTGCTGATGATCATATGTTATTCTGCTACGGGGATGTGAATTCCGCTAAGGTGCCTAAAGATTTACTAAAGCAGTTTTAATTCACTAATGATCCGTTTGATAGGATACATAGAAAAATAGAAGAATGAAAAATATAAATGATACGCTTTTCATTTTTAAGGGACAAATCTTTTCTTCTCTCCTTTGGATTTGATAAGAAATATGAAAAGTAGGAAGAATTGTTTTTTTTTTTTTGATAAAATGGAAAAAATATTTTTGTATTTTTTATTTTTTTAATGTATACATAATATGTAATTGATAAATATGATATATCAACAAATAACATACATTTTAATATACACAATTAATTTTCTATCCACTTTTGATCCTACTTTTGGAGGGATTGATTTTGGTGAATTGGAAAAAAAGTTAATTCATCCACTTTTTTAACTTTCCTATTTTCTTTCCTTATCAAACATGATGTCTTATTTATCCCTCTAATTTTTCATTCTTCTATTTTATCATTGTATCAAATGAAGTATAAAGGATTGCAAGCTAACCGAACCAAGAGTGCTATATTCTTCTGTGCAGTGCAGTCTGAAGACTAGGCATTCTCTTGATCACAGCTGGACTGAGAAGCCAGCAATGTTCCTAATGTTTTGCAATTTCATATGGATAACCGTGATTATCTTTGGATAAATCTGCATTATATTCTTTGTGAGAATGACTAACCTTCGGAGATTTGTAGTTTACATTCCAGCATTAGGCCGTATTCATATGAAGCTGTTCTGGCTGTTCTGGCGCCCCATGTCTTCGTCTGTACTTCTATAATTTTAGGAAAATGATTTTGTAATTGGTTAATTATGAGGTCATGTGTAAATATCCAAACTAAATCTCTGGTCATGATGCCATGAAATTGAAGACCAAAGCAAAGAAAGAAGATGAAATTCAGGCTACAAAGTCACATTTGAACACATCATGGAATCCTTCAAAGCTTAGATAAAGGTAATGACCTAGAAAGTTAGTTACCTTGGTGTTTTTACTTTGGTTTACTTCATTGAAATAAAATTAAATTTAGGATATGTTTCAGACATAACTCTTGCTCTTTTGATTGAATTTTTTTTTGAAACTCAAACGTTTTGAAAACCATGATGTATCTTGGAATGGACTCTTTTTGAATAACGTTTCTTGTTGCTCAATAAGGTAAGTTATTGTTGTGTTCTAAGCTTAAAAACTAGTAGGAATCGCTGGAAACTCGTTGGCTTACGACTCGAGCGGTCTCCAAACATTTAAGAGAAAATCAAAGAAAATAAAAAATTGAACAGTAGCCACTGTTGGCTAGACCGCTCGAGCGGTCTGCTAGACACCTTGAGTGACCTAGAGACTGCTTGAGCATTGAATTTTATAGTCTTAACATTCCAGTGACCATCGCACGATAATTGCGTGCTAAAAGCCCGAGCAGTCCCTAGTAAATTTGAGTTTTCTTGTGTCCTAGTTAAACTCTATTTATGAGGACTACATAAACGGACTTGTCTTTTCTCAGTAGGGTAAACCTCTGTAGTGAGAAACCTCTGTAGTTTCATACACCAGCTAAAGAGCCAAGAACAAACACCAGTTCCTCAACATCTAAAGGCCAAAAATCTATAAAGATTAATATTATTCTGCACCTTCAAACTTGAAGAATAGAGATCCAGGTGAAACCCATAGTGGTGAAGAGATCTTAGGAGGATTCTAAAAAGATCAAGGAGAATTTCTAGGGTGGATCATAGAACTCAGTTCGTCGCCCAGTGAAACTAATACTCAAGAGCTTGTGGCGGATTCCGAAGTAAAGATTAAATAGGGAAAACATCTAATCATGGTATAAGTTGAAGTGTAAGACTTTGAACTTGTAATCTAACTCTGAGTATAATAGATTATAATAGGTGGACTATGATCCCATGATTTTTTTCTGAGAGGGTTTCTTCGTAAAAAATATTTATCTTGTGTTGTGCTTGTTTCTCCTCTACTCTACACATATTTGTCATTTTTATACTTACCATGTGTTTGATAATATGTATGAATTATTGATTCATTATATTTATCACCTTGTGGTTAGTTTAATTGGTTGAAGGGTTTTGGAAGGATAAAATTAGTGGATTATGCATTGTGATTAATTGTGGAATTTGGGGATTTTGCATATCATCCAAGGGTTTGTCAATCAAATTGAGAGGTTTAGAGCATTAATTGATTAATTCATAGATAATTGAGTGAATTAGGTTTTTGACTGGCCATAACTTTTGCATCCAGTGCTTCAAACCTATTCACTCTCCTCTCCCTCCTATAGGTCAACCTAGGCAAGACTCTATGTCTCTTACAAGTGTGTCGAGCAATCCAAGTCGCACTCTCATATACTCATCTCATCGTCAGTGAAATATTTAGTTTTGGGGGAAAGAGATTGATGCAAGAGATGACTGACTAGACGACCTCCCGAATGAAAAAAGTTGATTACAATGAACCATCAGAGAAACTCAAAAAGATGGACAGATATAACCCTCAAAGAGAGGCATGAGAAATGACTGACATCATGGCCTCCCGATTCAGAGAGTTAGAGATGATTAACTGGGTTAGACCAAGGTGGTTGACACAACCTCTTTGATAAGGGTAAGATTACGCTATTGACGTCAGTATCGTGCTTTCATTAATCTCGGTCATCGATTATGAATTGGATGATGTATAACCATTGACTGAAAAAATAATAAAATGAAAAAATGTAGACGTGACACATTTCTTTTGGATAAAAAATGCAGGTACGGTACCATAATTCTTCCCCTTTGACCAATGGGAAGGCAATGTTCACAGGCTAATAGGGTTTCTTAGTTTAGTAGCCAAGTTCCAAATGTATTATTATGTGCGATTGGCAGCTTGTAGAACCTACCCAGAGACTACAGTCTAGTCATCTAGCTAGTATTTGTTAATAAGAAGAAGCAACAAAAATCAAACAATGTGGCAATTGATCTTCATTTTAGGTGTTAACTTAAACTAACTTGATGCTAACTTGGATCAGTGAGGTTTTCCTCTCAAATATGTGACATTGACAGTTACTCTTTAATTCGTTAAGCACTTAATTAAACAATTTCAAACCCTAATATTAAATGAATACAAATAGCAATGAAGAGCGCAATAAAGATAATATAAAAAGAACTTCTTTTACGTTTAATACACGGGAATCGTAGTAGTGAGAATTCAACTACCAACTTCAACCTTTTAAACTATTTATTGCTCAACAACCCTAATACATAGCCTAAAAAATTAATGTGGGGTCTAGAAAATCTGTGCTAATTTCATCGTATCTTTACGCTTTCAATTATAATTACGCGTCAAAAGTTTCACTTTCGCTTATGGGGTCAAGCCTTACAACCTATTGGTTTTCACCTAAGTGCGCCGTCAGTGGATTTGGCCCTCCGCTATATATTTTTATTATTTTTTAAAAATTTAAATCATCCATCGTGAATTTAACTATAATTCACAGTATATAAGTGGATCATCCATTAATGATGCAGGGTCATTTACCACTTAAGGAAATCAAGAGAAAGTATACTTAAGAGATCTAAAAATACAGGGCTAGGAAGATAAGACTAGTTTAAACAAAGGTTCCCCCGAAAAAGATGCTAAGACGACTTCTAATTATGGATCCAAATTGATCTTCAGCCAAGTTATCTGCCGGCGGAATTAAAACTCTCCAATATAAAGGATCCATTATATAGAAATCATGAATTCAAGGATAATTCCCTATAGAGGAATGCTATTGGGATCTAAAAATTTGACATAATTCATTGTAAGCATTGGATTGGTTGTGGGCTCCATCAAACATTAGAACTTGATGTTAATCCAGTGATTCTAATGAAACCATATCGTTAGGTCAACAAATTATGTCAGATTTTTAGGTCCAAATAGTATTACTCTTCACTATATATAAGGGTTCATCCACAACAAGATAGGTGGTTCACAATTTTTGAAAATTGAGGAAAAGTATATTTGGAAGATCTAGACCTTCTCGTGGTTAATACAATGGGAAATACCCAAAAATATGCAGTAATTAATGTTAGTTTAAACAATGGTTTCTTCTTAAATGATGCTAAAACTTGGAAGTTGTTGATCCATATTTAATTAAACACTGCTCAAATCTTCTCAAAGACTCCTTCGTTTTTTTACTAGGCTGGTGTCTAGTTTTCTCAACTGTTATGTCCACTATTTTGGGAATACGAATTTTTAAGACTTGTTTTATGAGCAGCCACACATTTCTATGATGTCATTTTGATAAAAATGTATGACTGACCATACAAAAAAGAAGAATTGTTTTGAACACTTGTACTCGACAAAATCATTGTTTTAGCCATCAACCACTACATATTATTTGTTGGCTTAACTTCCACAGGCAGTGACATCACATTAACAGCTAAGGACAATGAAAGATGGTGAGTTTGACAGTTAATCACCATAGAAAATAATTATATCAGACAATTCATATTAAATTATGATTATTTCAACAATCATCCCAGTCTTATTTTAGATATTGATCATTTGTGGGAGTAATAATGTTATATTGATCAAATTTTGAGATCAAATTTTGAGTTCAAATGATATGGCAGCTGACTTAGACTTCTTTTTTTTGATGTCATGTCATTTAGGCCCCAATAAAGACTCCAAATAATATTTTGTCATGTCATTTGAGCTCTAAATTTGATCCCAAATTTTAGTCAGTGTAGTGTTACTCTTGTGGGAGATTGGCAGAGGATCATACAGCATAAACATTTTTCCAACTGGAGACATGAGGTGTCCTATATATTTTATTCTTGCTCCAACCCTAAACCCACAAACCTTCTAAGTGCTCCCCAACTCCCTCGGCTCTTAGATAAATCAAGTTCCCCTAATGTTTGGCTCAGTTTTAACTCACTCAAACTCGTTCATATTAGAAACTCTGCAGCATATAACCAAAAATTTTAACCATTCAATATTTGAACTGAGACCAACAACTTGCCCCTCTGGCTCAGTGGGCTCGAACTCACTTCATTGTAAACATTATCATATTCAATACTTTCCAAATAAAATTAAACAATGTTCGATCATGAGGTTTTTCAGTGTGCAAGCATATAATATCAGGATCCGTCAAAAAATTGGACTTTTCGTTCTTCTATTGTCTCTTTTCCTACGTAATCTTTTTCTTCATCAACTCTACATGTACAGAAGGCCTGATGAGGAAACAATGGGATTGGTTTTATGCACATAAACAAAAACATGGATCGATGTAAGTTTCATTATTCAAGTTTGCCCCTAATTTTTTCATAGTTTAATCTTTCAACCAAGTGTAAGCGATTACAGTGATCCGTTTTCATGTGCTTCTTAATGACACCCACTAAAAAAACCCCAACAAGAAGACCTCGTTACATATAGGAAGATACTAGCATCCCTTTCCCAAAATTACGAGGCATAGGAATAATTTTCACCTTTGGTTTTCTTATCCTTTTTCATAGCTCTTGTTGGGAGGAAATAAGTTTCATCTCCGCAAACTAAAGGCATTATATAATTTGGTGTATTTTAGGACTACGAGCATGCCAAAGTTTAAGTGGACTTAAAATTCAAACATGTACAACTTTATCTACTCGAACCAATGCGGGGTTCTAAAAAACGTGACTATTTAGGTGACTGTAGTGAGACATAAAATTACCTATAAATTCTTTTCTATGACTTGGAGCTTCAAGAACTTTAAATAATTTCACTAAATAGAGAAGTGTGAACACTTCTGTAAAGTAAATAAAAACAATAAATGATCACCAAAGTGATGTATTATAGAAATAGTAAAGCTTGCTGGAAAGCAAGAAATAAGTAAAAAGATAGGCTGACTCTGTGAAAAGTTTTTATGATTGATTGTGGGATCATTTCTAAGTAACCTAGTATATATTATTTAGAAAGATGGCTCTCAAATGTTAATCCATCTTTTTCGGCCCTGACTTATGATCATGGCTTTGTCCCTTGAAATACGTGAATGTGTTCTAAACTGTTTGTAACGGTGGCTCATGATATCACGTTTTTTTTGTTTCTCGAGATTCCACAAGTCCTATTCCTCTAACCGTCCTGCCAATTGTGGACCCTCAAACGTGTCACCCCTGGGAGTATGATCTTTCTTACTCTTGAACCCTTCCTCTTTATCCAAAAACATTGACCCTAGCGTCCCTGCATCTTTGACATCTCCTTCCAAGAATTCTACTTGAGATCCTTGACTTCTGAATGACATTGCTAGCAGCCCAAGAGCGTTGATAGACATTGTTGGGCCTAGTGTGCCAAATTGAATGGAGTCACCTCTGTCGCTATCATCTCCATCAGTGAGGTCTATTGTATCATGCCTCTTCCCTCCCTTACAAGTCTCTAGAGGGAAATTAAGTGTAATCCTCATTTGTTCCACAACCATTTTCACTATTTGCTCCTTAAAAATCTCTTCGGGTGTGGGCTCAGACTCTATCTTTTTCTTTCTTTTCTGCTTTGTTGTGGCCTTATTCAAGGTCGCTAGTCGCTGCAAAAGCGAGGATACACCAAATCGAGATCTAATCTCCACAATCTTGGGCTCTTGTCACCGGAATGTCTCCCAAGCCTAAATTTTCTCCTTTTCTTCCTACCTACGTAGGTCTGCTTGTATACGTTATTTCCTACATTTTTGTGATCTCATCAACAGCTGAGGGTATTGTGAAAATTTTTTATGTTGGGCTACATGCCAACAACCCTCCAGCGGCTAAGTTGGTTTCACCATCCTTAGGCGATCCCGATAACCCTCAGTTCTAATAGGATGATCGGGTGACAACCTTGTGGCGTACTCTTCATACTTCAGTCCACACAAACCCCTTGAAGGCTCTTGTATGTCTCTACCATGCTCTTTGTAGTTCGGCCTCATAAACTTACCTTGCTGATCTCCTAGCTTCGCTTAGGCAGTGGGCACTCTCTTGGTCGCTCCCAATGAGTTTTCTTGTAGTGCCATTTCTTATGTGGCCTCTTGGACGATTCAGCTCGCTTCTCTTTGACAACTTCATGTTTTGACACAATCCCATAAAAAGATTTACACATGGGACATAAATCGTTCTTGACTGTGTCGAGCTACTCCTGGAGTCCCAACAATATATGCAACTGATCCCCAGAGTCCTCCTATGATGATTCATCTTGGGGTGCATCATTCTTCTTTCCTCTTGGCTTTTTATCATCAATTGACCCATCCTCGTCCAGGTCAACTTTATTTCTAGAAGTTATTGACTACCCCACTTTCACCATATTAATAATAGTTGTCTTCTGAAAATGATTATTTTCAACCCCTATCTCTAGCTTTCTCTTGTCTTCAAAGATCAATTGACCCTTAGTCAAATTCTTCTATATCACATTCCGGAATACCCTAAAGTTTGTAGTAGAATGGCTCCACAAATGGTGTCATTTACGGAATGTCTAGTTCTGTAGTTCTGCGGTCGATGGAATCTTATAACTAAATGACAGCTTGATAATGTCGTCAATAAGCAGATAGTCAAAAATTTTATTGGCCTTTGAAATGTCAAAATCGTACTTTCGTCCTCTTCCGTCACTGATGTCTTAATCAACACTCAGTGCGGCCTATGCTTGATTCTCTAGAGGCATGATTAAAGCCTTGCAGACGTGCGGCCGTCTCACTGCGATCTCAATCATGTTCACCTTCAACTCCTGGTCTGGCTCGACCATGGGGTCTTTATAGTACGTTTCTTTGAACGTGTTTCTTGGCTGCATATCTTCGTACAGGATATACTCATATCGCATAGCCCATGTGCCTAGCTAGAATAGGTTTGTTGACTACATCCTTTAGAACTTCTTTTAAAGCTAGAACCCCAGGCCATTATGTGCAATCTGCACATACTCCATCTCAGGCAGCACTAGCATTCACCAATTCCTAGCCTTCTTGAACCGTGCAATGTACTGCTTCGTTGTTTCCCTAGCCATCTGGTACAACCTAGCTAAATCAACAATGACAACTTTCAACTCAGTGCAATAGAATTGAGTGTAAAATTTGTCCTCGTGTTGTGGCCAACCCAACACAGAATTGGGCGACAAGTCGATGTACTACCCGAAGGCCGCTCGTGTCAATGAATTAGCAAACAACTTCAGCTTCAAGAACTCATTAGCCCTAACCTCACCGCACTGAACGGTGAAGCAACCAATGTATTCCATGGTCGATTGACTGTCTTCACCCAAAAATGTGGTAAACATTGAAACTTTATACCTCCGAGAGTACTCGTATTTCTTGTCCACACAATCATGATAGAGTTTGCAGTATGTTGGCCTTATCACCCTTCTCAAAGCAAGGCCAGCATACTCCTCAATAATCTCATCTAGTTAGTCTTTGTTCATGACCACTTGGGGTGCTACTGGATGAATGATCGACTTCTGCCTTCTTTGCCCCCTAACCTCAGGATTGGGGGCCACCTCCTCTTGAAGAAGGGAATTGTTGTTGTGCTTGTGGCCATTTCTAACCTGTTGTGCCCTCTAAGGCAGCAAATAAGGATGAAGTATTGATTGTGGTGTTTCTATAGGAACCATTTGTGCTAAGAAAAACAATGGTTGTTTCATGCCCCCTGGATGACTCAAACTGTCTACTAGTCACTTCAACGCTTGTCTGGTGTGGCCAGATTTTTCTCTAATCAAATCACCCCAAGCCTTGAATAAGATTGAAGACTTGCTGAGAAACTTCCTACGAAATAGCCTTGATGGAGGCCTCCAGCTCTAAGTCAAATTCGTGATTCTCTTGCCCCTCGAGTGGAGGTAATTCTTCCTATAGATTGGGGATGTTGTGCTTGCTTTCTTCCATAACTTTGTGCATTGAAGGCACTTTAGATGAGCCAATTTTGGCCTTATCTCGAGTGTTTGTTATGTTGTCTCTCTGATGGTCCCATCGGGCATGTCAAAAAATATATTTGGCATATTTTTAGATTGTGAGCGTGCTAAATTCTAGGTGGACTTAAAATTCAAACACGTACGACCTTACCTACTCAAATCGACGTATGGTTCTAAAAATTGTGACTATCGAGGAGACTGTAGCGAAGCGTAAAGTTTCTTCTAAGTTCTTTTCTTTGCCTTGAAACTCCAAGGATTTTAAATAATTTCACCAAATAAAGATGTGTGAACACTACTATAAAGTAAATAGTGGAAATACAAAACAACAAGTAAATTAAATTTGAATCAGGAAGACAAAACGAACACTAAACTTAAGATTAAATGAAAGCAATAAATGATCATCGAAGTGATTTATTATAGGAAAAGTAAAGGTTGTTCCGAAGCAAGAAATAAGTAAAAATATAGGTTAGCTCTGTGAACAATTTTTGTGATTGATCGTGGGATCATTTCTCGGTATCCTAACCTCTATTATTTATAGAAATGACTTTCAACCACTGATTCATCTTTTTTTGGTCATGACTTATGATCATGGCCCTGTCCCTTGAGATATGTGCTGAACCATTTTCAACTGGCGGCTCATGGTGTCATATTTTTTCATTTTTCGGGATTTCAAGAGTCATATCCATCTAACTGTACTGTCAATTGTCGACTCTCTGAGATTTCCTTGTGACTGTCGATCCCCTCCACATGTCACCCTTTGATTTTACTATTTTTGAATGTAAATAATAATGCTTCATAAACAATCTCGATTACCGTCGCTGATGGTCATAAAATGGCGACAAAAGTACTAAAAAGCCGAATCTCAAAACGTACCCCAAAAAGCACATATAGAGGAAATCATAAGTAAGCTAGAGGTTATTCAACAAGCTTTGGAGGGACTGGGCCAGTCAATGACCCGATGATGGAATAGGCCCCATGGAAAGAGTTACAACTGAAACAAAAGATACTTGGGCCTTCTCTATTTCTGCACCTAGGTCGGTTAATTGTGTCAAGTGAGAGAAGTTTTTGACAAAAATTATTATACTCATATCTGATTTATTTATTAATTTGTATCTAACGAATTATGTCATATTGAATTCATGTTGTGTATGAATCGTGTATAATTAATATAAAAACGAGTTGTGTATATCTATTGATTAGTTTCGCGTATACTCGTTTCGTTTATTAATCGTGATGTGTTAGATCCACTCGCTTAAGAAACGGATGACTTAAGGAAGACCCAAACCCGTAATTTTGTGTCAATTTTATATCATATTAACGAGTCGTGTCATTTAAACCAAACATGACAGTGTCAATTCGCTTCCTGCAACGGAGGTAAGTCTGGACTAAAAAATATAATCGTTAAGTCAGGCCCAAACATATAAGCATTAAGTCAGGCCCAAAGTGTCTAAAGTTTTACCTAGTGGAGAGGAAAGTTGAGCATGCCCAAACACAAAGCAGTACAAACGAGACGAGCAGACGATGAAAAAGTGTATACCAACTGTCTCTCATTGAGTAGGAGAGATTGTTTGATCTTTCAATATTTTGTCGTGTGCTCATGCTTTATTTTATGTATTTTTATTAGGACCGACAATCTAGTCGTGTTAGTATTAATTATTATTTATATTCGTGTCAATTATTATTTAAGTTAAACTCAATTTATTATCCGATCTATTAATTATAGTGTCGCGATTGAGTTGGCTAGTAACTTGTGAGTTAAAAATCTAGTACTAAGATCTCATTATTTCCCGACCAAAACCTACCACTTATAATTTTTTCACCTGCTAAAAAGTTATTTAAGTCTATATAATAGCAAAAACAAGCGAAAAAAAAAGAATCATGTCAATACATAACAAAAATGTCATTTTATTTTTGATGACCACGCAAGATTTTGGGCGCTCTCTCTCTCTCTCTTCAAGTTGTAATTTGGTCATACTAAGTTCAAGATATTGTATAAAGGTTGAGATTGAAGTGTTTTATTTTATTAACAACTTTTAAACGACAATTCATCAAGTTAAGCTCAATAGCTTGTCTTATTATATAGTTCTTAGAAGTTAGATAGTTTATCGAACTAAGTTCAATCCGAGCTAAAAAAAAATACTGATGATCTTAAAAATTAAATTTTAAAATTAAACTTGATAATCACAACCATTGGGTAGTAGGTCCCAATAAATACTAGGACCCATAGTAAAATCAATTGTTGTGATTATCAAGTCTAATTTTTAAGTTCATATAGCATTGCTCTTATTAAATATGTAGACATTGAATCAAGTGGTAGAACCAAAAATTCTAC
>CM042190.1:18309682-18331604 GCA_023539305.1 Ilex asprella | reverse complement strand
CACCCCCCACCATCACCACCACCGTTGCCACCACACCATCACCTTTGCTACAACTACTACCATTGCCACCCACCATCGAATACTACTACTGTCATCCACTGCACCACCCACCACTATCGTCATATCATTTTTATATTTATTATTACTACCACCCATAATCCCACTACCACCATTAGCACCCACCACCACCACCACCATTGTTTCCTAACACCACTACCATAACCACCACCGCCCGTTATTGTCCATTAGCATCGTCAGCCACCACACCTACCACCACCACACGTCATTACCCACCACAGCCGCCACCCACTGTCACCCACTCCTCCCACACGTACTACCACCATTGTCATTCGCCACCACCCCATCACACAGTCGTCTAGAAGTATCTGTCGTCGCCCACCATCACCATTGTCCTCGCCCACCACTGTCAACCACCATCACTGTCGTCCATCATTAATCACACCCACCACCACCATCGACGTCATCCATGGTTGTCACTATTACCATCGTCACCCAAAACCCACCACCACTGTCACCCACAGCTACCACCACCACCACGGTCTTCATCACCTACCACCACCCCTACCATCGTTCACCCCAACTACAATTGTTGTTTAAATTTATTTACCTATTTTTTATGTTTGTAATTTAATTTTTGGTATAAATACAAAATATGTTTATTATGGACTATTTTTTTTATTACTCTGTGCCTTCATGCACAAGCATAAAAGTTTTCTTATATTACTTAAGTTTCCTTTGTGGTATGTTGTTTGTTGTTAGTTATAAATTACAAGGTATTAAATTTACATTATAGTTAAAAATAAATTTTCTAGAATAAAATTACAATCGATAAAGTCAATGTCAAAATTTTATCCATTTCTAACTTCTCTGAAATCGTCTGTCCTCCACTATATCACCTGATCACTCTTTATACATCACCCTTCATATATAAAATTTAAATATTATTTGATACAATGTTAATTAAATAAATTTGGTCTTAATATGATAAATTTAAATATTAATTCAATGTTGATTTGATAAAATTTAATGTTAATTGAATAATTTTAAATGTTGCTTTAATGAAATTGAATGTTTATTTGGTGTTAAATTAAATAACTGACATTGATTTTATAAGGTTAAATATTAAATTAATAGAATTTAATGTAGTAAATTTTAATTTAATAAAATTAAATGTCAATTTAGTGTTAATTTTTTGAAATTAAATAATATTAATTTGATGAAATAAAATATTAAATTAATATAACTAAATGCTAATTTGATAAAATTGATAATTGTGTTGATTTGATGAGATGGAATGTTAATTTACTTTAAATTAAATAAAGGACATTAGTTTGATAAAATTAAATATTAAATTGATGAATCTAAAGGTTAATATAATAGAACTAAAAGAGAGTGCATTGAAATTTCAAAATCAGGAGAGTGTATTGTTGAAGATAGGTCTATTTACAAGTGGTGTCGTTGAAGTTACGTCTATTTACAATGGGTGTGAATAAAATTTATCCTATAAATATTCAGGGGTGTTTTGTAAATTAACAATTGTTGTTAACGTTGTAATCCGACAAACACTGACAGGGAATGACAATAAAGTTTTAGAATCAAATCGAGTGTCATTGAATTTAAAGCCAATTACAGCGGTGTGGATGAAATTTTTCCCTTCTTTCAAAAAAATTTGAGCCGCACGCCTTCAAGTTTATTATTTCTTCAAAGACACCCTCTTCATTTTTTGAACCTTCACTAACACCCCTGTCAGATTAAATGTATTAATTTTTTTGGGGGGGAGGTGCAAATGGGGGTTTGAACCCTAGACCTCAAGAAAACAAAACTTTCACAAGGTAATAAGTACCATTGGACCAAAGATTCATTGGTAGATTAAATGTATTAATTAGAATGCAATTTTACTAACTAAATTGTCCAAGATATATTATAAGAAAAACTTCATCCACACCCCACCTAAATAGGCATATTTTCAATTAGACTCTCTCTATTTTTTTAAATTATTTTACATATTAAAATTCGTGTCAATCAAAATTCGATTGTAATTAATTAAAAAAAATTATGTATTAAAATTTGAGTTGATTAAAAATTATATTTTTTTACGTATTGAAATTTAAGCTGATTAAAATTCTATTCGAAACTCAAATCAAATTTTAATCAACTCGCATTAAATTTTAATCGGCTTGATTTTTGATACATAAAAAGTATAAATTTTTTTGACTCAAAAAATAAATTTTAATCAACTAGAATAAAATTTTAATAAATAAAAAATACAAATTTAGGGGTGTTCAAATTTTCGACTGCGCGCAAGTTCCAACCCTACCCGACCCTAAAAATCTGCTAGTCGCAAAAATCGGGTAGGAATGCGTAAGAGTTTTTGTTCTTCCGATTAAATCAGGTAAGAATGCGGAATGACCATTTATTTCCGCATTCCTACCCTACCCTATCCGCATTAATTTTGTATTTCATATTATTTAAACTTAAATTAATTGTTATTATATTTGTAGAACAATTATGGTGGATTAATGGTCATACCTTCTTGTGTTTTATTATAATTGTTGTTGCAGTTGTTTTTGATTTTAATGTTATTGATTTATTGTATTGTTAAATTGGTGGATGTTATTTAATTAAATTGTTAAAATGCTCAAAAAATTAATAATTACAAAAGTATTTATCCGACTTCCTACTAAAGTTGTCGGGTAGGGTAGGCCAAGAAAAAATTCTTCCTCAAAGTATCGGGTAGGAATGCGGAAGAACATATTTTCCTACCCGTAGGGTAGGGTGAACACCACTAATCAGGGCTAACAGCTCAAGTAGAGTTCAAATTAGCTTGAATTTTAATACGTAAAAAAGACTTTTAATAGACTCAAATTTTAATGCGTAAAAAAAATAAAATTTAATCAACTCGAATTTTAATATGTAGAAAAATGAATTTTAATCGGCTCGAATTTTATGTGAAAATATTATTTGAGGTTTTTCTATGGACAATTTTGGTACTTGAGATAATTTATTTTTGTTACAAATTGTGGTTTAATGGCAGGGTTGTCAGTGATTTTTAAATATAAACTATAACGGTTGTTATTGATTTTTTGATAATATAGGAAGTGTCTTTAAAGATATGATAAACTAGAAGATGTGTGGCTGAAATTTTCCCTTTTTTTTTTCATTGTCGTAGCAAAAATACCTTTAATGAATGAGGGTTTATAAAAACCTCCACCATTATCTTAATTTTATATTTATTATCGCTACCAAAAAATAAAAGTATGATACCAAAAAATAGTTATCGATATCATAACCAGACCCTAAGCCATTGCTACTAGTAGCTTGAAAGAAATGGACAACAAGAAATAAGTAAACAAGTATTATTAAAGACTCAAATACCGATATTTTGAAAGAGATAGTCCAGAAGGAATATGCATTGGAATTTTAAAGGTCTAACAATTTAGAAGGATGTTAATGTTGTTATTAACTACAAAATGATAGGATGACATAGGAGAGAGTGTAACGATTGAGAAGCAATTCAAGAGGTTGATTAAGTTTAGTGTGGGGTTTACTCTAAAGAATAAGGATGACATAGTTGTTTTATTAAGTGTAAAGTTAAAGACAAAAGTTTTTCAAGTATGTTGGTATTTCAAAATAGTATAAAATATCACTATCATCATCATTCCGCTGCTGCTACCTCCCACCACCACCACCTTCATTGCCCACTATCTCTGTCGCCACCACCACCCATCACCCATCGTCACCACCACCATTGCCGTCATTACTAGCCGCTGCACACCACCACCACCACCCATCGCCACCCACCATTACCATTGTCACTGCCCACTACCCCTCTCCCCCACCATTGTTGTCACACCTCATCTAGGATATAGTAAGTATGAACTAATCTAGGGGGGCGAACCCCACTTAACAAACAACTACCTGTCATCCCACACATGATATAAAACATTCCAAAACTTAATAAACAGCCCAAACATAATCTCATACATATGTAATCTAAATACACAAAGTTTAAGTCACACATTTACATGGAACTTCACATAATCCTTAACCAAATGCTTAAGCTCGAAGCTCAGAACTATACATAGTTATATGTCTTAAATATTACAAAATATATGATATTTAGACTCCACTTAAACTCCTCTACCCTCTAAGACACAGCAGTGGACTCCAAGCTCTCTCACTTTTCTCTTAAACCACAAACTGGGGGGGGGGGGGTGTTGAGCACAACATGCTCAGTGAATGAAATAATAACAAAATATACTTCAAACATCATCATCTAAAATATGCATTTATAATAAGGAGCTATCACCAAATGTTAACATGTAAACATTTGCAATAATAAAAATAAAATCACTTGAAATATTTATATATTTGCCTCTAAGGCTACTTGTCTGCCACTTAGGCCACATATATCCACCATACAAGGTGCCGCCACCAAGGTGTAACATATACCCGACATAAAGGTGTAACCATGCCACTATTGGCTACTTACACTTGCCTTTAAGGCTAAATCCACATGCACATTTAGTAACATCAACTATTGGCTACTTACACTTGCCTTTAAGGCTAAATCCTCATACACATTTAATAACATCACTTTAAGTATACCTAGACCATTATCAACCACAAGGAACAAACTTATTCACCTCAAGTCCTGGAATACAACAATTTAATTTATAGTCAGTGCCTTCGATATAGACGTTGATGTCTCCGTTCCTATCACATATTACCACAAACCACACATAAATATGCATAAATAAGTGCTTAAACATGTTTGCATTAATATGTCTATACATCATGTCCAAATGTTTTGAGTTAAGCCATCTAAACCATTCCTTACCAACCATTCATCATTCCTAAGGTAGGTGGAAACCCATTTCATAATGTTGTATTTATAGATAATCTAATCCATAAAGAGTTGATTTTAACTCAATTAGATGTCCCGAAAAGATTTGAGATTGATCGAACGGAAGCCCAGAACATCCCCACTTAACAACCCAAATTTCACCCTGATGAATAGGTTCTTCCTATGCAGAACCAGTTCCACATAGGACATAATTCTTAGTATCGATTCTACATACCTAGATCCGGTTCTAGCCCTTGTAGAGCCCTTGTACCGGTTCTACCATATAGAAATGGTTCTTTTTCAACTGAGAGTTCCTTTTTCATGCAAACTCCTTCTTCAACCTTCAAAACTCCACTCCAACACCAACCAACCATTACCCACGCCATTATGATGCATCTAAAGGTGAGTTAGTTAGTTCATGCACAAGCCGTGTCAGTCTTTTCTTGATGCAATTTATCATATTCTTCGGTATCTAAAGTATTGTCCTAGACTTGAGTTGTTTATTCATCAGGATCTCAAACTAATTCTCTAGCCTACTATTCAAATTTAGATTATGGGAGAGCGTGCGACTGTCAATCTACTACGGGTTTCTGTGCTTTTTGAGGGTCATCTTTTCTCTTGAAAGAGCCAGAAGGAGGCAGTTGTCTCACGCTCGTCATCAAAGACAGAGTATCAGACACTGGCACTTGGTATGTGTGAGATTATCTAGTTACGATCAATTTTGGACGAGTTGGAATTTTCAGTGACTTTTCCATCCACATTATATTGTGATAATCGATATGCTATTAAGCTCACTTCTGACTTTGTACTATACGAGAGGACGAAGCATATAAAGATCAATGTTCACTTTCTTCGGGATAAGATTAGCTATGGTATTATCACTCCATCATTTTGTGGGGACCAGTGATCAGGTTACAAATGTTTTCACCAAATCTGTCACTCTATCTATTCTCCAGAACTCCACTGTCCAGCTTGAATTAGTTGACATTTTTGCGTCTAGCTCGAGGGGGAGTGTTAGAATTATAGCCTAGTTTATTAGGGTTTATTAATGTTTTGTCATTTTTATCTTCTTTTTATGTTTTTATCCTTATTGTGACTTTTATTGTTTGATTATATATACGGACACTCTACACTTTTGTATCATTTTCCAAATCGAAGAATAGACACCTA
Source organism: Ilex asprella (assembly GCA_023539305.1). Classification (NCBI taxonomy): domain Eukaryota; kingdom Viridiplantae; phylum Streptophyta; class Magnoliopsida; order Aquifoliales; family Aquifoliaceae; genus Ilex; species Ilex asprella. The sequence continues at coordinate 18,325,567 of CM042190.1, read as the reverse complement.
TGATTATGTATATGAGCACACTCAGAGACAATGTAGCATCAACTCAAGGCACTGGCAAGCGCACATGTTGGAATCACTTAGATTTCAAGCAATGGAACTTGATGTTACATATGATTCCTGTCAAAGGGCAAATAAAGATTTTTCAAGTTCTCGGACCTAGTTTATCAATAAAACCAACCACTCACTCATGACCATTTTGCAATAGCACGTAAGATAACCCACTATAAACAACAATTATATTTGGCTTTCACCCAGTCAATCTCCTAATGATTAAAAAAAAGGAATAGATATGTTCTTTATAAACGGGACTTTTAACAGCTATGCTATATTGCCTTTACCAAAACTAGCATCAAAGTTACGCAAAGTCCAAACACTTCTTATGCTAAAATCTCTTTCATGGTAATGGAAAAATCGACTTTTAAGCATTCAATCTACCATTCAAAGAGCCCAAGTGTCGGATTCAATCCTAAAGGATTATCATATCTTTCTGGAAAATACATTCGTGCTAATTAGTCAAATGTCACTAATTATTTTCGGTGGTATAGAGATATAATTCTACTTTTTACCAATATGAATCAAACCAAATAATATTATAATCGCTCTAGATTGTCCTCAGTTTCCTATATATTTATTTGAACTCAACATGTAAAACAAATATTTTCTATCGACTCATGTCCAGTATTTTTATAATCTTTAAAGTAGATATTTAAAAATATGTTTGATATATTATATGATTAAAGGGAATATTAAGCCAAGCTAGTGTGAAAGTAAATCATCCAGTACAATGTCAAGTAGTCATGTTACATAGAATTCCAAGATCTCGGAAAGTGTTTTCGTTTGGCACATAACTTTATAACCAGATTTCCTTTGGTATGAATATCACCAATTGTAATACAATGTGTGAATTAGTGGATAGGGAACCACTTTGGTGCAATGATGGTTGAAAATTGATATTCTAATTTTCTATAATGTATTTAGTGTGACCAGAAAAACATGCTTTCACTAAATCTATCACTAAGATGCTTCTTCAAAGAATTTATCGTATTTATCCAACTTTGGGCATAAAATTGGAACTTTTTTGGGGGGGAGGGGGCTTGAACCTTTGACCTCACGAAGATAAAACATTCACAAGATAAGGAGTACCATTGAACCAAATATCCATTGATCATCAAATTGGAACTTCACAAGGATTTACTTTCCATAACATTTGTTCAATATTTTTATATCAAATTGCATACATGAACCACACATTTGAACATTATAAAATATCATGAAGTAGGTATTGCAAAGTTTCCCTCCGCGGGGGGGGGGGACCAAGTAATTGTTAGACCCCATTGTATTTTGGGCAACATTCAAAGCGAGATATTCATTTTTTTAACTATGTAAAGAAAATATTGATCCATCTTAATTACAACTATCCCAAGTGGATGAATTTTAGGAACCCATTAAATGGCCATATATGCATTTAATTTGGCAACTACAGGATTACTGCACATCAAACCATCAACTTGTTTGTCAAAAGGTTATAAGAATAAAGCCTACTCCCATGTGACATCGAAACAAGTCACATTGCACTCATCCTTCTACCCCAAATCGAGTGGAACGAGGGCTACCCCTGTCCACTGACCCTGGCTCAAACTTTTGCATACAGCATTTCTGAGAGCCTAAGTTGACAGAAGAACACATAAATGAGTACTTACCTTCACTTGGAGCGTTTGGAATCTTAATCTCCCCTATAATTGTTACAAAGCATAGCTGGCCATGTAACTGCCTAATACAACATTCCAAATAGCATCATACATTTGAAAAGTCAAACCCTTTTCTTTCATTTACTTAGCAATGATTCCAAAGCCCCCAATAAACTACCAAATCCAATATAGGAAAATTGCATTTGAGAGGATCGAATCTTTGATTTGAATAAATCTCTCATAGTCTAAATTCAAAAATTTATTAAAATTCGAAAGACTTTTAAATTTATAATTCATCCGAATATAATTTTTAGAAATATATTGCAATTGTATCTATTTTTGTTGGCATTTTTTTCGATCAGTTTATCATTTTGCACAAATTTTTTAGTCCAAAATGTGTCCCTACTCCCCAGACCAGAATTTACAGCTCGGCACCCATGATGATGTAGAGCTCACCCTGCAAATCATTGCGGCATTAATAATACAATAATGTTATACTAACTAAATCTTGAAATCAAATTTAAAGTTCAAATGACATGAGAGTTGACTTAAACTTTTTTTTTTGTGTCATGTCATTTGGGTCTCAATGAAAGTTTCAAATAATATGTTGTTATGTCATTTAAATTTTAAATTTGATCCTAAAATATAATCAATGTAGCGTTACTCTTTTTTTTTTGACAGATGTAATAACCTAATTGGCAACTCTACGCAACTCCTTAAAAGAAGAAGCGGAGAGAGCCCCTAAATACTCACACACCCAGAGAATTTCGATGTGGGAAGTCTCAGCCCCGGCTAGGTCAGAGACCGACGCCTCGTGGCGCATTCCCGAGGCCAAGCCCACGCCGAAAGCGTCTGGGACACACGCGCAGAAGGCGCTTCGCTTAATAATAATATCTTTCTTTATCTACCTCTCTATTTTTCTTTTTTTAGTTTAATAAAGACATACATGTTTCTCTCTTTCATTTCTTCTTTCCCATCGACAAAAGCCCCTAATTCTCCGATCATCTACAATACAAGTACTTCCAAGGAGCACTAGCAATTTACAAACACACACACAGAGATACAAATACGTGCGTATATAGACGTATATATATAGAGAGAGATAGAGAGACAAAATTGTAGAGTGAGAAAGAGAGTGTGGTTCGGATGTACTGAAATGGGTGCTGCCGGCTCGAGACTCGAGAAAGCTCTGGGAGACCAGTTCCCCGAAGGCGAGCGTTACTTCGGACTCGAGAATTTCGGCAACACTTGCTACTGTAACAGCGTCTTGCAGGTACGAATTGGATTTGAGAATTATTTTAACTCGAAACACATTTTCGTGTTTTAATTGGTCTAAGATTTATGAATTTATTGTTTATTAGTCGTTTCAGTCTTAGTTGAGACTCAAGACTTCTTGCTTTTATGGGTCTTTTGTTTTTTATGTGGTGGCGCTTGATTGATGATGACATGCAATTGTGTTTGGTTGTAATGCGGTACTTATGAAATGATGTAGAGAATTTGCTCATGTGGGGGTAGAAATCGTTTGATATATGCATGCCTCTTTCTTCTGTACTTGTTTGACAGCATGAAATTTAATGTATAAAGATTTGAATTGCATAAACAATGTAATTGGATTGGAATTAGACAAAGGTAGCTAAAGTTTGAATGCATCTTTCTTTAATTTCAGTTCCAGGGCCCTAATTCTTTGTTCCCAAACAAATCATTGGTGTTGTGCGGTGGCCACTAAAGTGATGTGGTATTCTTAGACGTCCTAAGGGAGTAAAATATCTTGACTGCTGTTTCTCACATTGTATCTAGAGAATTTAAGAGCAGAAATTGGAATAGTATCAGTGAATATTCGCTGTCCTTGGTGCCTCGAACAGAGATCAATGCCGTTTTTTGCAAAAATCCAACCTACAACATAATTGGAAACTTTAAATTTTGCACCCTCATTAAATGAATTGATTAATTGCTTGTCTTCTATTATCTTTTTGCATATAAACTTTGTGACAAGCGTATCCTTCAACTATCTATAAATCTTAGAGGATGTCTTGTGGTATGAGTTGGGTCCCATGGGAGCAACGGGCAGTAATTACCCCGAAATGCTTTTGACTGACTTAGTCCATTCTTTCTTATAGGAAGAACTACATCTTAAATAACTTCGATTTAGAGATGTATCACTAATATTCCAACTCTGCTTAATAGTCATTGAGCAAATGATATCTATATTCCTATTTTTGGATTGGATGTATATGCTCTTCTCCCAGAATTAAAGGGGGATCTAACTGGCATTCATGTATTAAACAATGACGCTTGAGAACGATTTGGGGCATCAAGATTGTGTAACAAATACTACTTAAAAATTTAAATTATAATTCTCCTTGTTGATCATCGTGTATTCTTTTTAGTCAATGAAGGAAGTTTTTTGTTCAAAATAAATCTCATACTAAATTCCCTTTAGAAATTTGCACTAACTTTCGTCACGTTTTTAATGCAGGCTCTTTATTTCTGTGTTCCCTTTCGTGAGCAGCTACTAGAATATTATTCTAATATAAAAAATCTTGCTGGGGCAGAAGAAAATCTACTGACATGCCTAGCAGACCTATTTTTGCAGGTATAACTCTTCCAAATGTAGGTTGTGCTCTGTACATTTTTTATTAATTCAACAAAACTCGTTCTTTTCTTTAGATATTTCCCTTTTGTTTTGCAAAGAGATAGGTTTGTTCTTCGTTAGGTGTATATTTACATGTTTGACACGTTAAAGTTAATGTAGTTGAAGAGGGAATAAACTTGATTTTATTGGATAGATCTGCGAATTCAGCCTTACAACAACCTTTATTGTCAAGGAGAGAGACTACAAGGTGAAGAGTTTCATGCCTAAAAGTCACTTAAAAAAAAGGATTGTCTAGACCTTGAGAGTGTGATTGCCCTTAATTCACCCCTTCCCTCCCAATCATAGTTGTTAGTATCGTACGATACGTTCCGATACAAAGGTAAAACGATACAGATCGTAGTTATGTATCCTTTTTGCATCGTATTTTCCGATACACGATACGTTTTTACGATACGTATCGGTACGATACGAACGATATGCGCAAAAGCTGTTTAATTTTTTTTTTGGATCGAACGACGTTTTTGTGCTAATATACTGATTTTTTTTGTGCTAGGGTTTTAAAAAAAAAATCCCTCTTTACCTTCTTGGTTGGTTCGCTGGTCTTCGGATCTGAGTCGTTCGCTGCCATCACTGGTCTTCAACTCTGGTCCTGGTTGTTCTTCAGCCTTCGGCGACTCCTCTTGGGTGTTCGACGGTCTTCGACTCTTGGTCCTGGGTGTTCTTCAGCCTTCGACGACTCCTCTTGGGTGTTCCTCAGCCTTCGACGATGACTACTGAGTGCGCTCTGTTCTTCCATCGAAGCTGCCTCTCCGTTTTCTCCTCTGCCTCCCTCGCGATCTTTCCCTCTCTCTCAGTCTCTCGCCTTTTTTTTTCTGATCAGGCAGGTAGGTAGAGGCTATGCTTTAAAATAGGAAAAATTATACTTAAACCCCTTAAGGTTTATTACTTAATCACTTAGATACCTAACATTTGAAATATTATAGACAAACCCCCTAAAATTTATACACACTGTAAATATATCTGTTAATAAATTACATCCAGACACCCTAAAATTTGTAAATATATATTTTATTATTAATTATTTAAAATTACACCGTATCTTACGATACACTATTTTTTAAAAGCGATACACCTTTCGATACGCGATTTGATAACTATGCTCCCAATCCCCCCATCACCCATCATTGGCGATATCTCTTATAGGTAACTTGCTAGCAATTAGTGTTGTTCGTGGGCTGGTCCAAGCCAACTCATAAACTGGTCCATTCCAAGCCCACTTGAGCCACATTGAAATCCATGGGATTGGCAAGGTCTGTTACAAGGTTCAAAGTATGGGTCAAGTTTGATAATGGTATACGGTATACCAAATCAACGAGTCTTACTCGAATTGATTTGAAATGGGGTACAACTCAGCAAAAACAGGGCAACTCGGAATCAACTCAGTTGATTCGGATAAACTTTAAATCGGTGTAGATATCAATGTTGATAGAACAGTGGGTGTTGCGATTATGTGAGATAAGAGGATTGTTCAAGTGAAGGAATTGGTGGAATGTGAGTTTTCATTGTCAATTAGGAGAAGGTATAATGAAGGAAATGATTGGTAGCTAACTGGAGTGTATGGTTCAAATTGCCCTAAGATGAGAAGTTGATTACGAGAGGAATTGACTGGTTTTTATGGTCTATGTAGTCCTCTTTGGTGTGCAGGTGAATATTTTTATGTTCTTAGGTATCTTTATGAAAAATTGAATGCTAAAAGGGTAACTAAAAGTATTAGAGATTTTGATTCTTTTATTAGAGAAACTAATCTAAAGCACCCTCTGTTGGGAATTAAATCCTTTATTTGGTCTAATTTTGGAGAAAACTTAGTTTGTAATATGTTAGATAGGTTTATTTTTTCTATTGAGTGGGAGGACTGTTTTCTAGAGGTGAGATAGGTGATTCTTTCAAGGGTAAAGATCATTGTCTCTGTCCTTTTATTTTTAAGAATACGTGGCTAGAACATCATGCATTTAAAGTATATTTTAAGGAATGTTGGAGGGAAAGAAATTGTCGGGGGTAGGAGGGTTATAAATTTGTGAAAAAATTGAAATATGTGAAAAAAGAATGTTAAAAGATGGAATAATGAAGTGTTTACGGGGATTAGATGAGAGTTTGAGGAAAGAAAGGTGAGAGCTTAGGAATAAGTTTGAGGAGGGGGAAGAAAGCTGGAGGCAAAAAGCTAGAGTGAAATGGATCAAGAAAGGAGATAATGGTTCAAAACTTTTTCGCAGTTGACTAACGGTAGTAGGAAGAAGAGATTTTTTGATAAAAGGGTATTGAAAAATGGTGTGATAGTGTGGACGAGATGAATATTGAGAGTAAGATTGTGACAATTTTTGCTCAGTTGGGAGTGAGAGACTTAGATTAGAGGATTTGGAATGGAGTCCAATTAATGAAAGTAAATATAGGTGGTTGAGAAATACATTTTAAAGTAGTGTGGTAGAGATAAAACTCCGAATCTTGATGGATTCATTTTGGTGATTTAGTAAGTAGTGAATGCTATCACTAATTCTACGTTTATTTGTTTGATCCTTAAAAAAGACAAGTCCAATACGAAGAATTTTAGGATGATAATCTAGGTGTCTCTCCGTAAAATCATTACAAAAGTGTTATCTTTTAAGATTCAGGGAGTTTCTTGGTAATACTATTTATGATTGTCAATGAGCCTGTATTAAGAATAGACAAATTCTTGATGTGGCTCTCATTGAAAATGAAATTATAGATGATTATAGATATAGAGGAAAGGAGGTTTTTGTATTTAAAATTTTAGAAGGCCTATGTTATGTGGTTTTAAGATTTTTTGGATTGTCTTATTAGTTAAGATATGGAGGTCGATGGAGAAGGCGAATTGGGGGATGATTGAGATCTATGAACTTCTTTGTTATACTTAATGGAAAGTCTAGGAGTAGATCTATGAACATCTAGAGGTTGGGTCTTTTATCCCTTTTTCTCTTTACTTTAGTTGTTGATGGACTTAGCAGGTTAGTGAAACATGCATAGAGTTGTAATCTTGTGGAAGGATTTATTGTGGGGAGGGATAGGATTGTTGTCTCTTACTTGCAGTCGTGGTTCAAAGTCACGGTATCGGCTATCAACTCGAAGGGCACAAATTCACATCTGTCGTGGCGTCGCGGTACGGTATCAGGCAATATGCTCAAAAAGCTAGATAGATGCTCCAAAAATATTTGAAGAAAAACATGAAAAATTCTAAAAAATATAAGTAATTGCATTCATGCATCATATGATCAAAATACATCAACTAACATATTAAGCATAGTTAAAATCCATTATAAGGACGTAGTCGAAAATATGTGCTATCAATAGTGTTAAATATATGAACATACCCAATTAAAATTAATTTATGTCCTATTTTATATCAATAATAAAGCTTAATAAAATATAGTAACTTAATATGTTTAAGTCATAAGTAGACCTATATTACCGATATAAGAAATAAAGTACAATATTAGAATTTGTTTAGGCCTTTTAGGACCAAAAAGGATTATACCATAATATATAACAAAACTTATTAAAAACCATTTGTAATAGACATTTATTAATTTATTAATAAAAACTTACTAAAAATATTACAAATTAGAAAAAAAAAAACAAAAACAAAAACAAAAAGAGTAAAGGACCCTATAAAAGGGTCGTTCGACTGCTAGGGGAGAACTTAACATGAGAGAGAGAGAGAAGACTCAAGTCAATCACGTGGAAGAAGCGACAACACATGGGACAAACACTTGGCTTCTGTGAATCCAATAGTTTCACAAAGATGAAGAGGGCTCTCACAGCAATTCTTCTGTATTTTATAGGGTTTTCATACAAATTGGTTTAATATCTTTTTTTTTTTTGTTGGCAAAAAAAGTCTGATTAGGGTTTGTAATTGGAAGATTGTATATGGTTCTATGATTGGGGTTGGAAGTTTTAGGGTTTAATTTACTACTTCTTCCCTTTTGCCTTTTTTTGTTGTTTGAGATCTATCGATTGGTTTTGAGGACATCGGTTTAACTCGGATACGACTCGTTTGATTCAAGCTACTTACATCCAATTGGTATCAATTTTGACAAGTTATGGCTGAGTTGGAACCGATTCATATGAAACTCGGAATATTTGAGTAGCGTAACTCATTATTGGTTTGATGGTGGCCGAGTCGGATATGACTTGGCCGAGTCGTATCGGACTCGACCGATATTTGGAACCATGCTTGCAATTCGTTGATGATATAGTATTTTATGCATGGGGAATGAGAAGAAAATTATTAATCTTAAGAATATTGTGAAAATGTTTGGATTGAAGTTAAAAGTTTACTTGTGGGCATATCTTCACATCATGATAAGATAAAAAGAGTTGCAGGACTTTTGGGATGTCAAGAGGGGGAATGACCTTTGAATTATTAAGGTTTGCCTTCGCGTGAAAAATCCATTATCCTTATCTTTTTGGGATCCGATGGTGAAGAGATTTGGTGAGAGATTGGGTGGATATAAGAGAGCTTTCATTTCCAAAAGGGGTAGGCTAACATTAGTACAATCTGTTTGACCACTTATTTTTTCTACTTCATTGGATTCCTTATCCAACTTCTTTGATGTACTTTTCATTTTTTATTGATAAAAAGTTTTCGTTTCCGATGAAAAAAAAAATTGATATGAAAGCTGCATTCACATTACCAAGTGACAAGTTAAAGGTGTCAATTGAGTCATGACGTTTCATATCTAGACTCGTGTCATTTTGGGTTTGTATCATTTTGAATTGTGTCATTTGAGGTTTAGATTATGTTCATGTCATGTTCATGTAACGCGTGAACTAGAGACTATGCGACGAAGATCCTATTTTCTTAACCAAATCCACCCTACATTGTCCCCATAAATTGAATATCTACTTAATTCTTATCCGAGTAAATCAAATCATAAAAAATTTATTTACAAGTTGTAGAATACCATAGCAGGAAAAAAAATAGTAAGACATTTTTTTCCTTGCATTGTTGGCCTGTCGTGTCGTGTCAAAATTGAGTTATCCATATTTGACAATAACCCACCCATTAATCATTTGTGTTAATTGGTGGTATCATTTTTGACTTCGTGTTGAGTTATTGTCTTGTTAACGTGTTCATTTGAGAATGGTATCCATATCTTTGATCAAACCAATTTTACAAGAATTGTGAGTCGATTTAATATGTGGTATGGGTACGCAATATGGTACATCTTCTGATACATGGGGCAATAGGAGTAGACTTAGTTTGTACATTGTTTTGGGTCATGGTTCATTTTCTCTAGGATCATTTTCTCTATTTTATAAGATTATATATAAGTATACATTCAAATACACATAGTTAAGTATTTATTTTGGGGTTTAAATTACAATTTGGGGATGAGAATTTAAGCAATCCGGTTTGTGAACCCACTCTATTTCGAGGCATAGTGGTATCTATGATCCTGGTATCTGTGGATCAAACACTTCATTCTTCAAGTACTGTTCTTCACTTCTGTCCATTGTGCTCTCATTTTTTTCTCAAAAATATCTTTTCTCAAGGCAAGACAACTATGATCTAATGATATTTTTATAGGATGTCATATATCAGTCTTTTATTATAACATGCACTACCTAGAGCTTTGATTAATTTGAACAATTTTGCATGAATGGAAAGGGTGAAGTTATGTTTTATTTTTGAAGAAACGGATGGCAATAGAGATGCTTGATCACCTATTGGACTCTTTTATATTGTATCCTTTACAGGATTGAATTGATCTTGGAAGGATCACACTGTCCTGCTCCTGCCAATGTTATTGGCGTACACTCTTCTTCAAGTTTAATGAATTTTGTCTCTATGCTAACAATTTCGATATAGTTGATTATTTATACTTTGACATGATTACACAAGCACTCACTCATTTAATCATTAGTATCTACATTTTTTGGGGAGGATAAAATAATTAATGTTTCTCAGGCTAACACCCTTGCTAATCTGTGCAGGTAAGTTCACAAAAGAAGAAGACAGGTGTCATTGCTCCTAAGCGTTTTATACAGCAATTGAAGAAGCAAAGTGAGATCTTCCGCAGCTATATGCACCAGGTATGTTCTTAATATAAAAAATTGCCTGAGTTGGCTCTGATTTGTAAATATCAAATAGCAGTTCCTGTGACGTCAAAAATAATACTTTCTGTAGTTGAAGAAGAATGGAAAGTTATGGAAATATCTGGCCAGCATCGGGAGTTAATAGAATTGTAAAATAAGTTGCCGCCCACCCTTTTGTGTTACTGTTGTATTTTTATTGAACTCAAACAATGTCCTTGGGCTAACTGGTTGGTTCAACACACAGCATTTGATTTACCGTAACAATTTTTCCAAAGGACTTTGTTTATATGTATACGGCCCAATGACACACTGAGGTGAAAGAAACTCCAATATGCTCTATTCTTTTTTTTTAGTACTTAAGAAAAATATAATGACTGCACGTCTTTTCCCTAAAGACTTGCTCATACTACATTTCTATTGTGATTGTGTAGATGGATATAGCAGATGGAGTGGGTTACGAGAGTAAAATGTGATTGAATTCATGAAGTGTTAAAAACATAGGCCATATCATGAAATGAAATATTCTTGTAGATATATCTGAGAGGAAGTCATGACAGAATGCTTCTGGAACTTGCATCATGGATCTTTAGCAGGGGTGGTCCAACACATATTGGGGGCATTAGGTTTAAAATGTTAGATGAGGCTCAACACTATATAGTATAAAATTATAGATATGACTAAATAATTATGAAAAAATAATATATATTTCCTTAAAAATTATTTTGGAATTTACTCCTACACCTATTTTCTAGTCGTTTTGTGTGTTTCTTGTATTTTATAAAAAAAATAATAAGCAAAAAAAATCAATCTAGAAAAAAGGGTTACAAATTTAAGCTAAGAAAAAAATTCCAAATTATGAGAAGTAGGTAATAAATAAATAATCTGTCAAGCAATTGTGATTATATTAAATCAAAGTATTGTGTGAGGAAATAACTTATCTTTTAGTGTTTGCATAAAAATAGGACACACTCCAAAAACAAAATTAATGTAAGAATAGTCATTCGGTCGTGTGGTGTCATAATGTACTCAGCACACAATCGTCTATCCTATCCCATTTATAATCTTGTGGGTTTGTACCGTATGTAGGTCGTGTTTAGCGAGTTTGTTTCGTGTTTAGCCATGTTTGTGTTGACTCATTTATTTGAGAGGTCTAACAAGACCCGCCCATTTCCGGTAACTCCATGTCATTTTTTTATTGGGTTTGCAAATCTTAAATTGTCTAGTCCAGTTAAAATTGGGGCCCTAAACATTTCTTAAGCAATCCTAAAAATTATTTTTTGGGGCCCTAAATTTTTTGTATTTAGGGCTCAAGGCAGCAGACTTAATGGCCTATGTCTAAGGCCGGCCCTGATCTTTAGAGTTTAAACTCTTTAAGATGAGCCAAGTTATGGTGAACCTGCATTTTAGAGAATGAGATTGCATTTTGAGAAGCATGCTGTAAGCAATGCATGAATGGGGAATAGTACAACCTTGGAAACACATAAGACTGTCTCTGCTGCTAGGACATATGAGTTCTTGCAAGATAGTGGGTTACTTGTTGTACTTAACCTGCTATTAGTGTACATTTCTTTTCTAACTAATATTTTTTCTTCCTGTACTGTGGTTTTGCACAGAATTCCATTTTTTTTTTATCATCCTCAATTCTTCTACACTTTGTTATCAACCTGTATGATTGTCTCTCACATCTCCTATTTCGTAACATCTTTTCTAGCCATATATGAGTTGGATTACATGATGTGACAATTCCATTCATTGTCTATAGGTGATGGACAATTGCATTCAATGCCCCCATTAACTAATGGTTTTGGCGTTTGGAGTGCTCATCTTGGTTTCTCCTCTTTTTTTCTTTTCCATTTTTCTTTTTGAGGTGTGTTTTAGCCTTTTAGGGAGTTGAGTTCCTTCATTTTTAGCGTGGTTAATATGCTCTCTCTCTCTCTCTCTCTCTCTCTCTAAATTGGGACCTGAACTTTGTTCCTCGGGAATTTTATAAAATATTCTTTTGTTTTTGTGATCTCTTAGTTTAGTGATATTGGAATGGTATAGAGTGCCTCCTCTAGAGTTTTCTTTCCATTTATGAATCACTTTCTTGCAGTAGATGAAAATTTTAGTAATGAGAAGTGCTTTGAAACAACATGTTCATTCTTTTTAGAAATGGATTTTTTCTCACAATGCAGGGGGACACGGAAATATAAACCCTATTTTTGTGATTTTCTCAATCTTGAATGGAACTTGCTTCTATATTTCAATATTCTCCCAAAATTCTAATGTAGTCATCATGTTTCCATCATTCTACTATTTCATAGCCCTATATTCCTTTTTCTTTTGGTCTTCTTGAAAGACACAAAAAAAATTTGTGGTTGAGGGAGTGTAAGAATTTGTAAGTGTTGTTTAAGTTATCTGCTAGCATATTCTCTTGGCCGAATGCAGGATTCGCAAGGCTAAGTACTCTTGTCCCATAAAAACTGATCTCCTACCCCTCGTGAGCAGTCCAATGTCAAATATCAGTGTATGAAGATATTTTGTTTATTTCCAATGTCCCTTTCCCAGGGAACTAGTTGATGCAAACGTGGTTTGCACGTGGATCATTTTGAATATCAAATACTATATGTTAGTGTTGTAAATATTATGAAATGATATCAACCACAACACTAGTACACTAGTACCTACAAGAGTAAATTGCATAATAAAGTCTATAATCTAATAAGATGCTACAAGCAATTAGCACATAACCAACTTGCAAAATGATCCACGTTACAAATAAGAAGAAAGACAAAAATTATATCAAGAAATGAAATAATTAATGACATAAACAATCAGGTTAAAAATCAGAAATAGTAACTTAAATGTTAGATCCTTCCAAGGTTGTTTATTCTAAAATAGTAAAAAATCGAGGGATTCTTCATTTTCTGCTAATTGTCCAACAATATTTTCATAATTTTTCATTTGACTTTCTATTGCTAATATATATTGCTGAATAGAAAATACCAAAACATATATATTTGAGACCTTTATTAAAAAATATGCAAAACCGTTTCCTAAGGAAGAAAATAAATGGCGCCTGAACGAATATTACTTTTCAAGACTTGAATACGACACATGCCATCACCATGAGAACTTCTGTTTAGAGAAAAGTGACCAGTACAACGGCCGATGAAATATATCAAATATGTTATAGAAACTCAAGAATGATTTGTATACATGATAGTTGAGATAGAAGAGATCTATGACTTTGGCTGTTTGACAGATTAGGGATTGACAATCGTTAAAACGAAAAATGCTAAATAGACTTAAAAAACTGACTTGAAAACTTGACTTGATGAATCACTACCATTAAATAGATAGTGAGTTTCAATAAATACTGAGACTCACAGTTAAATTAATGACAAATATAAAAGTCTCATCATCAAGTCATATTTTTAAGTCTGTGTAGTATTACTCTGTCAAAACTTCGCGCAGAATTTACACATAGAACATTCGGCAAACATTTATTGTTAGAATTTGTATATGCTAGATATTAGTTCAAAATGTGGGTTTTTGGCTTTACCTATCAGCTGTTTGTAGAAGCAGCAAGAATATGAAAAACTTGGAATGGTTAATGAGTATATGTAGTGTAGTCTAAATGCAATAGTTATCTTAATAAATGGCTGAACTAATTTTGAATAATAATTATGAGTAAACAAGAAAAACAAAAGTTTTCATGATTGCTATATGTACATATAATTAATTTTATGCTGGAGGAGGTCAAAAGACAAGAAAGATAAAATAGACATTAAACTTAAATGAGTAGTTAAGTAGGTTGTGGGTTTTGTGTATAGCCCGTTTGTGAAAGTAACATGAATATGAGAAGTCTCAAATAGTTAACCAATATATTTATGTGTAATTGAATTCTAGCAGTTATTTGGTGAGCGAAAAAATGGTTATTAAGACATTAGTCAAGGGTAAAAAGAGAAAACAAAGTTTTTGGTTTAAGGTACTTATATAGTAGTAGAAATAGAGACAGAGACAGAGACAGATAATTTGGCCGTGCATGCAGAACATTAGATATGGATTCTAACAGAAAAAGAAACAGAAACTGTCAGCCCCTCTGTGTGTATGTTGTCTTGTTCCCCTGTTTTTCCTTCCTTATTTCCTTTGTATTCATGCCTTGTCTCTGGTTAATATTTTGCTGTAGGACTGACAGAAGAAATTGCCTTATGTTTGGAGTATAACAGTGTGTGTACAATTTCATATGCTTATCTAGTCTAAATCTTCCTGTTCTATGTAGGATGCACATGAATTTTTGAACTACTTGCTAAATGAACTTGTTGACATACTTGAGAAAGAATCCCATGCTACAAAGAGTGATCTAGAAGCCTTACCACCATCTGAAAAGGTCGCAAATGGACCAAAGAATGCTCATGCCAATGGGACTCAAAAAGAGCCTCTGGTCACCTTGGTGCACAAAAATTTTCAGGTGACTTTACTTGATCAATTTATCAGTTTTCTTCATAGTAGCTTGTGTTAAGTAATTAGAGGAAGATGGATATAAATATGTGCTTCTGCATTCTTTTACATGTGGCTGCACGTATCAGTTTAAGTGGCTGTTCGGTTGTCGACAAGTTTCATGAGCCTTAGATTGTCAGACTCCTGCCTATTTTATTTCTTTGACCCCAAAAAGGTGGCTTGGATTGTTTCATCTACTTATGTGTGCTTAGTCTGCTATGTTGAACAATAAAACCGTAGTTCCTCCAAAAGCATGCAAATGTTGTTAGTATTTGCATTGCCTCTGAGGAATCTCATTGTCCTTGATTGACTATTCTTCAGGGTATCCTGACAAATGAAACGAGGTGCTTACAGTGTGAGACTGTGACAGCAAGGGATGAAACATTTTTGGACTTGAGCCTTGATATTGAACAGAACAGTTCGATTACAAACTGTCTGAAAATTTTCAGTTCTACCGAAACTTTGAATGCGGAAGACAAATTCTTTTGTGATAAGTGCTGCAGGTAGGTGGCACTTGTGCATTGTATTTTGGTTATGGGTCATTCTGCTACGTTGTTTTTAGTTACCTCTTTCCAATTGGATGAATCAGTGAGTGTAGTCAATGTATGTGGCTTTATAGTGCTTACACAAGGGTTAAGCCAAGCATTGATAATGAAACAGTTGCCTAGGTGTGTGAAGCCACATAGACGCTAAAATATGGCTTCACATAGGATGAATTACATGTTAACAAACTAATTTTGTACTTTTATATTTCTTCATGATGTTGTTACTTCCAACTCATGAAGTTTCCCTATTTATTTTTATTATAGAGGATGCATTTCCACATCTACACTGTATTCATTGTTTTGTGCTTCAAACAGTATTTCGATCAAATTCATGTTACTTTCCTCCAGCTTTGAATGTGTCACATTTTACGGAACATTTTTAGAATTTCAATTACTGAATGAACTTGTTGAGCATCCTGCTGTAACTCCACCTTAACAGACTTGTTCAGATCCCAACCCTACTCCA
>CM042190.1:18285556-18297795 GCA_023539305.1 Ilex asprella | reverse complement strand
ATATATATATATATATATATATATATATATATACATATATATATATTATTGTTGTTGTTAGTACAACTAGATAAAAATTTTGAACTGGTGACCTCCACTCCTTTAAGGAGGTTAACCATCTTGGTTAAACCCATAGGTCTACATAGATTCAACTAAAAAAATATGTAAATATGCATTCATTATAGATTACCCATAATAGGATAAAAAAAACACAAAATTAATCAAGATGGGCATTCTCACCACTAATGAAATAATCAGTTTTGTTACCAAGATCAACAAGAAAATATAAAATATCAAATTGAGTTATATGTATTAGTTCATTTTGATGGTCAGTAAAATTGGATTCTTTGCTCTTGTTCTTCTCTTATATTGATGACTGGTAAAAATCCAATAAATATTAGGACGTACAACTAGTACATACCAATGTTCTTTCATCCCACACCAATAAAAAACTTCTTCGAGAATTTTGGGAGGTTTATTTAGCAAAGCTTTCCCTTTGTTTGATTTTGTGTCTCTGTTTGCCCACTTCTAGTGGTAAGGTGGGTTTGTATGACTATTTTGATGCCAAGTATTTACTTGTAAACATGGTCATGACCCAGTACAAGGTAGCATTCATTTCAATGAATTTTTTAGATCCAATTGGGCGATTATTGTGATTTTTCATTAGAAGCTCATTATTTTTCTCAGCAACAAGAAGACATATAATCAGTTTGGAATATTTTTCGAACTTACACTCTCTATATTGTTGTCGTAAGAGAAAATTAAAGGCGTGGAATGTTGTGAACGTTTTTTTCAACTTTTCATCCTTAGTAATAGTTTGTCCATATAATGTCAAATTTGAACTGATTCTGAACAATGACAAATTATACCCGACCATACTTTTAAAATCCTACAATCTCATGTGCGCCCATTCATTGCGGCCATATAGCAAAATAACAGTTTTTTCTAGTTATACATTTCCTTCAAATTATCCCAAAAATCTAGTGGATCATTTAGTGTGAGATATTTGTTTTCAAATTTGATGATGTACAAAATAGACTCATACAAGATCAATAGTTGAGTGTAATTGATGGACAATTAATAAAACAATCAATGACAATAATGTAAATATTGAATCAACACACAGATATATAGTGGTTCGTTATGGGTGACCTACTCCACTCTGAAAAACGACAGCGGTGATTGGGGAGTTTTTATTGATGAAATAAAGTAAACGAGCGGGAGAGAGCAATGGTTAACTCCTGGAGAGATACAATAGCTAGGAGAGAGAGAGAGAGAGAGAGAAGTTGTGTGTGTGTAGAGAGGTGTAGAAGCAGAATTCAATATGTCTTCTCATGTAGAGAAGACTTACAATTATAGGCATTTAACATTTGTTAAGGTGGTGAAGTGAGAGTAAAGACACTAGTCTCTTGGGATGATCTCTCCCCCACGTGCTCTTTTCTTCATGGACTAGTTGGACCTTGGGCTAGGTCAAATTGATTAACTAAGCTTGGCCTGCTTTTTAGCTGATGCGGGCTTACTTGGTTTATTGGGCTAGGCCTAGCAAATCTGGGCTCTTCAAAATCCTTCATCTATATGATGATTTAGAAAAATTAGGGCTTTTGTGCGATCTTGAATGGATGCGGTATCCTTTGTTGCGATTGTATACTCTAGTTCCATAGCAATTAGTAGGTTTCAATAATAAACACCCATGACATAATTATTTTCAGAAATACCAAGGGCGACAGATTCGAGTTTTGAGAGGTTCGACGTTACTATAAATGATAAAATGTAATACCACTTTTAGAATTTAATAAATAATGAATTAATAAACATAATAATAAATTATACGAAATTACTGACGAAACATGCTTAACTATTCATGAATTATGAACGTCAATTAAATTCATGTGCTTATTATAACAATATTTTATCAATAACTAATAATACATGATTTTTAATGTATATGTATGACTTGTAATAAAATTCTTTTTAATTTATATAATAAATATTAATCCAAAGTCATCAGGATTTCTAAAATCTACAGGATTTTTGAAAATTATAAAAACCAATCTGAAGTCTTCAGGACTTCTATAACCTTTTTTTCAATAAACTTACAGATCAACGAACAAATATTAAATTATAGGTTAAGCTTTCAAGAACAATATCTAATATTCAAGGGTTACCATTTTTTAACTTACTTTGAAATTCTTTGAAAAATGGAGTCTTCATTCAAATAATTAGAGACTCGTGTTGATAATATGATTTGAAATCGACAAAATATTAACAAAATATAAAGAGGGCAATGCATAGAATAAGTGCTCCAAAAAATTAATTTGTCAATGTGTTGATTTTCAGGATCACACTATTCCTTTCTTTCTCTTTTTATTTCTTTCATTCTTGTATGTCTTGACGGATATTTGGGTGCCTTTTATAGGCAAAGTTTACAGGTTGCCTACTAATATGAATAAACTAGTTATAACCCGTACCTAAAGACACTTTGCAATCTAAAAACCCACCATTTTAAAATAGTTTTTGTGTCATTTGCATTAATTAAAGAAATTGAAATCAATCAATCCTCGCTATTTTTTCAATAAATTTCATCAAAGTTTCCTCTAAAAATAAAAACTCAGAAAAATCGCAATATTTCCACAAATCTCTTTATATGTATCATTGTCCAACATAGACTATTCCATAATCAATATTAAGAAAAAAATATTCAATCTAACTCAAAGATAACACCAATAACTAAAGAACCAAAATTCACAGTTTACAATCATACATAACAACCATCGTAGTTTCTAATTACAATTCAATTTTATTTTTCCTAAAATCTCCATTCCTAACCCAAACCACCCAAACCACCCAAACAACCATTAATTCTCATCTAACCAAAAATATCCTCTTAACCATGTGTGACTAATTCTCCTTATTAAACACGGAATAAATAAAACATACACACAAACTACACACGTGCACAAAGAAAAAAAGAACTCTCTTCAACTTCAACTTCTTTCGGGCTAAGAGATACAACCAAAGAACACATACAAATAAGATTGCTAACAACCAGCACCACACAATTGTTTGATTGTGATCAAAGATTTTATTGCTTTCTAAATGTGAAGTCGCCGAAAAATAACCCCAAGTATGCTTACATGTATTCCTAAAAAATATGAGACAAAATCAAACAACTAAAAATTTGAAACCTATGACCCCTTGCTTTTCTCGTCAGTTGGAATCAACAAAATTATCCAAAAAAACACTAACAAAGAACACACACATATTTGCATAGAGCGAGGTGGATTGCATGTGCAATCAACTTCTATCCAACATAATTGGTATCCAATATAAAAATATCAACCATATTACATATATCATTCAATATTCAATGAAAACCTACTCCTAGCTTTTTTTTTTTTTAATATTAAACAACTAAGTTCATTGTTACAATGACCCCTAACCACCTTCATTTCAATAAAGTCCTCCATTGGCCTATGAAACCTAAATGCTATAAGAACTCTAAAGTCCTACATTAGCCAATGGTTGGATGTACAATAAATTATCAGCATTCAAACAAAAAGAAGTTAAAAAAAAAAAACTTATGCTCAATCGATGTAGAGCATCCAAAGTTTCAAACGAACTAGATGAAAACTTCAAAACACAAAAATTACCTCTCAAACCGGATGCTATGCTAGCTCCTGCTGTGCCTTTGACTTAAAGATTTACACGTTAACCAAATAAACAAATATCCAACACCTAGAGCATACACAAAAAATATGGCAATGGCACCCTTACCCAATCTTCAAAATTCACATAGAACCAATCCCTTCGGCAACCAATCCATCCAATAAACTAAAAAACATATAGTCAAATCGGTGTATTGATAAATAAAATTTGTTGAAAAAAGAATCTTACAACTTTGACAACCACGATCTCAAACATGTTGACGTAACAACTTTGGGGTTGTGCGGTGATGTGTGTGTTTGAATCTATGTGTGGGAGTGAAGAGACACAAAAAACTTTATCAACTACTCTAACTTGATGCCCATATAATGATTTCCAGCTTGAAGAAGCTCCTACGCTACTCAGATCGATAATAACCTATAAGTAACATCCTATCAATCACTGAAGTAGATTTTGACTCAATCAAAACATACCTGTAAAGCATTTAAGTGTAATACTAAACGTATAAAATTAGCAATGTCAGGCCATAGAAATCTTTTAAGGCATTTACATATTTTAAAATGTTTGCCTCTGCTAAGATTACTTTTCAAAACTATTTGCCTTAACATACAAAAAGTGTCATATTTTCTTCAAATATAACTTGGAAAACAAAAAATTAGGCTCTGTTAACGCACACATGAATTAGGTTGTGTATACACACACATGTATTAAGCAAAGTCATCGCTTACCCAATTTTGTTAACGCACACATGGATTTAGCAAGGTTACCGCTTACGGAATTAAAAATTATGAAATTCATCTAAAAAGAAATGGAATAGAACTCCAACCAAACTTGTGACGCCCCAAAATCTAGGGATCCTTTATCAATCGTTGACAACTTGTCAACCCGCGAAATTACTCGTGGATGTCGCTTAACTCGACACCACGTCGATAATGTTTCTCATAGTAGGAATTATTGGTACAATTGTGTTCCGTGGCTCTTTAATCATCTAATTCAACCAGGTCCAATGTACCCCAATATAGCTTAATTTAAGTCTATTTGTACCATTGGAATCAAAGAAATTAATGTCCAAAAGCATAGCAAGAAGACTTTAAAACTTCAAAATTCTGGAGAATCGTACCGGTACGCGTACGGGTACGACAAACTCTCTGGACAGCAGCGTACCGGTACACGTACCAATACACTTTGCCAATAATTGTCTGTTTCTCCTGTTTTCTATTTTCAATCCATTCCAAAACTTATCAATTTAATCTCAAAAATATATAATGATATTTTCTACATTATACAAGATTCATACAAGTTCTATTACAATTGTTCAAATACGATTTCAATATTTACATGCCAAAAATAATTTTAAATCAAAAGTTTTACAAACTTCAAGGTTAAAGACCACACGTTGGTCTCTCTTCACCTTTGAGGCCCCGAGTGAGAGTCATCCCCATGCGTGTATCCTCCACTTAAAATGTGTTCCTATATAGGGTGAGTCATGCTCAGTAAAATAATTCCTACAGAGACTACTCCTCATCTAGATGCACATGAAATGCACACATGCAAAATTCAATAATTCTCAACAATTCCAATCAAGTATATACAATCAAATGATGGGATTCATTATGATATGTCATACAATGAGGTGAGACTCATTTATGCACTCAATCCGAACCCTTTCCGGCTCCTCAACATATGCAAGTGTCAATGTGTGTGAATCCATCATTCATGTTGCACATCAAATGACATTTACAATTCTAGGATCTTTTTTGGGGGTGGATGTTCATGGAATTACACCAAGGGTCACCAACCCACACGGAATTCATGAACTTCCACCAACGATTTCGCGTACACCGACACACTTTATGGGCTCTTACACCAACGGAGTGCGTCTCCAATCCCCGGGTCTCTCACCCGAGGGATCTTCTAGTCCCTTCTTACTACCCTAACCCAATTTATCATGCAACCATACGGCTCAGCTAGGCCTTCGGCCCAACTCTTCCAAGCCTTTTGTCAATCACCAAATATGGTGTTGACGACAACTATGCACACACACCCATGTGATGCGATGTCTCGTGCATTTTCATTTTTAGGAACCTTTGTGAGGTCATCTGCCACCCAGTCGCCTCGAACAACAAGCAAAATCCGAATATCTCGGAATTCGATGAAATTCGATATGGTGACTAGATTTCGCGATACAAATTTAACGGCAAGTCCGTTGTATCATCCGAACTCCAGAACATGAGTATTTTAAATAGGCATTATAATAACAAATTACCATTTTGCCTTTTTTCAGAAAAAATTTAAATTTATCCAGGTTTTACAAAACCCATTTGGTTGTGTTGTAGGTGTTGGGTGTACGTGTAGTGTGTGTGTGTGTGTGTGCTAGTGTGCCACTTTTTGAAATGAAAAAAAAAAACCAAAAAATGTAGCCAAAAAAATAAAGAGGAAGAGAATTTTGGATTTTCTTGCTCATATCAGTATGATTAATAACACTCACACGCGGGTACCAAATCAAAAGTTTAAATTGAAAATGCAATACAATCCATAATGCAATACATCCAACATATTTCTTTATGCATGTATCTAACTTCAGAATGCAATACAATCCATAAAAAAACTCAATAGTTTCTAACTCTTTTAAAGAAATAAACTTGGAGCTTTGTACTTCTATTTTGCAATTATTACCATTAAGTTTTGGACTCTAGCAAACTATCTCCAGAATTTTTTGTGTATAACAAAATAGAGATTGAGAAACCTAGTTTAATTTGAGTGGAAGGATTGCAGAGAAGTCCTAGTTGTTGAATCACTTTATCAATAAGCTCAATCACACGAACCAATGAGAAAATGTAACAAATGACCATATTATGCATGTGCTATGTTTATACTCTTTTATTTGCACACAGAACCCACACACACGCAAATAGAACACCGGAATTTTGGGCTTCAATTAGCCGAATTCCCAAAGCCGAAGTTTTATCTACATTTCACCCTTGAGCACCAACCTTAAGCCTGTAATTACCAAATTCAAAAGGTCATCAATTGACATTAATTCAAACCAATATAACATTCATAACCAATTTAATACCTAAACCATAACATTCAAAACACCCAAGCTACAACCTTCAAACCAATTTAACACCTAAATTATAACATTCAAACCAATTTAACACCTAAACAACATTCAAAACACCTAAACTATAACATTCAAACCAATATAACATTCATAACCAACTTAACACCTAAACCATAACATTCAAGCCAATTTAATACCTAAACTATAACATTCAAATAGACTAAACTATAACATTCATAACCAATTTAACGCCTAAACCATAACATTCAAAACACCTAAACCATAGCATTCAAAACACTCAAACTATAACATTCAAACCAATTTAACACATAAACTATAACATTCAAACCAATTTAACACATAAACCATAACATTCAAAACACACAAACTATAACATTCAAACCAATTTAACACCCAAACAACATTCAAATCAATATAACATTCATATCCAACTTAACACCTAAACCATAACATTCAAAACACCCAAACTATAACATCCAAACCAATTTAACACCTAAACTATAACATTCAAATGGCCTAAACTATTACATTCATATCCAATTTAACACCTAAACCAGAACATTCAAAACACCCAAACTATAACATTCATATCCAATTTAACACCCAAACTACAAAATTCAAACCACCTAAACTATAACATTCATAATCAATTTAACACCTAAACCATAGCATTCAAAACACCCAAGCTATATCATTCAAACCAATTTAACACATAAACCATAACATTCAAAACACACAGACTATAACATTCAAATCATTTTAACACCTAAACCATTACATTCAAAACACCCAAACTATAACATTCAAACCAATTTAACACTCAAACCAATTTAACACATACACCCTAACATTCAAAACAAACAAACTATAACATTCAAGATACCCAAACTATAACATTCAAACCAATTTAACATTCAAAACACCCAAACTATAACATTCAAACCAATTTAGTTTTCAAAACACCCAAACTATAACATTCAAACTATAACATTCAAGCTATAACAAAACTTATCAAACATTTGAAAAAACACCCAAATTAACACCCAAATGAACACCAAATTAAAAAAAAATCAAATAAATTTGAGGTATTGTCATTGGTGCAACGAGATGTGCGTGAAAACAAAGTGTGTGTGCGTGTGTTGGGGTTTTTTTGGGTGTGTTGTGTCTGTGTCTATGTTTATGTGTGTTGCTATGAAGACAAAGAAAGAGAATGTGACTGTGCGTGTGTTACTGTAAAGAGAGAGGAGGAAGATTACATGGATCCATTGCAGAGAAAAGGGGTTGATCTATGGTGGGTGGATCCACGACAGAGAGAGAAGAGGGAGAATGAAGATCGATGGTGGGTCACTGGTCATCAATGGTGCTTGTTGAAAAAATGGTTAAGGAAAATAAATTAAAAATAGGACTCACCCATCGAAATTAGTGGGACCATGATTCAATTATTTGTTTCGAACCATTAATATTTGAATGAAAAATTAGGTCTAAAAAATTATCAATTTTATTGATATAATAGATTGAATTTTTGGATTTGTAATTGGGTCAAAAATGGATCAGATTGGAGTAATGGACGAATCACGCATTGGAGGTCAAAGGTGGCCCCCAAAGTTTTGGCGTCACCTCCTTCGGTTGCCTTGCTTGGTGCTTGGCAAGTGGGGCCCAAGGCCTTGGCGCATTGGCTAGGGGCTCTGCCTCTCGTTGTCGCCTTAGTTTGTCTCACCTTGCAATCTGCTGCCTTCACATTCGAGTGCCTCCAACCGTCTTTTAAATTAATTTTTAAAATACACGCCACACGTAACTGTCATCGTCCAGAGTGTGTCTCTGAACAGTGGTGTCCCTTGTTTAGTTTAATTAAATAGGCGCCTAGAGTCTATAAAAAGGCAAACCCTACTACCATTTGAAAATACGAAAAATACCAAAACACCAAAATTCAGAAATATTATTTTAACTTTCATACTTCTCTCCCCCTGCATACATATTATTGCATCGTTTCTTCTTCGTCAATTCAAGTACAAGGCACAGGACTGTGTTCGCTATTTTCTTGAAAATTGAAATGTTGTTTCTCCAAGAATGTAAATTCGTTCTATCTTAGGAGACAATTGCTCATCAACCTTGAGCATCAATAGGGGGGAAATTTGTCTTAAGGAGACTATGGATACAAGACTCGAATTTATTCTATATTTATTCTAGTTTTCTAGTTTTGATCGTTGCTACTGTTCTGCGTCCATGTGAGTGCGTTAATTTGTTTAAATAGTAGGCTTTCTATTTTAGATTTGCATCAGTTTTTAAAGTTTACTAAATCTAATTATACACACAATAATTGGGATAACAATCTTAAGACAAATTTCAGGTTTTATGACTTTGTTATATAATTAAATTACATGATGTTATAATTTAAGACAGTTGTGTTAAACACATAATTTTGTATTCTGGAACTTGTGTT
This sequence comes from Ilex asprella, assembly GCA_023539305.1. Lineage (NCBI taxonomy): Eukaryota > Viridiplantae > Streptophyta > Magnoliopsida > Aquifoliales > Aquifoliaceae > Ilex > Ilex asprella. Next base: position 18,288,607 of record CM042190.1, on the reverse strand, counting down.
CAATACGTTGTTTTAATTTTAAAAAAAAATAGAATTTTGTATGCTATTATTTTTAGTACCACCCTCCAGGAGGCACCCTCTCCCAAAAGCAGGCACCATCCCAGAGCATCTATTGGCGCCCCTTCCTTGATAGGCACCCCTTGACCCTTATTGTTGGGACCCTCCTCCTTTGGTTGGTGCCCTTGGCCTCCTGTCCCCAAATTAAAAATAGAATTTTATATTCTGTTAGCATACTGTTTTAAGTGTTTAAACCAAATTCTATATGTTTAGTTTGAATTAGTAGTGCTTTACATAATTAAAACGAGACTTGTATTGTTTATGTTTGTGTAATAGAATTGGTAACTACAAATGATTCTATTCCTCATGTTGTTGTTCGTACAACAATTGCTCCCATTACTATGAATGTGTCTCATGGGAAGAAGCCTGAGAAATTCAATGGTTTGGACTTCAAGCGTTGGCAATATACGTTGTTTTTCTATCTCACCACCCTTAATCTTGCAAAGTTTCTTAAGGAAGATGCTCCTTTACTTGATGAGAATGAAACTAATGTGGAAAAGGTGATTGTTGTGGATGCTTGGAAGCATTCGAATTTCTTGTGTAGAAATTAAATCCTCAATGGATTAGACAATGTACTATATAATGTCTATAGTGCTTTCAAAACTGCAAATGAACTTTGGGACTCCTTGGACAAAAAGTAAAAGACTAAGACGCCGGTACGAAGAAATTATCGTTGGTAAGTTCTTAAATTTCAAAATGGTAGATTCTAAGGCCGTTATATCTCAAGTTTAAGAACTTCAAGTAATCTTTTATGACATCCATGCCAAGGGTATGTCTGTTAGTGAGTTATTCCAAGTAGCTGCAATTGTGGAAAAGTTACTAGTCCAATGAAAGAAGTTTAAGAACTATCTCATGCACAAGCACAAGGAGATGAAACTTGAAGAATTAATTGTTCATTTGTGGATAGAAGAAGACAACCATAAATCTGAAAATAAAAATGGTGTCTTTAACTAACAAAAAAAAAAGTATAATGGCAATGGTCCAAGCCAATGATCGAAGAAATTCAAGGGCAAGTGCTACAACTGTGGCAAATCAGGGCATATTTCAAAAGACTGTTGTAAGCCAAATAATTTCAAGAAGCCTAATGCACAAGCAAACATGACTGAATCAGACAAGCTTTCAATGGAAGTCTCCGACATGAACATCTCTATAGTGGTTTTGGAATGTAACTTGGTGAGTAACCCCAAGAAATGGTGGGTTGATACTGGCACCACCCGACACATTTGTTCAAATAAGTGGATGTTTTTCACATACAAGAAGATACAGTATGATGAACAGTTCTACATGGAAAAATCCTCTACTTCAAAAGTTGAATGCTATCGAAAGGTGATACTCAAGATAAAATCCAGCATTGAGCTCACCTTGAATGAAGGGCTTCGTGTCCATGACATTCGCAAGAATTTAGTGTTCGGTTCTTTGCTTTGCAAAAATGGCTTTAAATTAGTTTTTGTATCCAACAAATTTGTACTCACCAAAAATGAGATGGTTATAGAGAAGGGATATATGAGTGATAGGCTTTTAAGCTCAATGTAATGACTGTTGTACCCACATCTTCTAATAATAAAAATGAGATAAATTCTTCTTACTTACCTGAGTCTTCTAATATGTGGCATACTAGACTAGGAAATATTAATTATGATGCAATTAGAAGATTAGTTAATTTGAATGATTTGTCTGAGATATCTATTAATCCAAATCATAAATGTGAGACTTGTGTGAAATCAAAGTAGGCAAAAACATCCTTCAAGTCAGTTGAAAGAAGTACCAAACCTCTTGAACTAATTTATAATGATGTTTGTGGCTTAAAATTTGTGCAAAGAAGAGGTGGTAAAAAATATGTTTTTACTTTTATTGATGATTGCACAATATACTGTTATGTTTACTTAATTAGAAATAAAGATGAAGCTATTGATATGTTCAAGTATTATAGAAATGAAGTTGAAAATCAACTTAGCAGAAAGAAAAAGACACTAAGAAGTGATAGGGGCAGTGAATATGAATCTCCTATCGAGGAGTTTTGAATAACACATGGAATCATTCACCAAACTATTGCCCCCTGTTCACCTCAATCAAATGGCATAGCTGAACGAAAAATACCAAAACACTGAAATTCAGAAACAATTCTTCTGACTTTCATACTTCTCTCCCTCTGCATACATGGTGTTGCATCGTTGTTCATCTGGGTCGGTTCAAGTACAAGGCATAAGATTTTGTTGACTAAAGTCTTAGAGATTGAAGTGTTGCTTCTCCGAGAACGAAAATTTGTTCTATCTTAGGACACCATTGTTCATTAACCTTGAGCACCAAGAGGGAGCAAATTTGTTTTAAGGAGACTGTGGATACAGGGCTCGAATTTATTCTGTATTTATTCTAGTTTTCTGGTTCTGGTTGTTGCTATTGTTCTTCGTCCATGTGAGTGTGTTAATTTGTTTAAATAGTAGGCTTTTAGTTTTAGATTTGCATCAACTTTTTAGGTTTACTAAATCTAATTATATACACAATATTTTGGATAACAATGCCTTCATTGGCTGGAGAGAGGTTAGAGTCGTGAGACAAAAAAGGAATCAAGAGGTCACAATTCTTCTAGGAGAAAGAGAAAGAGAAAGAGATAGAGAGAAAGAGAATTTGATGGGCGAGGTTTGGGGAACGTGTAGGAGTTGGGTAACATGTAGAAATGTTCTAATTTGGGCGGGATTTTGGTTTTGGGTGGGATGTATTGTGAGTCTTTGGATTAAATTGAAAAAATTGAGATGAAATTTAAACCATTAAGTTAAAATTAGATTAAATCTGAGTCATTCTTATTCTTTCCCAATTAAGTTAAAAATGGAATAAATTTTGAAGTAAATATGGATTCAAAATGCACTCTATCTTATTATTATAGATGTGAAATATATAACTACATTAAGAATTTAATTAATATATAAATATACATCTATATAATAGTAATATTTTTGGTATACTTTTTGTATGTCTGTTTTTCTTGTTTCATATTCT
>CM042190.1:18262546-18285156 GCA_023539305.1 Ilex asprella | reverse complement strand
CATCTCTACACACTTCCCTGTGAACTTCTACCACCAGGAATCACTCTACCCACCGATGATAATCTAGCAGACCTACTCGGACAATCACGCATCATATGTCTTGTCTGTCCACAACCATAGCACCGTGGCTCCACTCATAACATCGTCGTCCCACAATCTTGAGCCATATGCCCTTCCATTCCAAACCTAAAGCGAGTAACATCTATAGCTCAACTACTAGTTGATCCTCTACCTGAGAGAATTGTTGTCCTTTTTTTTGGATCCCGATGTTTGACCCACATATTTGAATCCCCTAGGTGATGCACTACCAAACATTTCTTTCTTAAATTCTTCACGCTGTCCAGCCGACTCTTCAACATCCCTTTTCACCATCAAAGTTTTATTCACCAAAGTTGAGTAACTCGTTACTTCAAAAGCTGACAAAAGAGTTTGGATCAGGTAATAAAATCCCCATTGGAACTTCTTGTATCTAGCTTCATCAGTCTAGACAAAAGTTGTAGCAAACCTAGATAATGTAGTGAACTATTTTTCGTACTTCGATACTAACATCTTTCCTTGAGTCAATATCATAAAAGCCTGCTCATGTTCGTAGCGATATGACTCCGAAAAATACTTAGCATTGAACTTTCTTACAAATTGATTCCAACTAACCCTTCTCTTTACTTGAACCCCCTCTCCAACAATCTGAGCAATGAATAATCGATTTGTTGTCTCCCACTAGAATCGTGCCTACTCAGTCAACATCAAAGTTTCTAAGGCAACATGTTGTTCACCATTAGCTGTTATCAGCTCAAAAATAGATTCCATCCATTGTAACCAGTCCTCTACTTCTGGAGGGTTAATTGTTCCAGTAAATTTTAGAGGACTCAATTTCATAAACCTCTCATGAAGTGTTCCTCGTGGCTCCCCATGTGGCATTGGTGGTGTTACCTGCGCTGCTCTCTGTATCTCTATTTGTAATTCCACCAGCTGATTCATCATTGTAGCCATCTGTGCCACCATCTCGAATGCCCTCTGTACCATATCCGGCTAGTTTTGTTCTCTTTCTTTACCTTCCTGTTGTTGCCTTTCACCTCCCTTAGCCACAACTAGAGCATGAGATCCATCTTCTTCTATTGTGCCTTAACCCACTAGTGGATCCATTGTTACTTAACTATAACACTGCAATGTACATATCTAAGCTTGTATATTCATATGCATAGAGGTAACACATACAAATTTGACTCATCCCAACACCCTAGATTGTCTACTTCTGACCTAGATTCACTTGTCTACAGAACTTTATAAACCTAAGCTCTGATTCCAAAATGTCACACCTTATCCCAGATATAGTAAGTAAGAATTAATCCATAAGGGCATACCCCACTTAACAAACAACAACCTATCATCCCACACATGGTATAAAACATTCCAAAACTTAATAACCAAGCCAAACATTATCCCATACATATATACACAGAGTTCAAGACACACATTTACGTAGAACTTCACATAATCCTTAACCAAATGCTTAAACTCGAAGCTCAGCAAGTGTACATAGTTAAATGTCTTCAATATTACAAAATATGACATCAAAACTGTAAAACCTGGAAAAAATTTGAATTTTAATGAATAAAGGGCAAAACGGTAAATTGTCACCACTGTTCGGGTTGTAAACTTAATTTTCCAGAGCACGGATGACGAAACGGATCTCACTCTTATATTCGTATCACAAAATATAGTTACCACATCAAATTTCATCAAATTTCGAGATAATCGAATTTTTCGCGTTTTACGAGACGGTCGTGCCTCAGGTGACCCAGATACGAAATTTTTAAGAAAATTATGAATGTTGAAAAATAAATGAAGGCAAGTTAAAATAAAAATATTTTGAACTTAAACTGGAGCGAAATTAATCATTTCGAGACAAAAAACGGACCCCAAAAAATAGGGATGTGTGGCACGTTATAGACCAAGCAATTAAAGAGTATTAAAAGGGGAGAAAATCTGATTTTTCTCCCCATTCTTCAGCCGATTTAACGTGAGAAGTGAGGAGAGGGGAAAAGCTTGGTTCTCCACCTTCGCTCTACGATCTACGCCACCCTGTTGCTCAAATCAACTCGAGTCAAGTATTAAAGTTGTTCCTCTCGGCAAGGGCTACGCAGCTATACCAAAAAGTGCGGGTTTTACCGAAGGTTGAGGAATGGGATTTCGGGGAAGTGGAGATTCTAGCTCGTTTTGGGGTCTCGGAACTTCTCAACACCGTTTTACGCTACGAGAAGTAGGGTTCCTTCCTAATTAAGTTTACTCTTAACCTAGAATGTCTATATGGAATGGGTAGGTGATTAGATGATTTAGCACTTGCCTATTGTAATGAAATTTGGAGGAAATGGGTATGGAAAATGAGTTGAATAAATTCTGTCTCCAAATGGGTATAGAAATTAACCCAAAAAGATCCTTGAGTTATGGGAATTGTGGGCATTTTTTTTGTTATTATTATGCTTTGATGAATTTGGTATGTTGATAGCATGATATTGTGATAACATGCTTGAAAAATCATATTGAATGAAATGTTGGTATATATACATGCGGGTGAGATGTTTGCATTGAAAGAATGTGAAATTATATGTCTTTTTTTAGTATAATTGTTAATGGAATCGTAGAAATCGTTCATTGGCATTCATTGAACATTAGGCATATTGTTGGCATCACATTCATGGGTATTCGGCATGAGTGTGGGTGTGGGTGTTCATGGTTAAGTCAAACACCACATTCGGTGGATGATGGGTGGGCTCGAAAAAAGTTGGAACGAAGTTCCAATTGAGTCGCACGGTTGCATGAAAAACTTGTGTCGGATATAGCAAGAAGGGCTAGACTCTCCCTCGGGTGCAAGACCCAGCCACTAGTTTACACACTTTCGTCAGTGCAAGTCCAAAAAAGTGTATCGGTGTGCGGAGCCGACAGTGCGACACCAAAAGTCCGCTACCCAACAAAGACGCATGATTTTACTTATAAAATTATCATGGATTGATAACATCAATGGCGGATTTATCATACATTGACATTGCATTATGTGGTGAGAGCCGGTGAGGGCTCGGGTCAAGGTGCATGCATGGGTCTCATCTCATTTCATGGTAGGGAATGGTAGGACTCAACCTTGAATGGTTATTCATGCTTGGTATGGTTGTTGATTTTTAAATGTTTCATTGACATTTCATACGCATATGGGTCGTAGAGTGGCCTATTTAGGAGATACACTATGAAGCGTGACTCACTCTTTATGGGACAAACATTTCAGGTGCAGGGATTACACCGGTAGATGGTTCCCATTTCGAGCCTCAAAGATGAAGAAAGCTGACTTGTGGCTTTTATGGTTATTTTGTAAAACTTTAGTGAAAAATTTTCATTTTATGTATAAATTTATGGAATTGATTGTAATATAACTTGTACAAGTCATGTTTTGTATGGAAAACCTTAGTAAACATGTATTGGGTAATTGTGGGAAGGTTTGGAACAAGTTGGAAGTGCAAAACAGGTGAAACAAACAAAACTGGGCAAAGAATACTGGTACAGTGTACCGGTACACTATGGTCCAGAAGGTTCACCATACCGGTACAGTGTATCGATACTGTTTCCAAAATTTTGAAATTTTAAAACTGTTTGCCATGTTTTCGGTCTATGTTTTCCTCCTTTCCAAAGATGTGAATGAGCATTAAATGAAGTATATTGAGGCATATTGAATCTCGGATGAATTAAATGATTAAGGGAACACGGGTTACATGCGTGGGTTATATTCCCGATTAAGGGGATTTGTTTGACATGAGGTCGGGAATTGTGACAACCAAAGTTATTTCGGTGGGTTGACGGTTAGTAAAGGACTCCCGAATTTTGAGGCGTCACAAAAACTCCTTTTAAACTCCTTTACTCTCTAAGACATAACAGTGGACTCCAACCTCCCTTATTTTCCCCTAAACCACCAACTATGAAGGGGTGAGCCCAACATGCTCAATTAATGAACAATTTCATTAAATTGATAATAATGAAATATACTTCATACATAATCATCTAAAATATGCATTTCTAACAAGGAGCTATCACCAAATGTTATCAGGTAAACATTTGCAATAATCAAAATAAAATCACTTCGAACATTTATATATATTTGCCTCTAAGGCTACTTGGCTTCCACTTAGGCCACATATATCTGCCACAAAAGTGCCGACACCAAGGTGTAACATATATCCACCAAAAAGGTGCCACCGCAAAGATGCAACATATACCTGCCACAATGGCGTAGCCATGCTATTATTGGCTACTTACACTTGCTTTTAAGGCTAAATCCTCATAAACATTTAATAAAATCACATAAGTATATCTTGACCATTATTAACCACAAGGAAAAAAACCCACTCAGCTCAAGCCCTGGAGCACAACAATCTAATTTCCAGTCGGTGCCTTCGATATAGACGTTGATATCTCAGTTCCTATCACATATTACTTCATAAATATGCATTAATGAGTGCTTAAACATGATTGTATTAATATGTCTCTAAATCCCTTCCAAATGATTTGAGTTAAACCATGTAAACCATTCCTTACCAACCATTCATCATTCGTGAGGTTGGTGGAAATCCCATTTCATAATGTTTTATTTATAGACAATTCAATCCATAAAGAGTTGGTTTTAACTTAATTAGATCGGACGAAAGCCCAATACATTCCCACTTAACAGTCCAAATTTTACCCTAATGAACCAGTTCTTCCTATGTCGAACCGGTTCTATGTTGGACAGAATTCCTAGTACCGGTTCTACATACCTAGATCTGGCTCTAGCCTATGCAGAGCTTGTAGTACCGGTTATACCCTACATAACTGGTTCTTGTCTCAACCGAGAGGTCCTTTTTCATTCAAACTCCTTCTTCCACCTTCAAAACTCCACTTCAACACCACTCAACCATTACCCACGCCATTAGGATACATCTAAAGGTTGAAAAACATATAAATCAACAAGCTTTCACTTACCTTTGTTGCCGCTCAATTCCATTGACCTCCTCCGAACCGCCTTTCAAAAACCCATTGTTTTTAACCCTTCAACTCACCACCAACACCCAATTCCTTGCACAACCACAAGGATTATGCAAGCTACTAGGAAGAGACTTCACTCAAACTCAAAAATTCAAGAGAATTTTACCCAATCTCTACTTTTCGAACAAGAGATTTACGTCTTGTTTCAAACCCACCAACTCTTCCTCTCTCAATGAACCGATTCTAGCAAAGCCCCCTTGTTTATAATTTTGTATGCAATTCTTCCTTGCGCCAGATGTCCTTCATGACTCATGCATATACACTTATTCACATAAACCTCCCCCCTGTTTTACCTATTCCTACCACTATTGCTCAATTCTCCAACACTTCTAATAGCTCAACTATACACTTTACCATCTCATAATTCAACAATAAAATTCTTTAATTAAAAGCATATTTAACTTCTCATGATTTAGTTATCATAATTTTAACCCTATGTAAATAGTAGCAAATTACACTTAATCCCACAATACTTATAAAATGATATGGTATGCATGTTCAGGTCTCACAATTGCCGCCAACCACCGCCCAAAACAATGACAAACTAGTGCACTCAAAAATATTGAAAAATATATAAACAGTGAACCTTAATATAATGAAACTCTTAGTTCACAAAATTTTCACATACAGTAAAATTTAATAAAATAAAATTTCTAATTCACTATCCAAAATTTTATATAAAATATTTAAAATTTGAATTGAAAAACATATATAAAAAAGCAACACACTCAAAAATATTGAAAAAACATAAACAATAAACTTTAATAGAATAAAATTCCTATTTCACAAAATTTTCATAAACAATGAATTTTAATAGACAAATAAATTGTGATATATATAACAAATAAAACAATTAAGTGAAAAGGCATGTATCTATAGGTCCTAAGTCAATGGTTATCTTGTCAACAGTGGGCCTAATAATTTCTACAATTCAAAGTCATTTCTTAACTTAGTTTTCCATATTCTCTTTCCTTTTTTCTGCTTCATTTTTATCCTCTTTTTAGTAAAAAGTCAAAAAAAAATGAGCTAATAATTAAATCTCTTATAACCTAAACAAAGAAGATTAAATTAGAGAATCACAACATATCGAAAATATCAGACTAGCATAGTTAGTCTGCATTATCCAAATATGCACTTAATGAGAGCAAGATTTAATCAATAGTACCTCACAAGATTTGATCCATTTGTTATATAATGAGTTTTCATCCTTCTTGTAGATCTATTTGTGATGTCTTATTTTTTTATTTTTTTTAAATCATATAAATTAATTATTATGGGCAAAGACAATGGCGAGGACTGAGCTTAAAATTTTCCTTGCTAACAAGGATGGACTAGGGGTAGAAGAATATTTTTGAAGCATGTGTGGGGGTGGAGACTACTCCCCCTGCCCTCCCTCGGTCCACTGTCATCCTACCACCAATCATCTACTACCTAAAATAGTGAAAAACTAGTGAACTTAAAATATTATAATACAATATAGACAATGAATTTTAATAGAATAAAACTAATTAATAAAAAATATTAGTAAAATTAATTAGTAAAAAATGAATTTCCCTGTCAAGTGACAGTGAAATAGGTCTATAACACTGAAATTTAAAGTTTGCATAGAGGGTGGAAAAATGATTGATTTTGGACACATGCACACATACTATATTTTTTGTCTCACACAAGCACACACACACTCTCTCTCCCTCCCTGCCCTTTCCCTTCTCTTATTCTTAAATTTCTCTCTCACATTTATCTTTCATCCACTACACACACAATCAATAACAGTGAACTCAAGAATAGTAAAAATAATGAACCCAAAACAATGAAAATTAGTGCACTAAAAACAAAGAACTAAAAAAAAGTATTGAGCACAAAAAATAATGATGGGACTAATGAGAATTGATCTTAACTTAAAATTAAATTTAATTGAATAAGAGATTTAGTTGGAAATAAGAATTGATTGGGCTTAACTAATAAAATTGATTAGATTTTAATAATTTAATTGAGACCCTTCATTTGAATAAAAAATATATATAAAATAAACTATGAATTCAAAATTATAAAAAACAGTGAACCCAAAGCAGTAAAAATTAGTGCATTAAAAACAGTAAACTCAAAAATAGTAAACTTAAAATAGTGAAATCAAAAATAGTAAAAAGAATGGATGTAAAATATTAAAAATTAATGAACAAAAAATAGTGAAAAACAGTGAACTCCAAAATAGTGAAAAACAGTGAACTCAAAAATAGTAAAAACGGTGAATCTAAAATAGTGAACTAATAACAGTAAACTCAAAAAAAAGTAAAAATAGTAAACTCAAAAACAGTAAAAAAATAATAAACTCAAAAATAGTGAACACAAAGATAGTGAATGGACTAATGAGACTTTGTCCTAACTTAAAACTAAAGGAACAATACAATTGTGAAATAGTACCTAGTGGATTGAGTACTTTATGTTCAGTTCAGCATATTTGTAGTAAGGGCAGAGGCATCGCACAATTGTGGGGTATGAGATGTAGGCAAGCTCTGGATTAGCAAATATGTGGAATGAATGAAAATGTGTTTATGTTAGAAGTGGAATATGACGATTACAGTGACAAGTACTACGGCGGTTACGGTGAGCTCGCGAACTCATTACAATGGCCTCAGATCCGAAAAAGCTACGCCTCCTCCTATTCCTCTCCTTGGAAAAGATTCCTCTGATGTCTTGCAAGATTGGAGCACCACCACCGCAGATATCGCCGAAGCTCAAGTCCACCGGAAAAAAGCTATTGCTTCCATGGCGACTTGACTGATTCCATTCCTCAACCCTACTTAAATCCCTCTACAACCAAAGGTATATATTTAAATGCTCTGTGTATGTATTCATATTGATGCGTTATCACTTTTTTGATGTGGCTTACTTGTTCTGGTAGATGATTGTTGATTGTGATACGGTTGATGAAATCCTACAGAGGATTCCTCCTTCCTTGTTATTGTTTCTGTTGTCTGAGCATTTATCAACATTGTTGCAAGAGAGAAAGAGAGAGAGAGAGTTCAACCTTATCTTGTACAATTCAATCTCATTCACGTTGAAACTTAAAGGTATGCTTATTATTTAAAAAATATAATTAATTAGAATAAACTAGAGGACAAAACAATATGTTTAGACTTGTCCTTATCACCTTAAAAATGTACTCTTTGTATTTAATGACTTAAAAGACCATTTAGATGGATTTTTGATCAATTTTCAATTTTTTTTTGGGGGGGGGGGCTATCGACTCGCAAAACATCTATTGTAAAAAGGGTAAATTGCACTAATAATACTTAGGATTTATTAATTATTAAATTTTGGTCTTTAAAAGTTTAAATTTTATCAATTTTTATCAATTTTATACCAAAAAATTATACATTAGATCAATGTAGTCCCTAGCCCAAAACTACCATCTAAATCAATAACCAAAAATCATCACGTGCATAACACATAACTATAATTAAGGGCAATTTTCTCATTGCATAATGTATTATTTTTTAATAAAAAATAATAGACATATAATCATATATAAAAACCCAAAAAATACATGATATCTATCTCCCCTCTTCTCTTTCCCTCTCCCTTTTCTATCCATTATTTGGGTATGACAGTTGTAAAGGGAAAAAACACCTTCTTACTTGTTATGAATTGATAAGGGGAGCCGCCTTGGAAACTCCAGGCTTTGTTACTCCAATCCTCTAGCAAAACGAACAAACTGCCTAGGAATGGGGGTTCGAACAGTCGAAGGCACTATGATGCTTAAGTCAATAATAGTTCTGAATAAGCAAAAAGAATTCTACAGGGGAAAGAGTTTTGACCTTTGACTTAAGCCTTACTCGATTGTTTATAGTCTAGCATTGCGTCCTTTTTTCCAAGGACTCGGGTGACATCTATGTTAGGTGGCACACCTATCATTCAACTGACGACTTCACGATTTATGTGATTGCCGATTCTTATGCACACGTTTATACTATTTCCAAAAATTTATGTAGCTTATCGACTTCTCTGATTACTTAGGATAGACCAGCCGCTCTCTATCATTTACATAGTCTTTGCTCGGCTATGTAGGCAAAAAAAATCTAATCATTCACACGTCACTCCTTTTATTGGTCTAATCATCTGCAATCGTTTTATACTCCATCACTTGCCCCTTAAAGAATTTTTGTCATGTAGCATGTTGGTTGACATTCTCTGGTCTTTCATTATTTCGCAGTTAGTGCATCTTTTCATTGTTCATGAAAGGGCACTTCACGCGACTATCCTAGGGAAAGCATGTCCCTCCGCATTGAATGAGAGCACGTCTCTTAGGTTTCTTGAGCCGTTTGGTGCTTCAACTTTTTTTATTTTTTAAATGCTCCTTGTTGCTTTGCATCATTATCTTCATCTCTCTTCTTTTGTAATCCTCTTCTGCAACCTCCTTCTCCTTGTAATTTACAACTTACTTCATGGCAGCCTTGGCTAAGAGGGAAATTTCATTGTTCAAAGCCAAGTACTGCATACTTGATGACGTGAATGTAAGGATTGCTAGAAAAATAGAACCTTTGTTAGGTTCAATGGAATCAATTCCTACCTATACGAGGGCCATCACCAAAGTGGGTGTGAGGTTTCTTCTTCATTCTTTACCGCTATTGATTATGTCTTCTCTCAAATTATGCTCATTACACTGCTACCCCAACTTCTTCTGGACCTTTATGGGAGTTGTGTCTTTGAACTAGCACTTGGCGGTCAATTTGTGACTTTGGGAGATCCTTCACTGTTACATCATCAAATATGTTGGTGATAGCAATAACTATTACTTTCTTGTGAGGAAAAGGTACTACCTACAAACTATACCCCTAGTGATAATGAGCTTCTGGTGAGTATAAATAATCCTAAAAAATACAAATGAAAAGGTACGCAAAATCATCCTACAAGAACCATACAATGTCTTCTTCTTCTCCTCTCTCAAAGAATTGACTTGATCGTCAGAGGGGATACGTCGAAAAATACTTCGGCACCCTTCTAACTCGTTTCTTGTGTTCCAGGTACTGTTCTTGACACCTGAGGTTCGACGGGATAACCCAAAATAATTCATCACCACTCCTTATGTCCTCTTTGGCCCTCTCAACTCATTCCTTGTTGTGGAGTACCCGACTTCCTCGACGAACACGAGTTCACCAAGAGAGAGATCTGTCATCTTTATAAATTGTGCAAAATTCTCTGCGCACAATTTGGCACCGTCTGTGGGAAATGACTGGATTTTCTGAAAAATAGTGACCATGGTGAATACTCGTCAAAAAAGGAAGGGTCATCAACAAAGGAATGTCGATCTATCAGCTCCTTCTATTTCAAGAACGAATGACCATGTTGACAGTGTCAACAAGGGACTTTATGTTCATTCCAGGGAGCAAACCCATCAAACTAGTATGGATATCAGGTTTGGAAGATCTTCCCCGATGGCCCATCAACTAGTTGAAATAATCAAAGAAAAATATAGGGATAGATTACGATAGTAAGAAAAGGACAATGTTAACGTCTTAAACTGACTAGATGAGTTTGCCTTCTCTGATGGAAGACCCCAAGGCATACTGCAGTCCCGGGAACACTCCGTGAGGGAGGTGGAGCCTGAGGACCTGAGAAACCACCTGAACAGCAAAGTAGGGAGTTCTAGGGCTTCGAAGGGCTCGAAGGTCAAGGGACAGCTCCCAGGGGTTCTAGCCAAGCGGGCTAAGCCATTGACTCGGGACGACCTCCGTCTAGAACAATCCGGGCGAGGAGGCATGGAGGAGTCTGAGGAAGGGCCAACCCTCTCTGTCCAACACCCGGGGTCGAAAGACCATGCCGGTCAATGCTGAGGACGTAGAGGGGTGTACCCCGAGAAGGGGTATGACCTCAGAACGCGGTTGGATTCCAAAAGGAGGGATCAGTCCACACCGGAACCAGACACGGATGATGAGGCTATTTAGTCTCCTTACACAAGGAGTATTGTGAAGATGGAGATGCCAAAGAAATTTACGGTACTAAGATTCAAAATATATAACGGACGATCTAATCCAGAAGCCTATCTCAGACAATACAACCAGATGATGTCTCTGTACCATTTAGACCATCAACTACTGTGCCGAGTGTTCTCGATGAGTATAGGGGATTTTGCCATGAAATGGTTTGAAACCCTTCCACTTAATAGCATAAGGTCTTGGAAGGAGTTAACAAGACAATTCTCTATCCGGTTCATCACAAAGAGTAGGCGACCCAAGGACGTCAGATCACTACTAACTCTGAGGCAGAAGGAAGGGGAAACCCTCCGTCAGTACGCCACTCCCTACTAGGAGGAGATAAATGAGGTGGAAGGCTGTTCAGAAGTCATGACAACCGCCTCCTTCCAACTTGGTCTCTCAAGAGATACCGATCCTAGACCAAGAAAATGCCAGCAAATATGGGAGAACTAATGACCTTGATAAATAAGTATTCCTGAGTTGAAGAGGAGATAATGGGGTAAAATAAAGGCCCCGCCCCCGAAGAAAGAAAAAGATAGAGAGGCTAGCCTTTCCTAGAAGGGGTTAGTGCCTCTATCTAGAAGTTCCTTCAAAGGAGTCTACACTATGTTCAAGGAGCCCATCTACAAATTGCTCCACAAGATACAACAAGAACCCATCTTCAAATGGCTTCCCAAGACGTAAAGTGATTCGTCCACCCAAAACCAAAAGGGGAAATGTTCTTACCACTAGGGCTTTGGGCACCTTACTGAAGATTGCAGGGTTTACAAATCTTTCCTGGAGAAGTTAGTCCAGGATAAACATTTGAAGGAGTACATCAAGGAAGCAGCACCAGAAGGGATTCGAGGCACCGACGACCAGGTTGCTATCCAAGGGAATGTAATCAACGTTATCCACATCTGCCCGCTGGAATAGTCGACGTCCAATACCCTCAAGTCCGACCTAAAGAGGGTGACATTCACCAAGAAAGCTAATAAAGGGGAGGGGAGTTGGCCCAGCAAGAAGCCCCAAACAGAAGAGAGGGAGTCACTTTCTCCGACGCAGACTTGGCAGGTGTGGTTTTCCCTTATGAGGATGCCTTGATGCTAACTTTGAAAATTAGTAACTATAACGTCAAAAGGATTCTGGTGGATTCTGAGAGTTCTTCAAAGGTGATGAATTTTGAATTCTAAAGCGCATGGGTTTTGGTTCTCAAGACCTCACTAAGGTCCGTGCGCCTCTCATTGGATTCAATGACTCATTTGCCCTGCCTGTTGGGAAAAATCACAGTACCAGTCATCATGGGGCCTATCGTAACCGATACAGAGTTCGTGTAAATCTACTCCAATTTAGCTTACAATATTATCATGGGGCGGTCTTGGTTACATACATTAGAGGTATTTCATTCCATCTATCATTAGAAATTAAAATTCCCCACCCCGGAGGGAGTGAAGGAGATCCGTGGGGACTAGGCATCCGCCAAGAATTGTTTCTACTCTGCACTGAGGGCGGGGTAGCATCTAAGGAGAAAAAGCAAGCCCCAAAATAAATTTTGAACAAATAGCAATCACAGTTCAGGCGTCTAGAGATAGACGAGCCCTAGACAAATTTGGCAGATCGCTTGGTGGAGGATATTTAGAAAGTACTTCTGGTAGAGGGAGACGAGAAAGTATACTTCTTGATTGGTTCTACCATGCCCTCGACCGAATAAGAGGCGATGGCCAAATTTTAAGAAGAAATGTGAATGTATTTGCATGGGAAGCCATGGAAGTGAAAGGGATAAGCCTTGACGTAATGACCCATAAGCTACATGTTGATCCCACTCACAAGCCGGTGAAACAGAAGCCTTAGCATACGGTGCCGCATCACACCCAGGCAGTAAATGAGGAGATAGGGAAACTCCTGGAGGCCAAAACCATATGAGAGGTCCAGTTTCTGGAATAGCTGTCAAACATGGTATGTGCAAAGAACAAGGGCAGAAAGTAGGGCGTTTGTGTAGACTTCACGGACTTGAACAAAGCTTGTCCCAAGGATGACTTCCCCCTCCCTAAGGTGGACCAGTTGGCGGATGCCATGGGGGACATCGACGCATGACCTTCCTAGACGCTAGGGTTGACTATCATCAGATTCCCCTTCATCCATTTGATCAGGAGAAGACCGTCTTCATTACTCTGATAGGAGTTTACTGCTACATGGTCATGTCCTTTGGCCTAAAGAACACAGAGGCCACGTACCAAAGACTCATGAACCGGATGTTTGAACGAAAAATAGGAAACACCATGGAGGTATACATAGATGACATGCTAGTCAAAAGTAGAAGAGAAAAAGATCACCTCATAAACCTGAAAAACATCTTCTCAACCCTCCAAGAATACTGGCTAAAGTTGAATGCAGCAAAATGCGTCTTTAGAGTTGGCTCCAGTAGGTTCCTCAGATACTTGGTGAGTCGACGCGGAGTCGAAGCCAATCCAAAACAAATATAGGCTATCCTAGACCTACAGAGTAGCCGGACAATCCAGGAAGTTCAGAAGCTCGCAGGGATGCTGGCTGCGCTAAATCATTTCATATCTCTGTCGTCGGACAAGTGTAAACCCTTCTTCGAGGCTATCAGAAGAGTTGGAAAAGACACTTGGAATCAGGAATGTGAAGGTGCCCTCGCGAGGATCAAAGTATGAGACCCGATCATGCATGACATGCATATTAGCATAATTATGTGGGTTAAATTATAATTATGTGAAACTATTAAAGGATTAGTTAAATTAAATCTTTTGTACACATGATGTGTGTGAGTATATACTTAGTATGTGGACCCCTTTTATGATGAATTAGTGAGACCCATGTATAGGAATTACATGTGGAAAAAAAGTAGTGGGTCAATTTTTAAAGAACACTTAAAACTTTAGGGGAGGCAAACATAAATAAAGGGATTACATGCAACACTTTTACATGTGTTGACATATTAAAGAAAATGTATGCCTTGTGTGTGTGCATGTGTGCTGTGTGTATTTGTGTGTGTTTTAAGGTGAAGAGTAGTGTGCGTGTTTAAGTCATAAAGTAGTGTGTGTGTGTGTGTGTGTGTTTAAATATGTTGCAGTGTGTGCGTGTGTGTTTAAATATGTTGCAGTGTGTGCGTGTGTTCTGCTGGAGGAAGCCAAAAATAGTGACTGAGTTAGAGTAAAATAAAAAAAAAAAGGAAAACTACATGGGAGTGAGGGTGTGTTGAGCCTAGAGCAAGGAAGAAGAAAGGGAGAGAAAAAGAAAAAAAAATCAAGTCTCTGGTGGGTAATCTTAGTTCAAATCGAGAGAAAGAAAAAGAAGGTATGTGGGCTGTTTTTTTTAAGCATGTATGTGATTAATTTAATATGTACACACACACAAATATATGTGTGTGTATATATATGTAGGCTATTTTAATTAATTTTATGAGCTGTGTTATTTTAAATTGCAAAACAGATTTTTGCTTTGAGAGTTTAATTAGTAGTGGACTGTTTTGCTTAATTTTAATTAATGGACTGTTTTGTGTTATGTTAAGAACAAAACAGAATTTTTAGAGTTTAATTAAGTGTATTGGTATACTTAAGGGGCTGTTGAGGAATAGGTATTAAATTAGGGGTAAGAAAAATGTGGAAGATATATATGAAGATGATTATGAAGTTTTCATGGGCTAGGATGGAACCGAAAAAAATTATAGGCATGAAGAGGAGAGTTGAAGAGTAAAATTAGGGGGCTGATTTGTATGTGTTGGTGAATGTGTGAGTTTAGGAAAAAAATTGTTTTAAAAGAAATATACGATAGGAATTGAAAATGGGTGTCGGTAACGCCGGAATCGCCATTTCTAAATGTTATTATCACATGTGTAAATTTTAATCCAAACGACCTGGAATTTTGCAGGTAGCATTTTTAAATAATGCTTGATGTGATAATATGAATTTTGAATGCAAATGAGCATAATATCCGGTACGAAATATATGGGATGTTGGAAGTGCAATTTTTAGGATTCGGGGTCGAAATATGTAAAAATGGACCCCCGGTCAGTGTGTTTGACCTATTAAATCCTAATTGTGATTAATGTGAGTAATTATGAAGATTTGGGGAGAAAATGTGTTCCCTAGAATAATAGTGCCAATGAGTGAATGGATAGTGCAGTAATTAGAGTTACTAGTACATTTTGGGGTGCATCATTTTGCATGCAATAGTGCATAATTAATTATTATATGTGATAAACATATTGAAATTGTAATTAAAAATGTGATAAGTGGAACAGGTAAAACAGTTGGGGTTAAAACAGACACGGTGACACAGGGAGGATCCACCGATAGAACCGAAGGGTCGTAGACTTGTATATTTGAGGTGGATGTATATCTTTATATGTTTTAAAAATGCTATTATCAGATGATAGTAAATGATAGAATTTAATAGCATTTCTCCAAGATTGTGTGTTATATGCTTATGTGATTGGATGATGCTTTGTACTGTGTATTGTGTATTGTGGAATGTGGCGCACTGTTTAAGACAGGTACGTCGATGCTTGATCACTGGACGTGCAGTGATGTGCTAGTACAGTGGTATTCCCAGGAGGTTCAGGAGACACAGATCCATGTGGGATCGATTATCCAATAAGGGGTAGTATGTATTTGATGTGGCTTGTGAATTCTGTGGAATTGGATTGATATTATTGTTTGATACGTGTATCTACGTAGTAGCTATCTATTTAAGTGTATTATTACCATTTTCATTTCATATACAACATGTATACCTACTGAGCGCGTGGTTTAGCTCACACCCCTATAGATTCTCTTTTTCAGGTACTATAGAGGAAGATTCAGACCAGTCCACTGTCTCGTCAATTAAGTCTTGTACAACGTTAATGTGATGTCATGCAGGTTAAGTGTTAATATGACTAAGTGCTAGGTATGTACTATAATTGCGAGAGATTGTTATGGCAGGTTATTAATATATGTTAGTAAGTAAACAGACTCAACAAGTATACCTTGTGATGTATGTTATGTGGGTGTGGGATTCTGTATATGTCTATAACCTAGGAAACAAATAATTGGTACAGGTGCTTTACGTATAGTACAGGTTATGAGACATGTTTTACCATCATGCTTAATGACTAAGATGATGGGTGATGTTATTGCACCTATGGTATTACTTAATGCTTGATTTGTCTAGATTATAATATTTGAGAACAAGTCTATTAAAAACCTAGTCGTGTCTCATCCTTGGGAAACCGGGATGGGCGTGACACAAAGAATATCTCAGAGTCCTCCCAACCTTGTCTGTCCCAACTAGAGGGGAGATGCTATTCATGTACTTAGCCGTGTCAGAATTAGCGGTTAGTAGGGTGCTCGTCCGAGAGCATGAACACGAACAAAAGTCGGTGTACTATGTGAGAAAGGCTTTGTTGGACATAGAGACAAGGTACCTGCCCGTAGAAAAGCTTGCACTAGCATTAACCACGGCTGTAAGGAAGTTAAGACACTACTTTCAAGCACACCCAATTATCGTTTTAATAGGCTAGCCTTTGAAAGCAATCCTGAGGAAGGCAGATCTCTCGTGGAGAATCGCCAAGTTAGCAGTAGAGACGGGAGATCATGATATCCATTTCAAACCTCTAGCTTCTATAAAAAGACAAGTGGTAGCAAACTTCATAACGGAGTTTTCCAGAGAAACTCCCCTACTGGAAGAACCACTCTTCCTCGGGGAAGGGATCTCGACATCTAATTAGGGGCTCCCCTAGGGCCTATGTGTAGGAAGATCATTCGGCTAGGCTTCAAAGCATCTAACAATGAAGTGGAATATGAAGCCCTAATCTTCGGGCTTAAACTTGTCGAGGCAGCAGGAGCAACAAAGTTGGCTGTCCACTGTGATTCCATGTTGGTAGTCAATCAGATCAATAGGGAGTTTGAGACAAAGGACCCCAGGATGAAAGCTTACGATCACAAAGCGATAACTCCGCTCCACAAGTTTAAGAAAGTTGAAGTGAAACAGGTCTCTTAGGATAAAAATGCCCATACTGACGTTATGGCTTGCTTGGCCTCGGCACTGGATTCCACCATTACACGAAGAATCACTGTGGAGTACCTTCTCCACTCCAGCATAGATGAAGTCTCTAGGGTGGCCGTCATCCAGAAAGGGAAGGAGCACCCGAGCTGGTCCAATCCACTATTGAAGTTTCTCCTTTCTGGAGAACTCCCTGAATATCCCAAGGAAGCTAGAAAGATAAAGTTGAAAGCCTCAAGGTTCTGGGTCTCCCCGGATCAAAAGCTATACCAAAGGTCGTTCTTTGGACCATACATGTTGTGTGTTTAGGAAAACAAAGTCGAACCTCTCCTATATGAGGTACATGAAGGAATATGTGGGGGCACTCATGAGGATGGTTCATGGCTTATCATATCATGTCCTAAGGGTATTGGAGGCCACGAAGGCAAAAAGATGCTCAAGCGTAACTAGTCTTCTTCTACTTTTAGCATTAGTTTCATTAGCTTCCATTGTAAAGCTTCCTTCTTTACTAGAGGATTAAATCTCTCTCATCTTTCTGGCTTTCTTGTTGTTTTGAAGAGTGGGTAGTGTTTCACTCATTCTTTGTCAAAGATAAGCAAATTTTCTTGGTAAACTTTAACTTATAAGTTCCTCTACTTGGAAGGATGAGATTCATTCACTTTTCTAGCTTCCTCAAAACCCCATGAAGATTGAGTAGTTTTTCATTCACGCTTTAGCAAAAGGTTATGGAATTATAAATTATTGTTCGAAAATTATATTTGTGCACTTCATATATGCTGAATGTTTTTGCTTTTTGTTATAAATTGAATGATTGAATGCAGATAACAAAGTTAAAGTGCTTTTTATAATCATGGATCTTCTATAGACAAATTAATTCTTAGCATAAGTGATTTCATTGATTCTCTGCAAGTACCCAAGCTAGGTCTTCATGAAAATTTTTCAATCTTCATTTTCATTATGCTTTAACTATGAATGTGATAACTTAACAATCACTGGGTGATTTGTAGGACTACTTGCTTGTTTATAGATGAGTTAAGTCTCGGCATAAATAATCCTTACAAATATCTACAAAAACATCAGAGTCATGCTCTTAAATCAATCATTCTATATTTATCCTCCAATTAACCTGTTATTGACTTAGGGGTTAATTGAGTAATTTAAAAGACACAAATATGACGACCGGATGAATAAGTACATGTCTGGATTCTCCAGCTAAATTGTGACTTTTATTTTCATTTAAGAGAATCTTATATTTTATCTAGAAAATACTATCATCATCATCATAACTTCAAATCTCAAAGGTTCCAGTCACTTTGCTCTTTATCACTTTTAACTTCAAGATACTACATTAGTTTCCTGTAGATTCGACTTCGGACTTAACTGGATTATAACTACAACTTGGTCACTGCACTTGAATGGACACATTTCAAATCAAATCAAGCGAGCCCTATTCTCTTTCCGTGGTCTTTTCCTCTTTCTTTTCCCTAAGTCATAAAGATATTGATCTTGTGAAGGCTACCGAGCATAGGGCAGTTCCTACTCATTTTTCAAGCCTAAAACCAAGCAAAAAAATTGACCTTTTAAGCACTAAAGAATGTTGCTAAAAAAGGATCTACTAGTGGTTCAAACTAAGTTTTTAAAACCCAAACAGTTTAAAAAATCTTTTCATTTTAAATCACATAGGATCCATACATGAATTAATCCCTAATTTCATTTTAACTCTATTCCTCTTAAGTCTATTAAACCAAGGGATCATCTTAGATATCTAGGTTATTACCTTAGTCCTAAGTTTGAATGTGCAACCGAAGTGTGAATGATATATCTTTGACGTTTGATCTCCTGCCTTGAATGACACTTTAAGATCTTCAATCTTTATAGCATCATGATCATTGAAAAGATTGAGATTTACAATAGACTCCAAAAAATTAACCAAACACTTAGTTTCGATGTGTGCGTAAAATCACTAGTACATATGTAAAAGAAATAAATAACACAATATGGAAACCCTTCTAAAAAAATCAAAGGGAACCTTCTCAGTTCACCAAAGCCTAAACTAAATCCAAACTCAATCTACAAGTAATCGAGTCTTATACCTTAACTAATCCATATGGCTACATGCTCATTTTCTTTAGTAGATCTCTCCATCGAAAGTCTCTCGTCGACGTTGTGGCTAGTTTCACTTGAAATCTCCTTCACATGGTCCGTTTAGGCCTTGTGCAATCATGAGCGCGCCAACAATTCCTAGTATACACATACTAATGGGTTTAGTTCAAATCATACACCAAGTTGTGAGGTTGAATAGAATCTCTAGTGATAGACTTAAGTCTTTAGGATCTAGGGTTGTGGTGGAAACTCTTTAGAAAGAAGATGAGTTTTCTATCTCAAAAGGCTTATTAGAGGCTTATCTAGCTGAAGAAAATACTCTCCCTATTTATAGGTCCGGAATAAGGGTAATCTTGATCAATAAGAAAACTTAGATTCACGAACGATCGATCGACTGGTGGAAGGGCGGTCATAGGGCACTAGAATGAAAATTACATTTCAAACTTAATTAAGGAGAGCAGATCGCTCGAATGACCATGAGACTGCTTGAGCGAGTTCAAGGACCACTTGAGCAAGCCCTATTCTCTTTCCATGGTCTTTTTCCCTTTCTTTTCCCTAAGTCATAAAGAGATTGCTCTAGCAATGGCTAGTGAGCATAGAATAGTTCCTACTGGTTTTTCAAGCCTAAAACCAAATAAAAAACTTGACCTCTTGTGCACTAAAAGGTGTTGTGTTTGCTTTATATCTCCATCTTATTTTTTAGCAGAGTTGGTTAGAATGTACGTGGGTGTCAAAAGTGGTGTACCCTCAAAATTATGGTATTGCAAAAATTGTTCCCCAAGCGTAGGGAGGCTTACTTGTCGTGTATTAACTCAATTCTTTTTTTAAGTTCGTCTCCTCAGGGAAGGTCAAGACTAAGTGTTTTGAAAGTGATTGTGAAAATCAAAGTTAAAATTGGATCATTGAGAGTGTTGGTGAATTGTGAGATTTGAGGTTCGAAAATCTATAAACAAAAAGGGTTGGCTAATCCTCGGAATTCATCCCATTGGGTATGGTTAATTAATCCTCCTTATAACTCAATTGAACTCAAAAATGTTCTTGTTCAATTGGAAGATAGGAATTAGAAATCAAGAATTACCAAATGTGTGTCTTGGTGTTAAATTGATTCGTATATGTTTGAAGGGACAATAAGCATGTCTTGTGACAAGTCTACGATGCATCAAATGTGTATAAACGTATACATTGCAATCTATCTAGTCAAATTCAACACACTACACTACCAGACAATGTATGTGAAGATTAATTTTCCCCCACTTGGATGGAAATCCTTCCTTGGATTTAGCCAACAAATGGTTTAGCCGGCCATAGATACAATGAAATTGCTAAAGAAAATGGAAAACATTACAAAGGAAACACACACCAACTTAAACTAGCCTAAGAAAAGGGTAAACAACTTAAAGCTTGATCAAATATCCTAAAACATATAAGTTAAAACACAAATGTTCGAATACTTAAAAATTGAGTTTCCCCAAGTCCAATGTCACGGTGAACTCTAACAAAATGCATTCATCATTGAAAATGGAAGTTATACCAAGTTTAGAAATGAATATTACAAGCTTTAAAAACTTACTAGAATGAAAATGAGCTATAAAACACAAAAATCCAACTTTTTCTCTCTAAAACAATGGTTCTTCTTCCTTGGAGCTTCTCTCTCTAAAAGCTTGAATGTGATTGTGTGTTCCTGGCATCCATTTGTGCATAATACTCTCTCTCCACTAAAGAGTGTCGAGAGCCCTTGATTGGAGATAGATTGCCCAAAATTTCTCCTCAATTTAGTAAAGGTATGGCCTCCTTGTCCTGTCCAACCACTCCCCCTCTCCTCTTGTTTTCTCTTTTTTCCCTCCACTCATTTATGCTTGAAAGCTAAATATAGTGGGTGGGGGGCTATGGTAGAGTGTTAATAATGTCATAATATGCCTTAGATATCCTTAGAAGTACCCCTATGACCGAAGAAAATGTTGAGAGTAAAATTTGGGGAAGTCTGGGCGTAGATACTGGTACCCCACTTCTAATGGGCTCAGGTACTGGTATTTAGAGTGATGAAGCTGCCAATACCTCCTTCATTATTCAATTTCAAAAAGGCTAAGGTACTAGCCCCAAGTACAAGTACTTAACTTCACAGGTACTGGTACTTAGCTTCCAATGGCCTTAGGTACTATTACTTAACGTCACAGGTACTGATATCTGTTTGCTTTCTTTGATTTTTGCACTTCAACACTTCCGATTGCTCATTTCTTGTATTCCTTTCTGCAACCTTTGCCCACAAAACATTGCATAGTCATAAATACCCTATATTTACACCCCGATCACCTGCAATCACACATTTCCCCACTAATCTCCATATTAAAATAAATTCAAATAAATTATTTCAAAGCCAAGCTAAAATGAATAGAAAAATATTGTTTCAAAACACTTCTAAAACATAATTTTAACAAACAGTTAGGTATTTCCAATAGCCCATTTTAAAAAATCCATCTTAAGGATGAACTTTTAAAAGTTATGCCAAATGCAACTTTAGTAAATCTTGTTTTTTTGGGGATGGAATACTTCCATGAATAATTAATATTTAGTTAGGATGAATATGCATGTTTGTTTTAAGAAGTTTTGGATGTCACCTCTTATTGGTTGTAACCTTTTATTTATTAAATGGTATATTTAGATAGGCTCTCGTACGTTTAAAAGCTATCAGTTAAATCACGCCTGATTATGGAACTGGGATGTGACTCCTGGACATCTCGTTCAACCTAGTTATATATATTTATTTTTTAATTTTTTTAAATAATAGATTACTACTGACAATAAATCCCCCTAAATAAGTACAGTAGGTCCAACTTAGATCCACTTTATTTAAATGGGCACATCATTAACATTTGACTGAATGCTTATACTATATTGATAACAAATTCATTTCATAAGACTATGTTAGGTCCAATTATGACCCACTTGTACTTGAATCTAATTGTAATCCTTTGCATTAAATAGATTCGTCATTAATAATTGAGGAATGATTTAACATACAAAATGATACAAAAAACTAGAATTTATTAGAGTAGATAATTATCATATTTTATAATAAAAATTTAATGAAAAAAACATTTTAGAGTGTATATATGTTGGATCTTATATCGTAGTTTATATTTAATTGAACAATGTTATTTGAATATAATTTATTGTGATCTTAATTTAATATTTAAACTTAAAGCGGATCCAATAATTTTAATGAAATTATATTATTAGATTAATAAATTGGGTTAAATTTTTAGAAATTGGTAGTCAATGCCAGCGAATCCTTATTCATTTTTATAGGAAATGGGGATCGCGAAATTTATTGCAGGTATCTCTATGCATAAATATGGTCGCCTATTAATAAAATAAAATAAAATAAAAAATACATCAGACCTTAATTTTTGGTTTTTAAATTTTATATGTATTCTTCGTAATAAATTACACTCACACCTCTTAAAATTTATAGATATATAATAT
>CM042190.1:18238987-18257546 GCA_023539305.1 Ilex asprella | reverse complement strand
TTCATATCAATAATTAGACGTTTCAAATCATTTTGCACTAAAATGCTGCCTTCAAGTTTTTCTATTTTTGTGCACAGTTGGTCCTGCATTGTTGAATAACATTTTCCTAGGACAGACAACCATGTTTTAGTTGTTTGTGTGGTAAGGAGAAGTCAACTGCCACATTTGCAAATAAAATTAGTGAAATTTGTGCATTTGTGTGCGGTTTTCTGAAGTATATCCACCACACCATCTGTCATTCTTGTGAGTCGACCTCTAGTACACTATTGGTTTCTTGGAGGACACCTTTGCTGGCTCCTGTTTTTTTGGAGTGTTGCTTTTTAGTTTATCAACAGCATATCAGAAACCTTATTTTTCTTTCCTTTTCTATTTTTGTTATTTATTTTAGATTTACTATTGATTGCCGCCACTCCTATTTTTTCCCGTTGGTGCGGCAAATCCCATGGCTGGACAACAACAACTAGAGATAATGCAGCTGTTAGTGAACTAAAACCAGCAGATCCTACAGTTGATGCTTACCAGACGCCGTCAAGGAATCGTGCCCTAGCCCCCAGGAGGAGAAGCATCCCAGGCACTCCGCCCAGGGCGCCAAGGCATCCCCTAGTAGGGTGCCCAATGTTAGGACGCCCCTTGTAGTGCCAGTGCATCCCTCCTCAGCGCCTAGGCGGCCCAATTTCCTCTCTTCATGTGTTGGCTCTGTCCTCCCATGTTGGTGTCCCTCCTACGCAAGAAGACGAAGGGGAAAATCAGTACATGGACCATGAAGGTCACTACAACAACCTTTCTGAGAGCGTCCTTAACCAATGAGACGAAAAAATCGAAGTCCAGAATCAACTGGGTGATGTATTCAACACCATCGAGGCACGAACACCGAAAATAGTTGACTACCTTGTGAGGCGCACTAACACTCCATTCGTGACTGATGTAGCCAATTACTCCTTCCCCTCAAAGTTCAAGATGCCAACTGTGAAAGTTTTTGATAGCTCAAAAGATCCATTGGACCACCTTGATACTTATAAATCTCTTATGCAACTGCATAACATCCCAGACAAAATAATGTGTAGAGCCCTGTCTACCATCCTCAAGGGATCTGCACTCTTGTGGTTTGCCAAACTCAGACCAGCTTCTATTAATTTTTTTGTTGAACTAAGCAAATCATTCTTCTCCCACTTCATAGGGAGACACCAACATCAGAAGTCTGTTACTCACTTGCTTAACATCAATCAAGATCGGGACGAAAGCCTAAGTAGTTACCTCACTCATTTTAACGAGGAGGACCTCTAGATCGAAGAGCCAGATGACAAAGTCACCATGACTGCCTTTGTTGCAAGCCTGCGTTCATCGAGTTTTATGTTTGCGGTCTTAAAGAAATCACCAACAAGCATGTTGGAATTACTGTCAAAGCCTAAGAAATATATGAACGTTGAGGACGTCACCAAGGCCAGACGAGGTGAATCCTCCGGGGGAGGGGAGAAGAGGAAGGAGCCCCGTGAAGACTGAAGAGAAACAAAGAATACGAGGAGGAAGACATAGAGAGTGCCAGCTAAGGATCGCCTTGGCCTTGCACCTCAGAGGGAGTGACATGCCTCACACTACTTAATGCTTTAGTTGAGCATATTTTGCTCCAAATTTAGGATGAGCTTATAGTACATTGGTCGGAAAAAATGAAGTCTACCCCAAACGTAGGAACCTAAATAAATACTGTCGCTTCTACCGCGATCATGGCCACGACACTGACGACTGTTTTGAACTTCAGAGGCAGATTAAAGACCTTATACAGTGTGGCCAGTTGCGGCAATATGTGGCAGGCAGTGGCCATACCCCACCACTAGGTCGCAACCAAGATGAGAGAGAACACTAACAATCCCTAGGAGAAATCTAAACAATCTTCGGACAACTAGGAGGAGGAGGTGACTCCAACTCAGCTAGGAAGGCACACGCTATAAAGGCTAGGCACACAGATGACCTACGCCCGTTAAAGTCTTACAGGTAGGGAGACGGCGAAGTCATCTGTTTCTCAGACAAAGACTTGGAGGGAATTCAACACCCCTATGACGGCCGTCTAGTACTAACCATGATGGTCGACATCTACCAAGTAAGCAGGATCGCTGTGGATAATGGCTGGTAACTCTGCTGACATCTTGTTTGCAGAGACGTACGATAACCTCCATCTTGGCCAAGGATCAAAATTTCGTTTCGATGTATTATTTTGGTCACCTAGAAAATGGAAACGTTTCGACATGTTTCATAAATCTTTCGACCCATTTCGAAAACAGATTGAAAAAAATAAAAAATTTAAGAATTATTTTTTTAAAATATTGGTCAAAATATACCAAAATATCTTAAATTACTTTGAAACATTTTGAAATAATTGTGCAAATCCATTGAAATATAACAAAACATTATTGAATACCTCAAAGTATTAAAATTTCAATTCCGTCACTGATTTATTTCGGTCTCCTTGGAATTGGAAGCAGAAACGTTTCAGATATTTCTACCATTTTGAAATGATATTTTGATCTTTGATCTTGGTAGGGAGAGACTTCAACCGATTAGGATGCCTCTCATAGATTTTTTAGGAGAAAAGACGTACCCCTGGGCTTCATCACTCTACTAGTCACTGTGAGTACAACACCGAGAAGTTCCCCCATAATGGTGAATTTCTTAGTGTTGTATTCCCCGCTTGTCTACAACATCATCGTAGGGAGTCTTACACTAAACACCCTGGGAAGGGTGCCATTTGCCTATCACTTCATTTTCTGTTTTTCAACCCCAATCAACCCCAAGCGGAATTGGAGAAATTCGAGGAGATCAAGTTGCCACCAGAGAGTGTTATGTTGCCTCCATGAGGGTCAAAAAGTTAAAAGGCCCTACAAGTGAAAATGCTTGACCCTAGGAATGACAGTACACTAGAGAGAGGAGACCCACTATAGGAGCTTGCACCAATAGTCCTCGATGAAAGTTTTTTGGACAGAAGAATCTACATTGGCTCTTCATTTCTCAAAGATCGGGCCCGATAGCTGGTTGATTTTCTCAGACAGAATATTGATGTCTTTGCCCGGTGTCACAAAGACCTTGAAGTTGCCATCCACTGGCTTAACATCGATCCCTGACACAAACCCATCCGCAGAAAGCTAAGAAGTGTTGCTACTGAAAGGGTACAAGCCATGGAGAAAAAAGTGGGGAAACCATTAGCAAATGGGCCGATGGGAGAGGTGGCTTGCCAAGTCTGGCTATCCAATGTTGTGATGGTGACCAAGACCGAAGGAAAGTAATGCTTTTGCGTGGACTTCACTGGGCTCAACAAAGCCTGTCCTAAAGATAGCTACCACTTGTCGCGCATTGACATGTTCATTGATGCCACAGCTGGTCATGAGCTGCTTAGTTTCCTAGATGCCTACTCTGGATACAACCAGACTAGCATATATCCCCTAGACCAAGAAAAGACATCTTTCATCACCCCCAAAGGGACCTACTATTATAAGGTTATATCATTTGGGCTAAAAAATGCAGTAGCAACATACCAACAACCGGTAAACAAGATGTTTCAGTCACAGATCGAGAGAACTATGAAGGTATACATACATTACATGTTAGTAAAGAGTCTTGCCGCAGTAGAGTATATGACCCACTTGCAAGAAATCTTTAACGTCCAGAGGTCTTACAACATGAAATTGAATCCTAATAAGTGCACCTTTGGCACAAGATCATGAAAATTCTTGGGCTTTATGGTCAATAAGAGGACAATTGAGGCGAATTTGGACAAAATCAAGACCATTTTGGACATGAGGTCCCCCGCTAATGTAAAAGAGGTCCAGTGCCTTAACGGAAGAGTTGCAGCTCTCAATTGATTCGTCTCGAAGTTCGTTGATATGTGTTTACCTTTCTTTAGAATCCTCCATAAGGCTTTTGAGTGGGGACCTGATACGGAAGAAGTTTTCTAGAAACTAGAAGCCTATCTTGCCGAACCCCTTTGTTCTCCCACTTCATACCTAGAGAGACCTTGTACTTGTAGCTGGCTGTTTCACCATTTGCTGTAAGCTCTATCCTTGTTAGGGAGAATGAAGGAATACAAAGGCCCGTCTATTATGTGAGCAGGGCTTATCGAGGAGTAGAGATAAGATACTTAGGGTTGGAGAAGCTAGCTCTCGCCCTAGTTACGATAGTCAGGCGCCTTCGACACTTTCAAAGCTGCACCATCATGGTTGTCACAGATCAACCACTCAAAAGAATATAGGGAAAGCCGGATATGTCCGGAAGGCTCCTCAAATGGGCCATTGAATTGGGCTAATTTGACGTGCAATACCAACTAAAAGCGACAATCAAGGCACATGTGTTAGCAGATTTTGTGGTTGAGCTCACGTCGATTGATGAGGAAGGTAGCAAAAAAGAATCAACGCCCATTGCCAGTTCCCCATCGCTTGCATGCCTCCGGGCCAGGCATCGCGCAGTGATCCCCTGACACCTAACTCCCTAGGTGCCTTGCTCTCTAGGCACCTTGGCACTCTCCTCTTCTAGCACGGGGCCCTGCATTGCTCCTACATCTACGGCTTGGTGGAGATTTTATGTAGATGGGTCCTTAACTAATGAAGGGAATGGAGCATGCCTAGTACTCATCAACCCCAATGACACTCCTCTCAAATACGCCATATCACTCCATTTTGCAGTATTCAACAAGAAGACAGAATATGAGGCGCTCATATCATGCCTGAGAATAACAATTGAAATGGAAGCCCATTACCTCACCGTCTATAGTGACTCTTAAATGGTAGTTAACTAAGTAAATAGAGATTTTGAAGCAAGAGAAGAAAGGATGCCGGAGTACCTAGCAATGGTGCAAACTTTACTAAAAAATTCTACTATTTTCAGATTCAACATGTACCAACGGAGGATAATATAGTAGCAGACACATTGACAAAGTTTGTATCATCTTGAAATATTCCACCATATACCACATTTACGTGTCACCAACTTGAGTCAAGTAGGCTCAAAATAAATGTAGGTAGCGTCAACTGTGTATCCAGCAACAACGACTGGATGACACCCATCTAGGCGTATCTAGAAGAGGGCACACTCCCAGATAGTCTAATGGAAGCCAAGAAGCTAAGGCTAAGGGCATCAAAATGTGTCATCCAATAGGACATCCCCTACAAGAGAAGCTACTCACTGTCGTTACTCCGCTGTTTCTCTCTAGAGGAATCTAACTATGTCATGAGAGAGGTCTACGAGGGAGTACGCGGAAATCACTCTAAAGGGCGTTCGCTAGCTCACAAGGCAGTCAGACAAGGCTACTATTGGCCTAATATAATTTGAGACGTCCGGGAGTTTGTGAAGAAGTGTGACAAGTGCCAAGGTTTCGCCACTATGCCAAGGCAACCACCAGGAGAATTGACCACCATCATGAGTCCTTGGCCATTCTCCAAATAGGGCATCAAAATCCTAGGTCTCCTGTCTATGAGCCGCGGCCAGTGCAAATTTGTGGTAGTCATCGACTATTTCACAAAGTGGACAAAAGTTGAGCTCTTAGCCAAAATAACAGATAAGAAGGTGAAAGACTTTATCTGGAGAAACATAGTGTGTCACTTTGGAATATTCCATGTCATAGTGAGCGATACCAGTACAACACTAAGTAATTTACCAACAAGCTTCTCAATGGTTTGTGTCGACTTCCAAATCAGGCAACCCCATTCCAGTCAAGCCCACCTCAAGGCAAACCGACTAGTCGAATTCACCGTAAAAACTATACTGTGTAATCTGAAGACTAGATTGGAAAGGGCTAAGAGACTATGGGTAGAGGAGCTCTCGGGAGTGCTGTGGGCCTATCGGACAACGCCAAGGAGCCCCACTAGCGAGACTCCTTTCTTTCTCGCCTTTGGGACAAAAATAGTCATACCTGTAGAGATCCGGGTACACTCATTGAGGGTCCAACACCATGACCCGTCCACCAATAAAGAAGGCCTCTGTGTCAACCTCGATTTGATAGAGGAGGAAAGGGATATAACTATGATCACGAATGCGGAATAAAAGCGTCGTATAACCAAGTACTACAACTCAAGGTGAAGCCTTGCTCTTTCTTACTTGGGGACTTAGTCCTTAAGAATGTGATATTGGCCACTAAAGACTCGCGTGAGGGGAAGTTAGGATCAAACTTGGAAGGGCCATGCACTATCACAGAAATTGTGAGGTCAGACACTTATAGAATCCAAAATTCTGAAGGAAAGATCTTAGCCCATTCATGGAATGTTGAACATTTGAAATGGTACTACCAATAATGTGAGGAGAGCCAGAGTAATAAAACTTTAGGATTCTGTTTAGTCTCAAGCCTAGACTTGTACCTTTTTTGAGATTACCACCCACCACTATTTACTATAAGCAACTATCAAATAAAGTTTTGGAAATTTATTTCAAATTTGCCTTGCTTTTTCATTTTATAAGAAGTTTGAAAACAAAAGCCACTTCCACAAAAGTCAGAGCACAGTTTGCCTACCTATAAAAAAAAAAAAGGAAAAAACAACAAATATCCTTATAACTTTGACTGCCCATGTTGCTGTCACCCTTCTCGTCGCCATTTGACTATCCATCACCAGAGTCCTCGCCATCAACATCAACAATGTTCAGCTCCTCATAAGGAATGAATCTTGAGAAGTCTATGCTGGAAAAAGTAGTTGAAGCTTTCCCTTTGTACTTCTCGTAGCCATCATTAAAGGTGACCACAGTGGTACTTTACAGATCCTCCTCTCTCATCCTCTCCATCTCCAAGGAGTAAGCCTCTACTCTGGTAGTCCTCTCATGGGTTGACTGCAGCTCTACCTCAAATCTAAAAGCTCTCTCATTGGTTGACTATAGTTCTACCTCAAATCTGGAAGCCTTCTCATTGGTTGACTACAGCTCTACCTCAAATCTGGAAGCCATCTAATGAGCTGCTCGCAGCTCTGCTTCATCTCGAGTGGTCCTTTCATGGGTTACCCATAACTTTGCCTTTGATCTCGTGCAGGTCACCTCACTGTCAGCCTCCAACTTAGCAACTCTCTTGCAGGTTGCCAAAAGCTTGGTCTCAAGAGATGCACTCTCGTGACCCCACCCTCAATTGCTCCTCAACAACCTGCAGTGTTTGTCTTTCCTTCATTAGAATCCTCAATACGTGCTCATGATGGTAAAAAAAAAAGGCACATAGCGGTTGTGGACATCGACAAACATGCAAAAAGAGGAAAATGTCAGTGTCATCAGAGGACATGAGGAATAAAATTCCATAGAACTGTAGATGATTATCCTGGCCAAGCCCTCCATCATGGCATTACTAACACCCTCGGTACCCTAGTAGCTAATTTCTCTGATATCCAAGGGTGACACGAACCTTGAAAGTCGATCCTTGACAACATTCACATCCTGAAGCATGGACACAAAAAATAGGTGGCGCCCCTTTCTGTGCGGGAGAGTGAATGCCTGCCTCCGAAGATACCCGACTTAGAGAGGTGACTAGAGAAGTTGCCTGGACAACTGGAACAGATAGAGGAGTCACCTGTTGAGAGCCTATAGGAGCATCATCCAGTCTCACCCTTTTACGTGTAGGAGTCGCCGCGCATGCCTAGTAGAGTAAAGAGCCTCCACCCTGGACTTATTTATTGTGGAACCAAAATAAAAGGAGTTAGTTTTAGAAGTTGAAAATACTGCTAAAAGTTCGCCATAGAAGATTACATACCTCTCTTCGTGGAGGAAGAGCTACGGGCCTGGGAAGAAGGTAAATCACCTCCAGAAGGAGAGCCCCCAGCTTAACCCTCTCTAGGCATAAGGGTCCCATAATCTTTTACTGGATGAGGCATCACGACTTGAAACCTTTCCTCTTGGTTTGTTGACAACTTTGACAAGCTTGAAAATGAGTTGAAAATATGGTGAAGGGGAAAGGGACACATCAATCGGATTGAAAAAAAAGGGGCAAATTTTATATCTATCTTCTTGGGTACGCCCCATCCCATGGGAACCAAAGCCCGATCCTCTGCAGCTACCCACATTCTTCCTACAAACATGAATCGAGTCTTCCAGCTATAACAGTTGGAGTGAAGTCTAGTGATCAGCTTTCTTACCATTGGAGAAAAGCAACACCAGTCTTGATTGGGAGTGGGGTTCTTAGGCAATGTATCAGATCAGCAGTGAAAAACTCCTCAGATGAGGGAGAGACACCTTTGCCATGCACATGTCTACATAACGCGATGAATTCCAACTACATTATCTAGCCGTTAGGGGATAGCTGCCCCAACACAAGTGATGAGTGTGCCAAGATGCAACACATTGGTGTAGGCATCGGAAACTTTCGACCTGCTTCAAGCACCTTCATAGATAGCAAGCTCTCTAAAGGAGTCATCAGAGGCTGACTCACCCATCTCAACCCGATGGCACAACACCACAGGGGAATACAAAAATTGGATATCAAGCTCAACTTAGAACCATGAGTATTGAGAGAGTTAGAAATAGAGCTCACTTTAGAAACGTTGTTGTGGATGTGGGAAACACTACCACCATCATCTCTCGCCGCTTGCCCAATGCTTTGCTCCGCGCACAATTGCTCTCTGTCACCCAGCCCGTCTGTCTGCGCCTCGGCACCCATGCTTGCTCTTGTACTTGTGCCTGCCCCTGCTTCCATGCTAGCAACAAGGGCGTCACCAGTGCCTACCACGACACCCTTGCTTCAGCCAACACTTGCCTCCACATCCACGGCGCACTCGCATGCCTTAATGTCCTAGGGGCCCTTGCTCGCTGCCTCGGCGCCCTTGTTCGTTGCCTCGGCGCCCCAGCCAGCGTCTTCTACGACACCCCAAGTACCCTCGCCAACCCCTTGGCCCACACCGGTGCCTGCTCCATTGTCAGCATACATTGTGGGGCCCTCACA
Organism: Ilex asprella; assembly: GCA_023539305.1. NCBI lineage: Eukaryota > Viridiplantae > Streptophyta > Magnoliopsida > Aquifoliales > Aquifoliaceae > Ilex > Ilex asprella. The sequence goes on along the minus strand of CM042190.1, from coordinate 18,248,662 downwards.
TGCGCCTGCACGCTCCGTGGGGCCACTTGGTGCTGCCTTACCTGAAGCCTGTTACTTGAATCCCAATCCGTTTGACATCTCTCCTCTCTATATTCTTTCTCATATTGAGTTGGGAGAATTGATGTGGGGGGTTCTATTTATAAGCTAGGGTTTAGATTTGGCAGTATCCTAATCAAGTTAAGAGTCTTAATAAGATTGGGATGTAGTTTCCTAATCAGGGTGGAATAGATATTCAAAACAGTCTGGAATGAGGAGTTCTAACCAAGTCGGATAAGGAGCCTTATCTGAAGCCTTATTGCAAGAGACAACCCTACCCGCGAGAAAGTTAAAACAACGATAAGTCTTCACCAACAGAGTGTTCGCCAACCCAATTGAGTGAAAGGAATTCAAATCTCAAAGCAATAGTTGCGAGGGCACCAAAAAAAAGAGGAAGAAGCAGGATACAAAATTCATTCTTGCTAAATGCCGTCTTCACCAAATCCCATTGGGCTCGAGGCATGCGGGCAAATAATGGGCCTGACCCAGAGCAGGCTCAGAATTATGGACCAGGCCCAAAATTACAGATAATGCCCAATTTAGAGGCTCAGTTTAAGAATGCAGGCAAAGCGCATTATAGGAAGGAGGAAGCTAGGTCAGGTAAGCCGCGCCATCTTGAGAGAGTCAGGTCAGTTTCGTCATGGTGAGAGACTCAGTCCACAACTAACACACGAGGAGATCTTCTTAGGATGCGTACGTCATCACCTCCATGGAACTATCTCACTTGTTACGAGAAGGACGCCACCTCCACCGAATTACCTCACTTGATATGAGAAATATATTTAAATCTAGAGGTACCTATAAATTGTAAGCCCCATTTATGCACGGGGGCATCTCTTATATATCACTCACATCTAAGCACTCTACACTCTTTTAGTAATAAAACACTTTGGTCACCATAGTCCTTTATAGTGGAGTAGGTCACCCTGACTGAACTATTTAATTTGTGTTTGCTTGTGTTAGTTTTCATCATTTAATAGTGCATTAAATACTTGACAGGGGGTGCATAAACACATTTTGTGTATTGTCAAATATGTATCTTGTTTTTATTCATTTTGAGGATATATTGTCCTCAATATTGTAATTCGTTTTCTATTTTCTTCCATTCTATAATAAAATTGTTCTTTTATAAAAATTACCCATGTACTAAATTGTAAGGCCTGTTCATACTTTTGCAGAGGGTCCCGAGGCAGCTTTCGTAGTTGATTTATATGTTTCTAGGGGGGTGGCGGAGGTTTTGAATGGAAAAGTCATGGTAAGATTATTATATTTCTTTCTTACATTGATATTTATTATTCATTTACTTATTTTTATCTGCTAGGTTGTAGGAGGTAGGATTGCTTATTCGTTTCCTTACAATGATATTCAGGTTATTTCCTCAGGAAGTTCAGATTCCATTGCTAGTGCACGGCCCTTTCTTTCTGGTATAATATATTTTTGTCTTTACCGTCTAACACTCCTATGGAAAGTGAGCTCTATAATTGTTAATCTTTTTGGATGATCTGTATCATATCTGAGTCAAACTTTTGTGTTCTACAAACAGCTATGTGTGAAAAACCATACATTTTTGAGGGTGAACTTGGTGCTGGAAGGTGTGTGTTTTTCTTGGTCTCATAAATCTCACTATAATAGTATTGAATTGTAATTTCTTGACAATTTTGTTATGTATTTTTACTGTCACAGAGCATATTAAATAAACAAACACATGCCTTACATGCTTATTTAGATAATCATGTAATTATATCCTGTTTGTGCCATTTAAAGAAAAAAAATAACTATTTTTAGTTTTAATATGTCCTTTGATTGGTAAGATTTTAATATCTGCTTTCTTTTCCTTTTTCAGTAAAATTAAAATGGTAATTGAGCTGCTTGAGGGCATTCATTTTGTTGCTTCAGTGGAGGCCATTTGTCTTGGCGCTCAAGCTGGGATTCATCCATGGACACTTTATGACATCATTTCTAATGCTGCTGGAAATTCATGGTGACTATATTAGCACTTATTGGTTTTTTTTTTTTTTTTATAAATTTAATCTTGTTTATTGGCCAAATTACCGAAGTCTGCAAGCTCCCCTACAAGCGTAGTGAATAACTTCATTAAGTAGGCATTTCAATCATGTAAAAATATGAGCTAATTCCTTTGTGTTTTGTTATGAATGGGATGGGGACGGGGAGGTTTAGTGTCCTCTTTAAAAAGGATTACTCAACTTCTGGGGTCAGCTTGACTCACAATTTCACACTCAGAAAGGTAGTCTCATAATCCAGCTATCCCCCTATTTCCTTGGGGATAGATCAAACTTTGCAAATAAGACGAGAAGAAGAGGAGAAATCTGCCATGATGTAGGACAGGAGGACTAGGAATAAGAGAATAGAAAGAAGAAGACGATATACCAAACTCTTGCAAGGATTAGGTCAAGAAACACAAAATTCTCCATAGAGAAATAAGTTTTTATTATATCACTCTTTAATAAATATAGTGGAGATTACATCAATATTTATATGCCAAGTTCCCTACTAATATAAAAAGTACTCTCCTATTAAAATTCTAAAAGAGTTTCATAGTCAAACTCTTAAACTCATATACTACTAAACTCTGTAATAATTCATTAATTAAACTCTCACTAATATTCCTAGTCAAAAAATACTCATAAATTAAATAATAATAAAACTAATTCTAATAAACTACCACTTACACTTCCCAAAATTCCTAGTCTTTCACCTAGGCTTTCAAAGTCGATTGTATTGGTTTAACCAACTAATCACTGCGCTATCAATTTTCTCCTTTGAAAAGAACTCGACTCCGACAAGTAAGGAGGAGGGCCAAGAATACCATCTGATAGAAAAGCTCTCTAAATCATTAACAAACTCTTTTTCAATTGTAGTGTATGTGCATCTGTAGTCAAAGATCAAAATTTTGTTTAGATGCATTGTTTGGTCACCTAGGAAACGAAAATGTTTCGACGTGTTTCAGAAACGTTTCGACCCGTTTCGGAAACACAACGAAAAAAAATAAAAAATTTAAAAATTATTTTTCTAAAACATTGATTGAAATATATCAAAGTATCTTGAAATGCCTTAAAATATTGCGAAACAATTGTACAGATACATTAAAATATTATAAAACATCTCGAAATATTATAGAATACTTCGAAATATTAGAATTTCGATTTCATCACTGATTCGTTTTGGTATCCTAAGAAACAAAAACATTTCGGATGTTTCGACTGTTTGAAAACGATCTTTTGATCCTTGTCTGTAGCACAAGTAAGAGTATATTTTTTCTCCATTTTTCAAAAGAATAAGTATTAGTACGCCCCGCATGTTGTGCATCACGATCTCATATCCAAGTGCACCCTAAAAGTATACGACAAAGCTTGAGAGAAGAGGTAACACATCACACATGATGGTCTCCTTAAGGCTTACAATGATGAATATAACTAGACATCTCTTATCAACTTTTAGCTTGGTATTAGTAATCCATGCTACATGATATGGTTCTCCATGTGGTTCAACTTTCAAATTTAGTTTCTTCACGACCTCTTCTGATATTACATTTGTGCAACTTTTCGTGTCAATCACTAACGAGCGTATCTGTCCTTCACAACTAACTCTTGTCTAAAATATTTTTTCTTGATGAATAAAATCACCATTAGCAACTTCTTTATTAGCAATAAGCAGAGGACGGATAACACCCACAAAATTAACCTCATCCAAATCATCAAAATTAACCTCATCCACATCAAATCAAGAGGGTCTACAATCTCTATTTGAAATTCAGGCTCATCAGACTCTTTATTCACGTTGAAAATTTTCTTTTCAACCATAACAAAAGATTTTGTAGGGCATTGAAAAGAGAGATGACCGACAAACGAGCTTGTGACCATGCTAAATAATTGCTTACATTTAATTTGAAGAGAAGGGTTATTGGCGACAATCTCTAAACGACTCAACTTGCTTCCCTTATTACTGGAGACAGCCCCAAAAGTCACACTAGCTTCCGACATGTCCACAGATTAGGATCAAAGCAAAACGATGAAATCAAGACCCAAGAATTGGAGAAGCAACAAAAAATACCTCAAACAGTAGCCAAAAAGCCTTGTAATGGGAGGTTGAAGCTGGACAGCCTCGGCACAACCAGGAAAAATAGTGGCCAAACCTCAAATTAACCTTAAAATCATCCCAAATCCAATCCAACCACAACAAAACTTCATGGGTCAGGTAGATCTACCTTATTCGAACCCTACTCAATGGGATCCAACAAAAAACAATAGGTGGAATGCTAAAAAACCATATCGCACTCTGGAACTCAAAAAGGCCAAAAATATTAAAAAATTCAGAAACCTAATCAGATGGTTTAAAAAAATTCCAAAAAAAATCTCCATAATTCTCAAGACATCGAGTCGAATCTACCATGTAAATTTCAGAAAATTCTGACCCTATGTGCTGCTGACATTAGCTTGTCAAATACTGATGTCAGCATGTCAGAATATGATGTCAGCCACACCGTTGAGGTCAAAGATGATTTTCGATAATTTTAAGGTTTCAAATTTGGATCAACGCTCAGATACCAAGTTAGATTATGAAGTTTTAGGGTTTAGAGAAGGAGAAAGAGACTTGGAGAAGAAGAAGAAGAGTAATCATATTATGTGTAGAGTTATGTGTATTCGAACACAACTAATCCCTAAATTATATATAAAATACAAAGTACTAAAGTATCCTCAAGCTAAATATAACGCATAACATACCATTATCAGGGTAGCATATTCCACAATAAAATGATGGAATGCATAAGCGGCTAACATGTTTGAGTAACTTTGTGTACGAGCTTCTTTTATAGTCATCCAATAGATTTGCTAGCAGCTAATTGACACTGTCTTTAAAATAGTTAACTGCATATCACAACACCACAAGCTGTTCCAGAATAGCACACAGGCCCTTACATATGCTTGCATTTTGTGTATATGTGCGTGCAAATGTGTATATAATTATTCATCAAGCAATTTAAGGTTTGTTAGAGTTATGCAGTCAAACATAAACTCTAGTTGCCAGGATTAGCTTTCTCATGGTGTTAATGTAGTGTATGAGAACCCTTTTTTCCCTATTCATGTTTTGTCCTTCAATTTTTCTTTATCGTTCTTTGATATCTGCCTCTTTAGTGCAATTCCATTTGTCAATACTATTTGTATTTTTTTCCGATTTCACAGGGTTTTCAAGAATCAAGTTCCCCATTTATTAAGGGGTAATCAAACCAAAGATCATTTCTTGAATGCTTTTGTTCAAAATTTGGTAAGATCTATTTGGATGTATGTTTGAGATGAGTTATTTGAGTACAAGGAATTTTTGTTTTTAAAAAATGTTGATGTTTACCTTTGATGGTGTGGTTGGATGATAATTTTATCGCCTGTCATCCTTTAATCCAGCTATACGTTTATTTTGTCTTACGACAGACAGGACAATCATGTTATTTTAGTTTAGGACCATCAAAAAAATTATGTATCTCATAGTATTTGAAAATTCTTGATGGAAATAATCAAAAAATAAAAGATGTTTTGACCAAAAGGCGGAGAATTCGTCACATATTACTTTTGTTGAAAACTATAGTTTGTAACAGTAGTACATTATTGTAGAATCACTTAATTAGGGATACATAATCAAGTTTGCGAAACACCATCCACTCTAAAATCTAAAGAGAGTGTATAACTAAAGTATTTATTCGTCAACACGCTCCCTCATGTGCAATCTAGATTTTGGGCCTGTCACGTGAAAATCTTTTAATAATTAGGATGGCGCCGAGATTCGAACACAATATTTTCTAATCTAATGTCATGTTGAACACCATTTACTCTAAAAGTTTAAGCTATTGGAGAGAGTGTAACTAAAATATTTATTCTTCAATAAAGTTTGCATGGATTTATCTGTTGAAATATGATCTTTACTACAGCTCTTATTATTTATTTATATGCCTCGATGGGCATTTATGCCCATATAGTGGAGTTAGTATAAATACTGGAATATAGGGAGAAAACCCTAGTGCTTTTCTCTTTTTAGCCACACAGTCTTTCTCTTTTCTTTTACTTCTCATTTTATTGTCTTTTTTCTCCTTTTGATTGATTGTTTGTCCTGGGATTCAACATAGTATCCAAGCCTTAATTGGGATTCATAGTTATCTGAAAAACAGAAGGGTTTGCATCATGAGACAAAAATAAGAACAAATACCTAAAATCACATTGGACTAGATTCCTCCGACATAATGTAATTGTTGGATAGTATGAATTATATATTATTGTAATGAGTATACCACTCATGAGTATAATGTTATGGTAACTATATATATGAATTGAGAGTGAAGGGTAAGGTTAACATTTAAGTCTTCCCACCTCTCACATAATTTTCTCCACACTTCTTTCCATCTCTTAACTTTACATGGTATTAGAGCAATCGATTCTTTAGGGTTTTTCGTTTGCATTAATTAACTTTTCTTGGTTTTTAGTGTATTTCATTGCTGTCGTGCAATATTACATTAGTTATTTGACGTTTCTGTTTGACTGATTATGGCTTAAGGAAGTTTATGGTGAGGTATACACTTGGTTAACGGTAGTTGTCGATGCCACACAGTAGTGTATTGTTTGCTGCAATTCATTTTCAGTCACTATTGGATTTCATGTTTTTTGTTGTGGTGGTGATCGATTCTTTCTCACTGTGACCTCCATTATTTTGGTGGTGTGATCGAAAGATGTTGTCGTCATCTTTATTGCTTTGTTGTTATGACCGGAAATAGTTGCCACAATTATCTTTGTGATAGTTGTTGTTGGGGTTGGATCGAATGAGACTATCAGTGTTTTGAGAGAATGTTCGTTGTTGTTGCAGAGGTCGCTGGATTGAATGCACCAGTCGTCGTTGTTGCATAGATTGCTAGAGTGATTGCATTGGTTTTGTTCGTCCTTTTTTTTGCTATACCATGATTTTTGGATCTTGATTTGCTGTGCCAAATTTTGTGGTTGTGATGATTTGTTGCCGTGTTTTTCGATTGATAATTGTTTGATGAGGGTTCATCACCGCTGGTGTTCGTTTGTCTGATCGTTGCTTTAAGGAAGATTTCTCTGAATTGGTTTTGGGTTGATTTATTGTGGATCTGGTTTGATCCGTTTGGGTTTCTTTAAATTTGTTGCTTTTGGTTTGGTTTGACCCAATCGTGTCTAATCTGATATGTTGGGTTAGGTTTAGACTTCATATTGTTCTCAAATGAGTTAGATTTGGTTCAATGCCATATTTTCCATCGACACCTTTTAAGCTGGTTCATCCCATTTTCTATTTGGTTCACTTATTTTTGTAAACTTTGGTCAGAGAAAAAAGAGCGAAAAAAGGACAAAATATATTATTACTAAACAAGTCTATAATGCAATTTAACCTAAAATATACAATATAGACCCTTATATAGTAGGGCAACAAAGAGTGAAGTAAATACCCAAACTACTCTTAATATTAATACTTTAACACGCTCCATCAAACTCATGATGTGGTAGAAAGCATCAAGAGTTTGCCAAGAAGAAATCGAAAGCGTACAATGGTGTGAGATTTTGTAAAAAGATCCGCTATCCATATGGCGGAAGGAAGAAAAGGGAGAATAATAGTGCCCAACTAAAGATGGTGGCGCACAAAGTGAGAATCAATTTCAATATGCTTTGTGTGTTCATGAAAGACCGAGTTGTGAGTAATCTGTATAGCACCTGTCGCAGCACATAGGAGTAAGGATCAAAATTTCGTTTCAGGGCATTGTTTTGATCACATGAGAAACGGAAACGTTTTGATCCGTTTTGGAAATAAAATGAAAAAAATTAAAAAGTTCAAAATTATTTTTCACAAATATTGATCGAAATATATCAAAGTATCTTGAAATATCTTGAAACATTTCGAAACAATTGTACAAATGTATTGAAATATTATAAAATACATCAAAACATTATGAAACACCTCGAAGTATTAGAATTTTGATTCCATCACTGATTCGTTTCAGTTTCCTTGGAAATAAAAACGTTTCGAAACGAAATTTTGATCCTTGTATAGGAGTAGGAGAAGATAGGAAAATGCCAAGATCAGTAAGGGGCCATCGTAATCAGACTATCTCAGATGTGGTAGATGCCATAACACGGTACTCAGCTTCAGCAGAAGAACAAATAACGACAGTTTGTTTCTTACTTTTTCAAGAAATAAGAGAATCTCCCCGAAAAAAATAGAAATCAGTGGTGGACTTACGATCCCTAGAGTCACTAACCCAGTTAATATTTGAGTAAGCCTAGAGTTCTATAGAGGAGGAGGGAGAAAATAATAAACTCTGATGCAGAGTGCCACGATAATACCAAAGAATATGGAGAACAACAGTCTAGTGGTAGGTGAAGAGACAAACTGACTCACAATGTGAATTGCATAAGAGATATCTAGGCGAGTAACTGTAAGATATATTAGACTCCCAACAATAGTGCAATAGAGGGTAGGATCAGGTAGAGGAGTATCATCAGAGGAAGAATACTGAACATTGAGCTCTAAGGGTGTTTCAACTATTTGATAAACGAGTTTGCTAAATAACATTAATACGCACTTTGATTGAGAAAGAAGATAACTTTTCGGAGAAGAAGTAAACTTAATCTCCAAGAAATATCAAAGCTGACCCAAGTCATTCATTTCAAATTGATCTTGTAATTGAGTTTTCAATAGGCTAATGCCAATAATATCATCCCCAGTAATGATTATATCATCAACATAAAGTAGGAGAACAATAAAATCAGAGGAAGTAGACCGTTGAAAAAGAGTGGGGTCATGATCACTACAATGAAAATCCAAGTCACAAATAATTGAGGAGAACATAACAAACAATGTCTGAGGAGTCTGTTTAAGTCCATATAATGTCTTGTGAAGTCTACATACTTGACCAGGACTATGAGACAATCAAGGTGAAGGAATCATGAAAGCTTCCTCTAATAAGTCTCCATGAAGAAAAATATTTTCCACATTAAATTGACGAATTGCATCTACAATAATCACAATATGAATAGTGGTCATCTTGGCAACATGGGCGAAAGTCTCATCGTAGTCTAACCTATACTCCTGAGCAAATTCCTTAGCAACTAACCGAGCCTTGTATCTTTCCACAGTATCATCTGATTTGGTTTTGATCTTATAAGCACACAACCAATGGTGCATTTGCCAGGAGGTAAAGGAATTAATTTCCAAGTTCAAGTCTTATGTGAGGAAGATAGCTCTTGATCCATAGTCTGTTGTCAAAAGGGATTAAGTATAGCCTTTTTTATAGGAGACAAGCTCAGACAAACAGTGAATAGAAGTGAGAAAGACACAAAGATCAGAAGAATAACAAGAGTTGGAGAAACCAAACCTATTTGGACATTTCCGATATGCTGAGGATAACGAGGAGCATGATCTATAATGTCAGAACCTGATTGAGTGAAAAAAGTAGAAGAAGGAGGCACTACATTCGTAGAAGAGGCAACAGGAGTCCTGAATATAAGCATGCACAATAAGGGGATGCGTAACAGATAAATTATCATTAGAAGATGAAGATGGCAAGTCAGACACAGTCAAGGATCAAATGTCGTGTCGACACGTCCGAAACGTTTCAAAATTTCAACA
>CM042190.1:18211014-18228987 GCA_023539305.1 Ilex asprella | reverse complement strand
TGATGCCTTGGAAGGGTTTGAAATCACTATATTTGTTGGGGTTTTATGAAATTAATAGGGTGTATCAATGGGTCTTGGATTTCCCCATCAACGACACTTATCGACTCTAAGGTAGATTTCTCCAAGGCGAGTCTTGGACTCGGGCAATGATGCCCCTTTTACAATGGCCCCATACTTGTTCATTCTTATCGTTGGTAATGAAAGGGAAGGCGAAACTGATGATGTAGAAGAAGGCTGAATCGGGAGATTTTACCTATCGACCGGAAGTGGGATAAATTTTTTTTCTTGAAGATCAAGAGTTAGAAAGATAAAGGTCTTACTCTATTCCTTTCTAAAATCAAGAATAGTGACTTGATCGAAACCTAGGAATGAAAACCTTGCTTGGGGCTTGGCTTCTTAAAGCAACTGTCCATGGAATCCACTTCCTTCATACTTAGATCATGATCTATTGACGTTCAACTGATCTCTCTGAACTTATGCACTTGAATCTACCGCTTTAGTTTGTAACAATAGGTACAAGAGCAACCACTCCAGAAGCTAGACTGAGAGTGCATGGGGTGCAATTGGAATCATTGTTGAAACATCTCTATATCCAATTGGTATAGTAAATGTGATTCAAATTTGGGTATTTTATTGGTAATTTTTTTTATAATGATATGTGTGAGATTGTTAACCCTTGTTGGGTTCCTTGGGCAGTTTGTGGTTTGATTCTCTTTTTTGGTTTTACCAGGCATAATTAATTGTGGAATTTCTCAATGGCGACTTTGAATGGTAGTTGTGGTGGTCTATATACAGGACATAGTGGATGTGGTGGGGTGGTGGTCATCGTGGTGAGTGGAAGTGTATTTATTATGGTGGTACAAGATATACTGAGAATTATTACTGGGATAAGTATGAGATATCATTATATGTCAATACAGTTTCAATGGATACTTTCGGGGTTTTTTAGTACATGGTGGTTGCATCTATTACTGATTCTCATGATGATCGTTCTTCTCAGCTTTATTAACTTATCTAATAGTTATCTTCCGTGACCAAAAAAAAAAAAAAAATCTGATAGTTATCTTCACTTTCTCCACGTTTACCTAGTCTTACTATCGGTCTTGCTAATGGAGGTAACTCTGTATGTGTGGTTACTCAACCTTTTTCATCATCTTGGATTATTGATGCAGGAGCCAGTGCTCATATGTCTGGTACTTTTTATCTTTTCTTTAATTTTCGTTCGTCTAACTCACGTATTGTATTAGTTGATGGCTCCTTTTGACTAGTATAGGGGACTGGCGATCTTCAGCCTACTCTATTTATGCCATTGACATATGACTTATTTGTTCCTAATTTGTCCTTTAACTTGTGATTTGTGAGTCAACTAAGTCACTACGGTGTTAAGTGGCCTTTTTTCTATCTTGTACTTTTAGGTCCTAAAGACCAAGAAGGTGATTCGTGTGGGACATGATAGCAAATGGCCTCTATTATTTAAATCCTAGTGGTTCTTTTCCAACCTTCAGTGCTATCGTGTCTCCTCTTCAATAACACTTCCGACTGGGTCATCTTTCCTTGCAAAAGTTGCGTCAAGTTATCTCTGGCTCAAGTACTTCTTCTATGTTAGAATTTGAGGCTTGTCAATTAGGAAAGCATCACCATAATTTTTTTTTCCCTGGTTCTTCAAATCGTCAGTGTAGTCTATTTCATGTTGTAGATAAAGGCATTAGGGGTTCTATGAGAGTCAAAAACATTTTTGATTTTTAATATTTTATAATATTTGTTGATGATTACTCTCGTATGACTTGATTATTTTCTAATTAAACATCAATTTGAATTGCTTAAGGTCTTTAGTATCTGTTTCAATGATATTTCTATTTTAGTTTAATATACGTATTAAAGTTCTATGATCTGACAACGCCCTTCAATATACTCAATCGCTTATAATTTTTTTATGACATTATCTATCAAACCACCTAGCACATACCTTGTAAAAAGTGGCGTTGTTGAACGTAAATATTGCTATTTGTTGGATGTTGCCTACACCTTGATGTTTTACATGCATGTGTTAAAACTATATTGGGCTATTGCTGTTCTTAGTTCAGTTTATCTTATTAATTGCATGCCTTCACCCGCATTGGACAACAAATCTCTATTCTTGTTACTTTATCCCGATAAATCACCATTTAATCTCATTTCTTGTGTCTTTGATTATGTTGGATTTATTCATCTTCTTGGTCCTGGTCAGAATAAATTTTCCCCTTGCTCGAAAAAGAGTCTTTTTGGGATATTCTTGGACTCACTTAGAAAGGTTATTGCTTCCATGATCTTGTTTCTCGTCGATATGATGTTAGTACTGATATTTTTTTTTGTCGAGTCTTCCTCATTTTCTGTGTCGGGACACACAACTTTCTCCAAATTTAGTCTTTTCCACTTGGGCGAGCCCTTGTTGCCTATTGTTCCAGAATGTGTATCTTCTTCCTCACCGATTACTACTCCTCTCTTGCAACTTTATTGTCGTTCTATAGCCAGACAAGTTGTTTCATATGCTCTAGCTCCACAACCATCCCTTGTTTCTACCGAGATCGTGCCCCATGACCAATCAGGTTGTTCACCCTCTTCTGATTTACCTATTGTATTGAGGTACCAAGCATTCCATTTCTGATTTTGTTTATTTTCATTGACTTTCTTTGTCTTTTTGTTGTTTTGCATCGACTCCGTCTTTTGTATTTTTTCCTAACTCTCTGAAACATGTATTGACATCTCCTAGTTGGAAATTAGCTATAGATGAGAAAATGAAAGGCCTTCATGAGAATTGGATATGAGACTTTATTAGTCTTCCTTGTGGTAAGCAGCTTGTTAGTTGTCATTGGGTCTATACAGTAAAGTATTATTCCAATGGTTTAGTTAACCGTTTGAAGGAATGCTTTGTTGTCAAAGGCTACACCCAGACATATGGTGTGAATTGCTGTGAGACTTTTTTTCTTGTTACTCGTCTTAACTATGTTAGAGTTCTTATTTTTGTTACAGTTAGTTGTGATTGTGCCTTTATATCTACTAGACATCGAGAATAGCTTTTTACATGGAGACTTACAGGAGGAGGTATATATGGTACAACTTCTAGGTTATGTTGCATCTAGTAAGGAATAATTACTGTATCGTTTGTATTGGAATGTCAGTTCTAAGATTCATTGACGACGCGTATAATCGAATACAAAAAAAAAAAAAAAATTATTTGCTAAAACTAGAAGGTAGAATTAACGTTTATCTTTGACAAGCAAAACAACACGGATGAAGATAGATGCAAATCGAACAGTCAGCTCAATGGATCTCATGATCTTCTACTGTATATCATTCCATGCCAAAATCCGAATGTAGTGTGGGCTGCAATTCTTTGAATTTTCTCCCTTACTCTCTCTCTGCCTTTTCTAAACGTGAAGGTAAAAGCTGTGGTTGAGAAAACTAGAGAGTGCATGTATTTATAGACTACAATAGAGAGCTTAAGGAGAAATAAGGGTCGAGCTTTCAATGGGCCTAGGAATCCTATGTCTAACTTAGAACAAACATTCTAAGGTCCATTTATAATAAATTAGTTTACTAAAAACTTATTATGGATCTCCAGACATTATTTTAAAATTATATTTCGAGTTCTTTGTTATTATATGCTTAATAATTTTTTTACGCTTAAGATTATAGATATCCGTTAATTAATTAAATTAATGATAATTATATTTAATTGGCTTCTTTTTATCCTTGATATCTTACCACTCAATTTATTTGTCATGTTGGATAATTAAATTCACATGTGGGATTTGACATGCACAAAACTTATGAGTTTGTTCAAGTGGACATCATCAATTCATTTAAATACTTGGGCGTGGTTTCCTTTAATAATTAATTTTCACCATACAAATAATATCATCTCCTAATTCACAGAGTTTGTTGACTTAAATATGAATCTCACTCTTTTATGAATTAAAATAACAATCATTATGTATTTGTGTCCATAAAATATTTCATGAATCGAAATTCTAATACTTTGAGGTGTTTTATAATGGTTCGAGGTGTTTTGTAATGTTTCGATGCATTTACACAATTGTTTTAGAATGTTTCAATGTATTTCAAGATTCTTTGGTATAAAAAAGAATCCTTCCCCATGGTTTGATTCTAAAATCCATATTGTTGTACAACGCAAACAGTTGTCTCAAACCCTTCATGCGCTTCAAATTCTTCTATTGGAAAGCGTGTTCTTCAAACTGCATTACCATTCAATGTTTAAGAAAAAGAGAGCCATAGATCTCTTTGTATTGATTATTTTTGTATTGCAGTTTTGTTTGAAGAAAAAGAGAGCCATAGATCTCTTTGTAGATATAAGAGTGGTGCTTTTAAGCCTTCTAAGCTGCATTACCATTCAATGTTTAAGAAGATTCTTTCTGTGAAAAAGGGGATTGAACAATTTCATCTCATTGGTTACAATTTTCTTATTGAAATGGATATGTCTTCCCTTTCGCAAATGTTCAAGTTAAAAAAAAAAAAAAAAAACTCCCACATACGCAGCTTTTGCGATGGGCTGAATGGTTTTCTCAAACCTTTTTTGGAGTTGAACATACCAAAGGTGGTAAAAATGTTTTAACTGACTCTCTGTAGAAACCCTCAAAACAAGTCCTCTGGTACAAACGAACTCTACTCCTTAAGTATATCATCATGATATATTTATTTTTCGTCTAAGAACCCTTCATGTGTTCTATGCACAGTTATGAATGCAAATCTGTCAATGGTTGTAATACCAAGTTGAATTGTTATAAGAAAATGCTTAAAGAAAGAAGCTACAGAAGAAAAGAGAATAGAGAGAAAGGGATAGTGGGGTTGTAGAAGGAAAGACTGAATTAGGATTTTCTCCCTCATGAGCTTGTATTAATAACCTACTAAACCAAACCACAAAAATGCCCGTCAACATAATAATACAACAAAACACATTCTAATGAGAACATAATAATTAGATAAATTAGTGTTTAGATTTATGTAATCCACATCATGTATGATTTTCAGTATTATCTTCTTGGCACTTTTGTATGTCTTATTCAAGTATACATGATTCTAATTGATTCTTATGTAAACTCAAGGGGATGGTTTTGGGCATGGCAAAATTGCTTACATTTCCTCTTCCACTTTTGTCGGTTGCTCATCAGCAACTCATAGCAGGTACAGATAAATGCATGGTAAAGTTTTTCAAATTCATATATTAGGTGGCAATTGTTAAGAAAACCTGGTTCTTACTCAGTAATTCTGCAAGTTTTGACAGGTTGTTCACATGGTCGTAGAGATGATGATGATGCTACATTGCTCAAGGTTGTCTTCTACGACCACTTATGAAAAATACTTCCTCTTAATATTGTGCCTCTTACAATAATACCAGTTTGTAATTCTATGTATATACACAACCATTGGAGTACAGGTTTGGGAAAAAGTACTTGGAGTGAATATTGTAGATGCAGCCAATGCGGAAACTTATGATCCTGAGGAACTAGCAAACCAAATTTCTGCCAAATCAGATTCCATAAACCGAATTGGTTTCATTGGTCTCGGAGCAATGGGATTTGGCATGGCAACTCACCTGCTGAGATCAAAGTTCTGCGTTCATGGTTATGATGTAATACTTCAATGCCACATGTCTTTGTGCCCTGTTAGATTTCATTTCTTGCATATAACAGGATTGTTCCCCTTCTCCCTTTATTGACTTTTATGCAGTATGTGCTGAAGTTTCATCATTAGGAATTTATACACCATTAGAACTTTCTGGACCATAGAGTAACAAAATTCTAACAGATTTCCCTCAAGATCAATGGAAACAAAGCCAATACCAGGTTTTCATTTTTGCTTTAAGAAAATGAGAAGTGAAAAACTAAAATGTCTTCTTATATGTGATTAGCTCTGTAAATTTTCTGCTTGTCAAACCAATTTCTAAAAAATTTCACCCTTGAAATTTGCGAAAAGGATGATCTTTGATTCTGCCAAGGATTGGTTGGATTGCCTCACTTTTCTGTAGGTTATATATTCACTTACGAGACCTTTACAGATGCGGACTGGGCAGATTTAGCGGATGGCACACATTCTACTTCAGGCTCACTAATAGTGGAAATATTGTCACTCAAGTCGTGATATCTTGGTCTAGTGCCGAGATTGTGAGATTATATGGATCCAAATCTGATTGGAAGAGCTAGTAATCTATGATGGTGGACCTATGAGACTAGATTGTGATCATTAGGCTGCTATCAACATTATTCATAATCCAATTCAACAAGGACTCAAAAACATGTTGAGATTGACCATCACGTAATTAAATAAAAGCTGACCAAGGGACTTATTTTAAGATTTTTTTCCGATAGTTTGCAAGTTGTGCATAGGAGGTATCTATGCTACAACTTGAGAGGGGGTGTAGTGTTATGCTTTATTTCTAGTTTGGGGTACTTCAGTATTTTTGTGTAACTGCTTATGATCTTACATGGACTGGAGTATAGCAGTGTTACTGAATACTACCCTCTTCTGAACATTTTTCCTTTCTTCTCCCTTCTCTACTCTCCCAGAGTTTTCTCTCTCTAAATCCATAGAACATTACATTGTAACTAATTTGTATCTTATAATTATAATTATAGTGAAAGTTTGTGCTGCATATATTTATAATATTTAATGCAGTTATTGGCTTCAACATTTTATGCAAGCAATTTGATATGGACGGATTTGTCTTTGTGTGTTCATATGTTTCCCTAAGTGTTGGAGTCCTCAAGCATGATTTTATATATTCGACATTGTAGGAAATTTGGTGGAAACTCGAATTATCTTTGCAATTGATGATATTATTGCTATATTGCTTGATAGGTATATGAGCCAACACTGTCTCGATTTGCAAATGCTGGTGGCTTGAGGGGTAGCAGCCCTGCAGAAGTATCTAAAGGTAATTCCTAACATTTTCAGAGGTTGGCAGTTATACTATGCAAAACCGGCAGCTTTTTTGTCCAAAAGAATACCCATTGAGGTTTAAGGTCTAATTCAGTCAGATATTCTTGCACAACTGTTGCAAGACTGGCTGTTTCTACAACGATCATTTGTAATTTTGGTTCAACCTCTATGTCTCACGTCTCAATGCATTGTCTTTAGAGTGCCTTGCTGAACCAGATGGCGAGCAACATTTATTGCCACTGTGGTCGCAACTGATGTTCAGTTGTCAATAACACGATAAACTTGGCAATTAATTTCCTCTTTTGGAAACAAAAGCCAAAAATACCTCGTATCATATGTAACAATGTCGTTGCTCTAAATGTGGCCTTGTGAGGGATCCTTCAAATGTAGCCATAGTCAGAAAAATGAGGAGGGTCATCACACTGAACTTCTTTGTAACCACATTCCAACTGTATACAACACAGTAGAATGGGTTTTGGTTACATAGTTGAGTCCATGTTATTTCACTATTGTGACCTAAAGCGTGGATTCATCTTAATTTTTTAGGAGTTTGGCTTATTTCTCCACTATTAAAATTTTGACTTAGGAAGTACGGATACGGACACAGGTGTTATATCCGATACGATACGGACACGGAGATACGATAAAATCCCAAAATATAGGACACGAGTACGACGAAGATACGACTAATTAAAATAATATAATATATTTATATATATAATAACATTAATAATAAAATTGAACAATTAATTAATATTTATAATTAGACAAATAAGTTAATATTAAATTTGATTAGTGGACTAATATGCTACAGACAGTGGGTTAAATCAAATTGGGTAGTGGGTGACAACTAATAAGGTGTGATTGTAATTTAGCATAAAATAGAAGAAGTTTAAGGGTTATTTGTAATTTAGCAATTAGGGCAAAGAAAAAAAGACAATAGGAGTTCAAAAGCAACTAAGGCAAGCCGTTGCCGAAAAGGAAAAAAGAAAAGAAAAGAAAAGAAAAATCTGTGCTTTTCATCAACTAGGGCACACCGGCGGAGCATCGATCAAATCTAAGAGATAGAGAGAGTGGTGGATCAAAGTCGTAGATCTGGACAAGATCAAAGTTGCAAATCTAGTCAAGTTTGAAGTCAAAGTCGAAGTCACAGATCTGGTGTGGTCTTCTTCCTTGCTGTTAGTCGATCGAAGACAAAGTCTTCTTCCTCTCTCTTTGTTGCTCTTGACTGGTGGAACTTGGTAGGAAGGGAATGAAGTTAAACAAACGATTGAACCCTTTTCCCTTTGATTTTTTCTAGATCCCCACCTTATCCCCGCCGTATCCGTCGTGTATCCAAGCTGTATCCGATTGCAAAAATGTCCTCTTCTGTACAGGACACTTTTGGAAGTATCGGACACATGTCCCACGGTCGGACACGCGTATTCTGCCACAGCGACCCCCGTCAAGTATTCGTGCTTCCTCGATTTTGACAAGTGATTTACTTTGAACTTGTTTCGAAATCAAGATTGACATAGTATAGAATATTAAGAGTAAAAGATGGCACAACCAAGAGGACAATTGGCCACATAAAGAAAGTAGATGTTGACATTCTCCATTAAAGGTGTAAGCTACTAGAGAGTGTAACAAAAGTATCTATATTCTATAACAAACCTCTTTACGTGCATGTCAGATTTAGGGCTAGGTACGTGGAAGTCTTGTAATCATTGTGTGGTGACAAGATTCGAACACAGAACCTCCTACTCTGATGTCATTTTTTAAACTACAATCTCATTTAGCAACTTAAGCTATTAAAGAGAGTCTACCATTTGTATTTTACCTACTCAAACAGTTGGCACATATGGCTATGCCAAACTGAATTGCCCAGGAAATTGTTAACAACTACATCACGTGACATCAGTCACCAACAATCTTATTAGCCATAAACAATTAGCTCTCTGTATTTCTTCTAATGATTGAAACTTTGAGTTTGATTACTCTGCCATTCGGGCAAGAATTGTTGTAGAGATTGAACTACAAGTCCTCCGTCCTAGATTCTATCATCGTGGGGCATGCTAGTCTGCTGAAAAACTTCATGTTTTATGGTCAGGGTGGACTCTCGTGAGACTCATTTTTTCCTAGGAGAAAATGAGGCTGAGAAGCCACGGCAGTTAAGACCAAAAAAATTTGAAGTGAACCCAAAAAACCTGCCAGACTATATGTTATGCATCCACTTGCTTTGTCTATGTTGTTTCAATTGATTCAATTTTTTTCGATTGGTGTTCTAGCTACGTTGTCACAACTATTTTTTTCGATACCAAGTCGATCTCTGATTTGATGCAATCATAGTCAAGAAACAAGTTGGAGAAGCGAAAACAAGAAAAGAGGCTTGGGATGAAATAAGAGAGAAAAACGACAGAGCATTAAGGTTCCCTCCCTCAAATTGTGTGTTAGAAAAAAATCACTACAACCTACAAGTAGAACAAGTCTTTTTTCATAATTACGTGCTGCATGTCTCCATTTGTTTATCATTTGTATGACTTTCCACTATATGAAGATTGATACAGTTAAAACCTTTTCCTGTCAAACTAATTGCTTTGTAGAGCAAGAACCTCATTTTATCTGACGCTTGTGTTCTTCCAGATGTAAATGTTCTGATAGTCATGGTAACAAATGAAGCTCAAGCCGAAAGTGTTCTATTTGGCGATCTTGGCGCTGTGTCTGGTATGATTCAATGTCTTATCTACATTTCATGAACAGTACTGACTTGACCTTGTTTCTATGTTTACAGCCCTTCCATCCGGAGCATCTATTATTCTTTCATCTACTGTTTCTCCTGCATTTGTCAGCCAGCTCGAGCGACGGTTGCAAAGTAGGTTTTGTTCTTCGTGCTTTATATACCCTTTTTAGGACTGCAAATAGTGGTTTTAGTTTTTCCATTTGATACTAAAATCTTGAATTTCATTTTTCCCTTATATTATTGATTCTTCTTTTAAATTTGGTTATTCTCACAATTTATACTGTCTTATTATTGAGCTCTTTTTTTACCCTAATATAGTTTTCATAACTTGTTAGAGCTTGTTCCACATCAGTATAATAGTGCCTCCTAAACTAGTATATAAGCATTGTGAGTCTTTGCACTCATTGCGAATTGGTTTGAAAGTGAAGGCAATATACATTAATATTGTGTCATAGTTGTGCTATAGGAGGCTTTTGGGCAAGACTGTATTTCATGGAATCCATTCCCCTTCCTTTGTACCATAAGTGCTCCTTCTTAGACTTTGATTCTACCTTGTGGATTTTTTGGCTACCTCTACACATGTTTGAAGGATTGAAATATTGTTCGACGCACTGTTTCGGTCAGCTTGAAAATGGGAACGTTTTGAAAGTGCAGTGAAAAGGGTGAAAAAATGAAAATGCGTGGAAATATATGGAAACATTAGTAAAATCTCCTTATTTATATAGATAAGCTTAATAATTGGTTGATTGAGGAAGTTTATTGGTTTAATATCCATTTATACAATATAACATCTAAGTTGGAGAAGAAAATAGAATTGATATAATGTGGAAGTCACTTAACCTAAATTTTAGATATTTAATACACCGTAGAATTAATTGTACATATTTAACAATTAAGGTATATTTTAATAATTTAGCAAATACCAACAATATAAAAGAATAAAAGAAAAAAAGGGATGGGGATTAAAATAAAGTGTGATAACAGTAGTAAAAAGAAAGAAAGGGGGGAAGAGGGGAAGAGGGAGAGAAAGAAAGAGAGAGAGGGGGGAACGAAGGACTAGGGCAAGCTACTGGCTGCATACCTCGCCTTCCCCAACCTAGATCTCTAGATCCAAGAGAAAGAGAGAGAAATGTGACTCTAAGCCACAGTCCACAGAAAACCATGAAGAATCAACAGCGCAGAAGAAAAAGAGAATAAATAAGAAGAGAAAGGAAGAAATCTATTCCTGGAGGTTGGATTTGGACGGTTCGAATGGAATTTTACTTGAATTTATTGAGATTTGGATTTGAGGACCTTAGGTAAGCCGGAACTCCTCTTTTTTTTTTTTTTGCAGTGTTCTTCCCCTCTCTCTTCGTTTATTGGTTTCTTGGGATGAAAGGGGTAGAATCTCTCCCTTTTTATGCAATACTTGTCGAGCCATGTCGCTGTTTCGATTGAAACATCACCGTTTTCACTAAAATATTCCGAAACAGTGGTGTTTCGCTTGAAATTCCAAAAATTTTGATTTTCACCCCTGTTTTGTATCGGTGTGTTGAAAATTTGAAATGTTTTGGATGTTTCAACACGATATTTTGATCCTTGCCTTTTGAGTAAGAATAAAAAATGGATTTCGGTTTATAGTTTCGGTTATCTAAAAAATAAGCAAGAATAAAAAATAGATTTTGGTGTATAGTTTCAGTTAGCTAAAAATAATAGAAATAGTGAAAAAAAATTGAAAACGTGTGGAATAGATGAAAACATAAATTAGAATCTCTTTATTTATATATATAAGCTTAGTAATTAAGTAGTTGGACATGTTTATTGCGGGTTCAGTTTGCCTTCAATGGAAATGGAATCTTTTCAGTTGTTTTGACCGCTTTGAGACTAAATTTAGTTCCTTGTTTGCAAGTTGGGGTTGCACGTTTGAGGATCAAAATTTCGTTTCAGTACATAGTTTCAATAAAACCTTGGAAATGGAAACGTTTCAATAATCTTTCGGAAACATTTTGAAAACAAGATAAAAACAAAGAAAAAATTGAAGATTAATTTTCAAAACGTTGGTTGAAACATACCGAAATATAGGTTGAAACACCTCGAAACCTACCGAAGCATCTCAAAATATCTCGAAATATAGGAATTCTGATATTCGTTTCAGTTTTCATGGAAACGGAAACGTTTCAGACGCTTCAAGCGTTTCGAAACAAAATTTAGTTCCTTGATGAGGATTATTATAGTTTGTCCCTCATCGGTAAAATAGCACATCCCAAACTAATATATGGTACTTGTGAGTCTCTACACCCCATTCTATTGGTCTTCAGTTGAATACTCTTATGTGGTATCAATTTTAGGCAAGACTCTTTGGTCCGATTTCTTTGATTTTATTATGCCCCTATGTGTGTACCATAAGTGCACATTAGGTTTTTTTATCACGTCTTCTGATTCTTTTGGTTACGTGCCAAGTGCAATTGGGGCTTGCACGTAGGCTTATCAATGAATTGTATTCGAACCAGATATAAGTCGATCTAAATATGAAACAAAATAAAAAACTAAGATTCAAATTAGAGTTGTATACCTAAGGAACATCATAATCCTAATCCATAAACTAATCCATCAATAATCAGACTGTTGGTCCAATAATCGAACATAATTAGTAGAATTCCAATAGAGAGACATTGAATAATAGTCATTTTCACCAAATTTAAATACAACTAAATTTCAACCTAATTCTTCAAATCCAACACTTACAACATTTTATCTTGAATAATAGTCATTTCCACCCGAAATAAATGAATTTTTTTTTATGGATGGAGTAGAGGTTTTCAACCCGGCAAAACCTTAGTTTGCCTTCTTCAGGTTGAAGCATATGAAAGTTAAACTAAAATCCAAATATTAGGTTGAAGGATATGCAAGTGGAACTAAAATCCAAATATTGGGGCTCTTATTACCCTAAGGATTTATGCTAGTTTGTATTTGAATTACTTAGTCAAGATAAAGAAACATACGAAAACATCCCCCATGAATTGAAATCTAAACCTCTTTTTTCATTTTAGACGAAGGGATTGGAGAAACGCAATGTGCAGTGGATTATCCCTTATGATTATATACGCGGGATTAAGACACAACCTAGAGGGGGAGATAAATAGGTTAATTAAAATAAAGTTCGTACAACTACCAATTTTAACCTAACACACCACAATTACTAATTCAATGAATGATTTGTCAATTATGTGTTTGAATTCCTTTTCTCAACCCAAAAATCCCGTCATTTAAATTGATGTGATGATATTTCAGTTAATCGATTAACACTCAATTCACCACGATCACAATCCCACACTCAAAGTCAATATTCTCAAAATCCCAATTGATGAATGAATAAAAAAAAATTATATTGTCAATTCATCAGACATTGTGTGTCTAATTGCAAGTGTGTGTGTGTGTGTGAAATAGAAGCAATCAACAAGAACATCCATAGCGTATGCAATTTATTGACGCAAATACTCTTATCAGGACAAATCGTGGAGAACCACTTGAGGTTCACCAAAAACCTAATTCACTATATTCAAAGTCAATTTACACGTAGTCGAGTTTTATACTTCAACCACTTCCCATACCTAGATGTTCTTTTCCATCATAAATATCTCTTCTGGATATCACCCACTGAAGTCTTGAGTATTGAGTAGCTTCACTTGGACGCGCTCATCGCAATGAACCGTCGAGATCCCTCGAGCTATCTTCATGGCTTGACACCCAAGACTCTCGAAATGTACACACCAAAGTGGGTTTTGTCCGTCACCAAGCAAGATTTTTTTCTCCAATGTGTGAAGTTGAATATGAATGAGCAAGATGGTTTAGCCTTTTGATCTTAAGGATCTAGCGTTTCATGAAGCTCTTTAGTAAGGTTTTGATAGCTTGTAGTTCATATAGGCTTACCCTAACTGAAAACTATAGCCCCATATATGTAGACACTCCCCCTGATTTTTTACATTCCTTCTATTCATAATGGTTTCAATTAGCACGATTGTGAATTACATACTTTAGAATTTATGCTTCTAAACGGGAGTAATTTGGCTCTTTGAGCTTTACAAATGAGCAATAATAATAAGTAGTATTCTCAACAATTCAAGTGCAATTGATACTAACTATTCAATTTTCAGGCCTTACTTTTGTATTTGGCCACATTGGGCTCTTTTTCTCACAATTAGCCATTTGACCACTTTTTAAGAGATTTGGGGTTTTTTGAACCTTTAACTATATGTTCACCTATCACCAACACTTAAGAGTCATGTAAAGTCTTTAATCATTGAAGTTAGTTAAGCTCCTAAGTGTGAAGGTGAATGGTTGGACATGCACTTCATTTTATGAATATTCACAAAGATTACACTATCCATACATGCTAGTGCAAAAGAGAATTGGTTCAAGGATCTTGCACTATGACTCACAACCACTTAGTTCTTTGTCCCCTGATATGACTCATAGTAATGCACTTAAACTTTGATTTAAAGATGGATACACTACAAACAAGGATCAAAATTTTATTTCGATGTATTGTTTCAGTCACCTAGGAAACAAAAACGTTTTAACATGTTTTAGAAATGTTTTGACCCATTTCGGAAACAGAATGAAGAAAATAAAATTTTTAAGAAATATTTTTTCAAATCATTAGTCAAAATTTACCAAAGTATCTTAAAACACTTTAAAACATTTCAAAACAATTGTGCAAATATATTGAAATATTAAAAAATATTTTGAAAATTATGGAACACCTCGAAGTATTGGAATTTCAATTTCATTATTGATTCGTTTTAGTCTCCTTGAAAACAAAAACGTTTCAGATTTTGACCGTTTTGAAACGAAATTTTGATCGTTAACTACAAATTAAACTAAATTGATTACCATGATCAACAACAAAAAATAAATAAAAGAAAATCTTTTTGCTTTTTCTTTTTTCAAATGTTTTTGATTTTTTTCAAATAACATAAAAACATAAAAGTATGCATGACTATTTAATAGATGTGGGCTCAAACTAACTTTTGCTCCTTTTGGCCAATCATTGCCGTTCTCCTTTCTGGGTAAATATTTCTTCTTCTAATTAGGACATTCCCAAGGCACTTGTCCAAACCCTCGACACTTGTAGCATTGAAGTTCTTATCCTTTTTCCTTTTCCCCTTCTTTTTTCTCCTCCTCACTTGGTAAATTTAGGTCTACTCGACTTGCCTTTCGACCCGAAGGACTCAACTTCTCTAACCTTGACATACTTTCTAAACTTTCTTGCAAATTAGGCTATGTCATTTTTTGCCAAACAAAGTGACTCAGGTTCATCTCCCTCTTTTCTAATAAAGCTTAAAACAACACCCGTTTGGTTTCTTAGGCAGTTGGAGATTCATCTCCAAAATTAAAAGAGACCCAACTAGGTCTTCTATTGACATCATTTCTAAATTGGCTCTCGTTCTAAGCTGTCACCTTTATACGAAACCTTTCCCGTAGAGTTCTCAAGATTTTTATTTGATCATTGGGTCATTATACTTAGTATCCACCAGAAATGATGAATTTATAATATCACTCAATCTATCTTAGAAATTGCTAAATATTTCATCCTCTCACGTCTTCAAAGTTTTGAACTAAGAGTTATACCTTTGGAGACGAGACATCTTACCTAAATGTGTTCCTTCATGAGAAACTTCTAAGGTGTCACATGCCTTGTTTGGTGTCATAGTATTGAATATCACATTCAAGCCTTTTGTATTTCACGTTGCAGACTCGTATTCGATTTTAGACCAAGTCTTTAGGGATTTTGGTTCAGTGACCGGAACCTTACCTTCGGCAGTGGTAGTGGTGGTGAGAGGGCTTCAACCCTCCAGCACATCCAATTACACTCTTGAAAATTAACTTTAGAGAAGCCTTCATCAGAGCCTTCTAATATGCATAATTAGACTCATCAAAGAGTGGTGGTTTGACAAACTGAACCTCCTTTTTTAGAATCCATTAATAACCAACCGGTAGTTATAAAATTATAATGAACCACAAATCACAAAACTAGGTCAAATAGACAAATATGGAATGAGTGCCTACAAAGTGCCTATGTGCAATTCTACTGGGAGACAAACTCTGATGGTTGGGATAAATGTTTTAGTGAGTTAAGTTGTATGTCAATATCTACATATATAATGTTTATATGCACACGTTGGATCAAGCTTTAATCAGATGGGATTATCATGTATCCAAATTTGAATCGGGTCTTAAAGATCCAAACAAAGCCGAATCGGATTTGAAATAATGGATTAGAATGATGATACATATCTAGTTAAACGAACTTGGACTTAGATTGTATTTAGACTAAAAGTGCTCCATTGGTAGGCATAATCGCACATGCAGTGTAGTGTTGTAGTTTGTCTATGAAGCACAGATACTTCGTAGACCTCCTGAGATTTGTCATTTAATCGCTTAGACCCTTTGACATTTGAAATATTAAACACAAATCCTCCAAAATTTGTACGCTCGTAACACTTAGACCATTGCCATCAATGTCCGTTATTATATGCGTTAGTAAATTACACTCAGATCCCTTAAAATTTGTAAGTGTGTAATACTTAGATCCCTCAAGTTTAAAATCTTATACCTAGAGAAAAAAAACTCCAATCAAATACTTTAAATTTTACAACCAAAATTCATGTTCTATGATAACACTTATTGAAATAAAATTAAAAAATAAAAATCTATTTTTTTCTTAAAAAATCAT
Source organism: Ilex asprella (assembly GCA_023539305.1). Lineage (NCBI taxonomy): Eukaryota > Viridiplantae > Streptophyta > Magnoliopsida > Aquifoliales > Aquifoliaceae > Ilex > Ilex asprella. The sequence continues at coordinate 18,212,617 of CM042190.1, read as the reverse complement.
AATTAGTATACAATTATACTATTTATTGTTTAAAATTCATGTTTTATTATGAATAACTTAAGACTCCTTGTTTAATTTTTAGTTTTATTCTAATAGATAGTATAATTGTATACTAATCAGAATTTTTTAAGAAAAAATTAAATTTTTATTTTTTATTTTATTTCAATAAGGGATATAATAGAACATGAATTTGAGTTGTAAAATATAAAATATTTCACATGCAATTTGGATAGAACATGCAATTTGGAATGTTTTATATTTTGAGGTTTAAATTGAGAATTTAAAGATCTTGGCAAAGCGTCTTTTGCGTAGAAAAGAATAATAGAAGTTGATGTGCTGAACCAAAACTAATGAGCATGCTTTGTTTTTTTTTGCAAAATACATTGCTCTGTTATTAACCTCTCAATAAGGCATTTCCAAGCTGTCAATTTAACAAGAGGTTTGAGTATTTTGATGGATTGACATCTCAGCAACTGTTTGTAGAACCTAAAAATCATACGAAATTCAGGAAAGATCACCAACAATCATAGCAAATGGGATATTTCTTGGTACAATGGCCAAGTTATATTGGAGCTTGTCCCATATCTATATAATAGAACTTCCTAAACTAGTATATGGGCCTTGTGGGTTTCTCCACCCTTTGTCAATTAGTTTTAGATTGGATGCAATGATGTTGAAATTGGGCTTTGATGGGCTTTGGTTTGGGTAAACCTCTCTGTTTTAACTTCATTGATTTGGTATTGTTCCTCTCTACGGTTATGTCATAAGTGCACCTTGTTATGTATCTAATTATGTCTTTTGATTCTTTTATCTACTTCTGCAAGTGCAAGGCGAGTGGGGTTCGCCTGTGCTAGTAGTGTTAGAGCTTGTCCCATATCTGCATAATATCGCCTCTCAAACTAGTGTGCCTCTCTAGTCTCTACCAATTGACATTTGTTTCTGAGCTAGATGATTTAACAGATACTAAATATTCTGAGTTATAGTGCTCCCAGTGGGAAAACATCAGTTGGCACATTTCTTTTGTCTGTCCATTCAACAGATCACATAACTCCACGCCAAATGCTTTGGAATGGTCTCTTCTACACTTGATGATTCCTTTAACATGTTTGAGGTCCAAGTATTAGCAAGAGCTTTATTATGAATATTATATTTATGTGTAAGTGGCAATTTGTGACGTTAACATGACTTGAACGTGGCATGAAGTAGTTTTGCATCGAGCTTGATTGTGTCCATGACGTAAATAGGTTGATAGAATCAACCCATTTTCTAGACATACCGTGTTTAAGTTTTTAACATCAACCCACTTGACACAGCTATGAAACGAGGACAAAATATTCCTTGTGACCTGAATGTAAACCGTTGAACATGTCTAGTGCAGTTTTTTTATTGCATATTACCATTTGTTTTTTACCTAAAAATATGATAGATGCAACCCGTTAGACTCATGAAAGCTGCCAAACCTAATGTGACCCATTTATCAAATGTGTTACAAGAGTTGTAGTGTGTCATTGATGCAATAAATAGGTAGTGATATAGTTAGAGATATTGACATGAGTTGAAAGAACCTAGCTTAGATATAAGAACTCTCTCTCTCTCTCCCTCC
>CM042190.1:18154215-18197333 GCA_023539305.1 Ilex asprella | reverse complement strand
TCAGAAATCACATGTCGATTAGGTCTTCCAAGCAAAAAAAAAAAAAACAGAGAGAAGAGAGAAAGACAATCGAAGAGACAGACCATAAATTGGAGGAGAAAGATTCAGTAACTTACCTCCTTGAGCAGATCCAACCATTTTTCACCAGATCTAGGGCTTGGAAGTTGTCTTTATGGCTGCGAGCTACCATTGACCACGAGCAACCACCGGACCGTCGGTATCTTCTTCTTCTTCACTCTCTCTCTCTCTCTCTTTCTGGGGCACCGGTACCGCCCATAGCCAGTTGCCTCCTCTCTGTTGCCTCTCGTCTCTCTGTGAGAGTCGTCGTGGGTCTGTATAGTTAATAGCCTATGTAATTATATTTAATATCCTATTATAATTATATTTAATACCCTATTGTAATTACATTTAATATCCTATTATAATTACATTTAATAGTTAATACCTTCTGTAATTATATTTAATACCCTATTATAATTATATTTAATAGTTAATACCCATTGTAATTATATTTAATACCCTATTGTAATTACATTTAATACCCTATTATAATTACATTTAATAGTTAATACCCTCTGTAATTATATTTAATACCCTCTTGTAATTACATTTAATACTCCATTGTAATTATAATTAATAGTTAATACCCACTGTAATTACATTTATTATTATATTTAATAGTTAATACCTTAATATTATGTAAAAATGTTATGAGACCTTAATATTATGTAAAAATATGTTTATTTGATAAAAATTAAGTGTTTGAAACTAATTTAAGTGATTTTCACCTCATGTCAAACTTTTTTTTTCTCCAATTTAAATTTATTTTTGTATAAATGGATGTTAACCCAATAAATATGTTGAATTAATCAATTATTTAACTTATCTTTATAAATTAATAGATTGTATTTGTGTTTCCATGTGTTTTCATATTTTTTCTGCGTTTCCATTGTGTTTCCGAAACGTTTTCGTTTTTGAGCTGACCGAAACGGTACTTCGAAACGAAATTTCGATCCTTGATATCATGTAGTTCTAGCTTGAAACGAATAGTATGAATTTTATCTCTGGAAATAGACTTGGAGAAGATATCCACAATTGTTTTTTAGATATTTTGAAACACGTAGTAATCTCTTTAAATTGTAGGTTTTGATGAATAAAATGATTGTCAACCTCAATATGTTTCATACATTCATGAAAAATTGAATTTGAAGCGATATGAAGTACGACCTAAGTCGCACAAAATATGAGCCATAGTCCAGCACTAGATTAAGCAACTACACTTTGTTTTTTTTTATTTTTCTAATTTGCCAAATTCCCTCCAAGAAATTTGTAAATACCTCGATCCTTTATTTGACGAAGAATTCATCCAACCTGCATTGGTAAAACTAACCACTTGCAAATGTCCATGAGCTTTGTATGACAATACTTGATCAAGAGCCTTTGAAGTATCTTAATCAGTTAAAAACTTGATAACCACCTTCGACTGAGGTATTCTTGGAGGTTCCATCTGTTAGAGTATTTTAGTATTAATGATAGTTTAGTCATTTATTTCTTTTGTTTTGTCCTACTATAAAAGGTCTCTACGTTGCATCTTTATTATTAACGTCGTAATCAAAACCATTGGCCGATGTAATGTTTTCTCTCTTTCTCTTCTTCTTTCTTTATTTTATCAAAGTTTACATGGTATTAGAGTATGTTCCGATCCTTAAACATGATTAGCAACAAAACAGTGTTCATTAGAAAGCTGATTTGTGTCATTCAAAAGTTGACGTCACTGTCGCATGAGATGACGTCATCAACTAAGCAGCTTTCAACACCACCAATTTGTTCAATTGTGTGTGGGCTCCAACATGGTGTAGTGTTTTTTTTTTTTTTGTAGCCTTTTGCTATTGTTTTTGGATTTTTGAATATTTTTCTGATTTTGGATCGAAAATCTTAGATCTAAATATTCCACATTTTTCTTGAGATTGCGGCTTTGATTCACTGCTGCGAGGTGCAATTAAGGTTTTCTTGCACTCAATTGAAGAAATTGAAGCACCTGGAGCAGTTTTTTGAGAGGAATGCTGGCCACTCTTGGTTCGGCCAGAAGTTGTTTGCAACAGAGAAGGTCACAAACTGACCTATTCGTGTCTGCCTGGTGAAGCTATGCCTGCTGTGGGTTATTGACTCCATGAGTTTCCTAGTTTGGTCACTTGCAATTTATGTTGGTTGACCTGCATTGGATCTTCCTCACCTTGGTTCATCTCTTTGTCGTTCTTCTTTCCATTTATAGAGGTTCTTCTGATTGTTTTTCTTGTCGTCTGATTGTTGCTTAACCTCTGAATTTTACATCCCTTCTATATAGTTTCCTCCCCCTTTTTATTTTGTTTTAATTAACATTAATGTCATTTCAACCCCTTTTTTCCTTTGTAATTGTTAATAACCCCTATAATTAATAAATAGCTTATTATTGTTAATTAACTTATCAAAATAACTGCAATTAATTTTATGGTATATTTAATATCTGAAATTAAGTATTTATGTTTGTAAAAATTGTTCATGCAATATTTTTAATATTAATGAAATAATATTACTTAGTAATTTGATGACACAATTTAAATTAGTAATTTAGTATTATAATAGCATGCAAATAATAAATTTGTACTCATTTTAATTTAAAAGTGTTATACATGTCATATTTAATTTAAAATGACCATATAGACATGTAAAAATGTGTTTGTTTTATGAAAATTAAGTATTTAAAACTAATTGAAGTGATTTCTATCTTTTTTCCCTCAAACTTGATGTTATCTTATATAAATGGACATAACCCAATAAATATGCTCAATTAATCAATTATTAAGCTTATCTTTATAAATAAATGGACTGTATTTGTGTTTTCATGTGTTTCCAACATTTCCATTGCGTTTATGAAACGTTTTTATTTTCGAACTGACTGAAACAATATTTCGAAAAGATATTTTGATTATTGGTTGCAGAGCAAATTTTTGACTTGTAGTTAGGTTTTGATCAGTTGTAACTTTGCATGCGGGCAGTGCGCCTATTTAGCTTGGTCTATTAGTCTAGTTGATTGTGGGGCTTAGTGCTGGGCTTTGGGCGACTAATAGAGATCAAAATGATTGGATGAGCTTATATTTAAGAATTGAATTTTATTATTTGTTTGAGTATTATTTTATTAGTTAGGAAATATTTGTTTGACTAGGAGTATTAATTAGAGTTTTACTAGGAAATTATTGTAGAGTTTTAATAGGATAGAGATTTGAGAGTTTGATTATGAAACTCTTTTAGAAATTTAGGAGAATAGTTTTTATTTTGGTAGGGAACTTGGTTTGTAAATAATGGTGTAATCCCAACTATTTTTATTAGAGAGTGATATAATAAAAAGTGATTCTCCGGGGAGAATTTTATGTGTTTCTTAAACAATTACATGGAGTTTTTGAAATTACACGTTTGCCTCCCAAAAGTTTTAGAAATTGTACTTTAGCCCAAAAATTTCAGAAATACAGTTTGGTGCTAGAATTTTCTAAAATTATAGATTGACCTCAGAATTTTCATAAATTTTGTAAAACTTTCTTCCAATCAATATGATAATCAATGCGAATTACTTGTCACACTTGAAGCACATGATGCTAAGCTCGATTCACTCCAAGTATCAATGGGTTCGTTCCATACATTAATGAAATATATACATGAAGGTGTACATAAGTTGGCTGTCATGTTTGGAGTTAAGCTCTCAAATAAGAACCTAGCAGGCAAGATAAATTTTGATTCATCTTGTTTACCTATTAATCGTCAACAAATAGTTGAACAAGATGAGCTGAAATTAGATACTCTTGATGAGACTAAAGTTCTCCACATCATACATCAATTGCTTTTGATAAGTCGATCTTAAAGGATCTTTTTACAGAAGAAATTAAAAGGAGTTTCAAAGGGTACCACTACTAATGGAGTTGTTATTTTGTCTCAACTAGTTTATATGCTTCCTTCACCTATAATAGTGTATGTGGATAAGACTGTGATGGATGGAATGCATGAAAGGATTGTTTTCTACTATAGAGATCTACAATGTTATTTACTTGGAATACAAGCAATCTTTGTAGAATCTTCAAAAAATTTGGAATCTTTGTGGCCATCCAACTCTTCGGAAAAAAGTTTTTTTTTTAGCCGAGGAGAATTGATAGAAGTCAAAAATGGATTGAATGAGCTTAAATTTAAGAATTGAATTTTATTTTTTATATTAGTATTATTTTATTAGTTAGAAAATATTTGTTTGACTAGGAGTATTAATTAGAGTTAGACTAGGATAGGGATAAGTTAGGAAATATTTTTTTTGTATTATTATTTTTGTGTTTTAGTAGGATAGGGATTTGAGAGTTTGATTATGAAACTCTTTTAGAATTTTAGTAGGAGAATAGTTTTTATTTTGATAAAGAACTTGGTCTATAAATAATGGTGTAATCCAAACTATTTTTATTAGATAGTGATATAATAAAAAGTGATTCTCCGTGGAGAATTGTGTGTTTCTTGACCAATTCCTTGCTAGAATGAAGTAAATCTCTTCCGCCCCTCTTATTTCTTATTTTCTTTCTATTCTCTTATTTTCTTCTTCAACCTGTCCTACATCAGTTACTTTGCTTGTGGGCCTCATTTGCTAGGTTTTACTTCTTTGGGCTTCTAGTTTCGGACGTGATAATTTGGTTGTTGGGTTTCATTGTTATTATCTTGTGGGCCTTTGGATTTTTGTGGTTTCTAGGCATTGTATTGGGTTTTGATTTTTTTTTTTTTTTGGATTTTTGTGGTTTCTAGGCATTGTATTGGGCTGGTGATTTGATTGTCTTTTGCTCCCACTAGGGTAAGTTGAAAAACTGACTCTCTTTAGAACATCAGTGTAAAATTGACTATGCTTGTTGATCAATTACAGAAGCTTTCCTTATCCTAGCAGCCTAATGCTCTCTCAATCTCTCCTTCCATAGGTTTGTTCACTTTGAGTCCTTCAAGTATATCTTGAATTGCTCGAGTCTTTGACTTAGGTACTGCACATTACGTGATCAATTATTATTTCCTTATTTGCATCTACCTTCTATGCTCTATCTGTATCCAGGGGCGGATTTAGTATGGGGGCAGCTACCCCAACTGAAATTTTAAAAAAATTTAGGACTTAGGTGTAATTTTAAAAATTTTAAGAATTTTTTAAACTTGCCCCCACTGAAATTTTCTTAAAATATAGGGTATGTTAATGTAATTTTCAAACCTTAAAAGTGACCTTTTGGCTGAGCTTCTCGCTTTTCAATTCATCGGCTGTAATTTTTTTTCCCGTAAGCGGTAAGGCCATCATTTTCTTCGCCATTTCGGCCTCCGTCTTCCCCTAAGCCATATTCGACTTGCAGTCCAGCCCCAGCCCTTGTTCTTTCTTTATTTATTTGTTAATTTCTTCGGCGTATTCATTAGCAAATCAGTCAAGGAGAGGTAAATCAGCCAACAAATCAGTCCCTTTTCTTTGTTAGTTCCTTTGGTGGATTCAATCATTGTGCAAATCAAATTTGAGGAAACCCTAGAAAATTATGTTGAAGCCAAGGAGAAGAAACTCTAGAAGATTATGTGCAAATCAAATTTAAAGAAACCCTAGAAGAAATCTAGTAGTATTTGTCATGAGATAAGGTGAGTTTCAACTTCTCTGCCTCGAATTGTAAGCTTAATTTGATTCATGGTTCCATGGATGGTTTGAATAATTTAATTTCGAATTGTAAGCTCAATTTGATTCATGGTTCCATGTACTAAATTGTAAGCTTAATGTATTTGTTTATTGTATTGAATTGATTATGCCGAACACTCTTTTTTCCACTTAGCTTATTGAATGGTTTTTTAGGAAGTAATTTAAGTTCGAAGTGTGGACAGTTCGTTTTTCTAATTTTCATGAGCCATGTGCACAACATTGCAAGACTCTAGTTTATTTCTATTTATTCAATTTAATTTTCTTCTGATAAAAAAAAAATAATTTTCTTGAATTATAATTTTGTGATAATTTGGATCTTAATATAATCTTAGTGTGTTTGTTCGCAAGTAGTTTTCGGCCTAAAATATACTTACTAGAGATATGAATTTTAATATTTCAAATTAAAAATAAAGAGGGGAATATGGCAAGCATTGAATGTATTGTTTTTTTATAGTAGTATTAACACTAATCTAATACTATGAACTTATTCTTGAGCCGGCCCTGCATAGAATCCTGTAGAATTGATTATGTGCAATCCATTGTCTCATTTGTTATGAACTTAATGACGAACTCCTAAACTTGAATCTAATTAGACAAATTTATTTTTCAATCAGCTATGGATAGGTTTCTTATAAGAAAATCAACATTGGAACAACTGCCTCCCAGTCAAGAAATAGATGATCGTGGTGGTGACATACGACATTGTTCTAATCAAAGTCGTGAAGGAGTTAACTTAGAAAATCTTCTTGCGGATCCTGGGCTAAGAAGTAGAATTTCGGATTATCATCCTAATGATCGGGATGAAATTCGGAGAGCATATCTATAAAAAGGCCCATGTCAACCCCATGAACATAAGTTTCCTCAAACGAAATTCGGCAAGCTGTGTCGTCGCTTTAGTCCATCTTGGTTCAACGAGTTTGGTAGTTGGTTGGAGTATAGCATTAAAAAAGATGCCGCTTTTTGCTTATGTTGCTATCTAATGGGAAGTGATGTGGGAGAACAAGGGGGTGGCGACTCTTTCGTTATAGAGGGATTCCGTAACTGGAAAAAGAAAGAAAGATTTCAAATTCATATTGGGGGTTCAAATAGTGCTCATAATCTGAATTGGAGAAAGTGGCAAAATCTAATGAATCAGAAGCAACCTATTGAAGTTGCTTATTCTAAGCAATCAAATCAAGCTTGAAAAGGAGTATTAAGTTCGTTTAACTACAACAGTTGATTGTGTTCGATTCCTTTTACGTCAAGGGTTAGCATTTCGTGGTCATGATGAGTCCGAGGATTCAAAAAATCAACGCAATTTTCTTGAACTTTTACAATTTCTTGTTGGGCACAATGAAAGCATCAACAATGTTGTTTTAAAAAATGCTCCAAAAAATCTAGAAGTAACAGCACCAGATATTCAAAAAGATATTGTCCATGTTATTGTAAGTGAAACAACTTGCGCAATAATCAATAATCTTGGAGATGATTTGTTTTCTATTTTAGTAGATGAATCTTATGATATTTCAGTTAAAGAGCAAATGACAGTTCTGTTGCGCTATGTGGATAAAAAAGGATGCATCACTGAGCGTTTTCTGACATAGTCCATGCTACTGATACAAATGCTTTATCACTTAAAGCGGCGATTGAATCATTGTTCTCAGAGCATGGATTAAATCTTTCAAGATTATGTAGACAAGGTTATGATGGAGCCAGTAATATGAGGGGAGAATTCAGTGGTCTCAAAAGTCTCATCATAAAAGAGTATGAATCTGCTTTTTATGTTCATCGTTTTGCTCATCAACTTCAACTCACACTTGTGTCTATTGCAAAAAATCACAATCAAATTTCATTGCTTTTCAATATTGTTGCTAATTTATTGAATGTTGTCGGAGCTTCATGCAAATGAAGAGATATTTTAAGAGAGAAGCAATCTAGTAAGGTTATTCAAGCACTAAACAATGGAGAGTTATCAAGTGGGCGTGGTTTGTATTAAGAAAGTAGTCTTCAAAGGACCGGTGATACACGTTGGGGCTCATATTATGGCACTCTCATAAATGTGATTGTTTTGTTCTCCTCTGTTGTTGATGTGTTTGAGATTATTACAGAGGATTGTACAACTTTTGAGCAAAGAGGTGAAGTATGTGCTTTATTGGATTCAATTCAATCTTTCGATTTCGTATTCAATTTATATTTGATGAAAGGTGTATTGGGAATTACAAATGAACTATCACAAGCATTACAAAGGAAAGATCAAGATATTGTAAATGCTATGAGTTTAGTTAAAGTATCCAAACAACGTTTACAAATGATGAGGGATGCTTTAGTTAATGAGGTCTCTTCTTTTTGTGAAAAACATGATATTATTATTCCGAATATGAATGAGATATACATAGCTTGAGGAAGGTCACAGCGTGTTGAAAAAGTCACTAATCTACACCGTTATCGTGTTGAATTATTTTCAACGGTGTTAGATATGCAACTTCAAGAGCTTAGTGATCATTTTACTGAGGTGAACACCGAACTACTTCTTTGTGTGGCATGCCTAAATCCAATAGATTCATTCTCTGCATTCAATAAGAAGAATTTACTTCGTTTTGCTCAATTTTATCCTTCAGAATTTTTTTCAATAGAACTCTTGATACTTGATAATTAACTTGAGACTTATATACTTGATATGCGCTCCAATGAATTTTCAGAAGTTAAAGGAATTGGTGGGCCTGCAGAGAAGTTAGTTGAGACAAAAAAGAATATAGTATATATGTTGGTATATTTGATCATCAAACTAGCACTTATCTTACCAGTTGCCACCGCAACCGTCGAAAGAGTATTTTCAGCAATGAACATAGTAAAGAATCGATTGCGTAATCGAATGGTAGATCAATAGATGAATGATTGTTTGGTTGCATATATTGAGAAAGATCTTCAAGTATCATTGAAAATGAAATGATTATGCAATGGTTCCAAAATATGAAAACTCCTCGAGAACAATTATAAGGATTTGTTAGATGTTCGAGAGTTGGGAGCTCCTTTTGTACAGGATCTCGAACACTAAAGGATACTTTTGATGTGAATTTTTTTTTTTTTTTGCCTTTTTTTGTACATCACTCATATACCTGAGTTGCGCCTCTAAATGACATTCTTTTGATGTAACTACGTTTATAAACAGTTTATCAAGAATACATATTTTGATGAAAATAATGTTACAATTATACTTTGAAATTTAAGAATTTAGATTGCCCACACTGAGATAAAATCCTGACTTCTCCCCTGTCTGTATCTATGTTTGCAGCCAATGATACTCAAATGTTATTGGCTCATGTTGTGTCTATTATTTCTTCTCAACTAAGACTTCCTGATGTTTATTATATTCCATAACTCATCTTAAATTTGATTTCAGTTAGTTAGCTTTTTGATTTTGTATCTTTAGTTCACTTTTCTTTTTCTGGTTATGTCGTGCAGGATCCATTTTCCAAGAATGTAATTGGGACAGGTTGTATAAAGTGAGGATTATATGTGTTGAACGAGTTGCATGTTCCAAATATTGCTACCTTTAATGTTGATTTGTCTTCTTTTCATCTAAGTTCCCAATCATCTAATTTTATTTGTGGCATTTTCGTATTGGTTATAAATCTCATTATTGTTTGAAGTTTTTAGTCTCAAATGATAGTTTGGGTAACTTAAAGTGTCATGACATATCTAGTTGTAGTTGATGCAAGTTAGCTTAGTCCACTGAAAAAAAGCCCGAGAAAGAAGAATTGGACTACGACTACCGGAAAACAAAAAAGACTTCCTACTACAAGACCAAGAGTACTGGCACATGCTATAGTCTCAACACCATTACGAGGTAGTGATGAGTTTCACGTGCTCTATGCTCGGCCTAAGCGTGGTTAGGAAGATTGGCCGCACTCTTGCCCCCAAAAGCGGAGACCAAAGAACCGCCGGGTTGTTGAGGACATGTCTGAAGAGGGGAGGTGGCCCAAGAGCAACGAAGCCTCGAGAGAGAGGTCACCAAGTTAGAACAACATTGCCTTTTAAAAAAAGTTCTATTATCTCTCTTGTATGGTTGCACCTTTTGATCTTGTTCATTTTGATTTATGGTGATCTATTCCCATTCCCATCAAATGAGGGTCTAAATATTATGTCTCGTTCATTGATGACTATATCAGTTACTGTTAGGTATATCTAATGAAACATCGTTTATAATGGTTCCTCCTCCTGGTTTGCTTCATATTCCTAGTCAGGTGTGCAAACTACAATGGCTTACATGGTTTTAAATAGGCCCCTAGGGCATGATTTACCAAATTTTCTTTCGTCATCTGTGACTTAGTTTTCATGTTAATGCTTGTCACTTTGCTCTCTTTTGGCGATCTTCTCCCTCCGGTTCTATTGTACTTTTGTTATATGTTGATGATATGATCATTATTGGTAATGACACTACATGCATTTTGTTGTTGAAGATCCTGTTGTTGGAACATTTTGAAATGAAGGATTTGGGTCAACTCCGATATTTTTTGGGTATTGAGATCGCCTCATCACCTAAGGGCTATCTCCTCTCTCAGTCCAATTATGCCTCAGAAATTATAAAGCTAGCTCGCTTATCAGACACTCAGGCAAGAGGTCAATGTTCGTTACTCTTCCACTAATGGCACTCCATTGTCAGATCTTACGCTATATCGCACTATTGTTGGTAGTTTGGTGTTTCTTACTGTTACTCACCCAAACATCTCGTATGCAAGTTCATATTGTTAGTTAGTTTGTTGCCTCACCTACCGGTGTTCACTGAGCTGTTGTTCTTTGCATTCTTCATTATCTTTCGGGTATACTATATCAAAATTTATTATTTTTCTTCTCTTTCTTCGTTGGAACTCAGATCCTATTCTGACGCTGATTGGGCTATTGAATCCGCTAATCACTTATGTCTCTTTCTTGGTGATTATCTCTTGGGAGAGTAAAAAACAAACTGTAATTGCTCATTTTTCTACTAAGCTGAATATTGTGTTATGGTTTGCACCATCGCTGAGATAGTCTGGTTACGATAGTTGTTGATCTTTTCATATCTTTGTTGGCTCCTACCCCTATGCATGTGACAACATGAATGCCATCCAGATCGTCCACAATTCAGTGTTTCACGATTGCATAAAAGTACATTGAGATTGATTGTCATTTTGTGCACCATCATTTTCTGTTGGGCACTATTTCTTTTCCATTCCTTCATTATAATATGTTCGATTTCTTTACGAAGTGTCACACCATTTTGCGCTGCGGTTTTCTTTCTGGCGACATGATTTTTTCAGCTACTACATCGTGAGCTAGATCACATAGAGTGTAAACATGAACGCAAAAACGGCAACATTCAAAAATATTTGAGAGCTTTAGCGCTTTTGAGAGTGTCATATTTAAAAAAATATATTATATACAAATATATTTTAAATGAGTAAAGAAAAATTTTTGTTCAAAACAAAAAGAAGAGAACAATGAACTTAGAAATGTGAAGAGCCTCAAGGCATTTGCCTTTGACTTGAATCCCACATCGACAAAACCAAATGAAGGAGACCTCCCCTTGCCTATAAAAGGCTGCAGCCCTTTCTTTTTGCATGCGGCAGCCAGTTGGAAATCCTTCAATTAAGGGAGTACTGCTGGTGTGGCTAATTAATGGAATTTAAAATTTTCATTGAATAATCTTTTTATTTGCATAAAGCTGGTGGTGAATTTGTTTGCATGAATTCGCAAATTCAAATAAATGAATTCACGAATTCGCTCTCAACTCGCGGATTCACGCATGGAGCTTGAGAGCGGCAGTGTATACAGACGAATTTTGTGACTCAGATCATGAGTTTGAGGGGGGTTGTTAGAGTATTTTAGTATTAGGGATAGTTTAGTCATTCATTTCTTTTGTTTTGCCCTACTATAAAGGGTCTCTATGTTACATCTTTATTATTAACGTTGTAATCAAAACCATTGGCCGATGTATTGTTATCTTTCTCTTCTTCTCACTTTGTTTTATCAAAGTTTACACCATCAACTTGCTTACTACATTAACCACAGAATAGATATCTGGTCAACTGACAAGCTAGTAATTCAACTTACCAATCAATCTTCTATACCTATCTGGATGACTAACCAACTGTCCTAGATCAATAGTCAGTTTTTATGGGATTCATTGGGTCAGTTAGTTCTGTACATGTAAGCAATGTTTCAAGTAAAAAGTGTAAAAGACTTGACCTATAGTGATACTATTTTTAGATGTAGTCATAGTTGTTAGTATCGTACGATACGCGATACGTATTGTGCGATACGTTACGATACAGGCCTAAAACGATACGGATTGTAGCTATGTATCGTTTTTGCGTTGTATCGTCCGATACACGATACGTTTTTACGATACGATACGTATCGGTACGATACGCACGATACGTTGAAAAGCTGTATTTTTTTTTTAAAGGAACGAAGTCGTTTTGCCAAGAGAAGCTGATTTTTATCCCTAAAACCACTGAAATGACGTCGTTTCAGTGGCTAGGGTTTACAAAAAAAAAAAACAAATCCCTCGTTTCTTCGTTATTTGCTCACCGCTGGACGTCGACCGGGTGTTCTTCAGCAAACGACGACGACGACTGGGTGTTCTTTTGCCTTCAACGACGTCGATTGGGTGTTCTTCAGCCTTCAACGACCACGAGTGGGTGTTCTTTAGCAAACGACGACAACGACTGGGAGTTCTTCAGCCTTCAACGACGTGTTCTGGGTGTTCACTGGTGTTCGACTGGGTGTTCGCTGGTCCATCTAAGCTGCCTCCATCGAATCTGCTTTCTTTTTCCTTCTCCAGGTACTCCATCGAAGCTGCCTTCTTCTTCTTCTTCCTATGCCTCCATCGAAACCTGTGGTACTGTGTACAGTGTAAGAAAATATGTTAATTTCTGAATCTTGTATAAAAATTTCTAAATCTTGATTAATTTTAATTATGAAATTGAAGATTGAGTTCAAAATAGATGTTAGAAATTTGGATTATAAGTCTCTTTGGTGTTTGAAGTTTAAATTAGGGAACTATGGTTGTGAACTTTGCATTATAATGGTAGTGAATTATGTTGATGACTTGAATAGTTGATGGAGTATTAATGAAATGCTATGTTTTTATGAGTGTATGATTTTTTTTCAAAAGTATATATATTTTTTTATTATTTATTTAAATTTGCACCGTATCTTACGATACACGATACGATACACTTTTTTTAAAAAACAATAGGCCTTCCGATACACGATTTGATAACTATGGATGTAGCAACTTTAATTCCTAGAAAGTAACGCAACTTACCCAGGTCTTTAGAATGAAACTTTGGCTTCAAGATAATTTATGTTCAATGATACCTTCACTCTCACTAGCTTTGATGACAATATTGTCCACATGCATAACTAGACAATCATAGCAGATTCAGAATCTTGCTAAACACTGTTTTACCTGACAACGATAAAGTCTAATTCTGACACAACCTCACTAAACTGTCCAAGCCAAGCTCGAAGTGACTGATTTAAACCATATGTAGCCTTCTTTAGTCGGCATGTCTGACCGTTAACCTCCCCGAGCGACAAACCATTGAGGTTGCCAATATTATATTCCTTAGTCAACTCTCCATGGAAAAAGAAATTTTTGGCATCCAACAGCAACAATGGCAGGAGAGAAAAATGTTAGCGGTCTCATTACTGTACAATATCTGCACCTGGGATGACAAAAACCCCTCGATATTACTGTCTTAGACTCTTAGTAAAACAAAGATTCCTAATTTTAACCCTTTTAGGGTGAGGTACCTTTTCTCCTTGCATGCTTGCTATCTGCCCACACACACACAACAAAACCCGAAAAGAAAAAAAATTGAAAACTACAATGCCTTCACAAAAGTATGTGCTTTCAACTATATGCTTGTTTGGTATATCTAATATCCTGCTACTGTAGTTTTAATTTCTTGGGTAATACAGGGGTCAACATGTATAGTCAATGCAGCTAGTGAAAGAGACATGGCTGTATTTGCTGTTGGAATGATCCAGGTTACTTCTCCTGTTGCACTGCTGGAGTTCTTGTACCTTCCTGCATGTGCACATGAAAACTGGCATAGGTCATTTTAATAAGCCTACATTTCACTGGCAGGCAGAACTGAAGGGAAAGCGTTTCTTATGCCGCACTGCTGCTAGTTTTGTCTCTGCTCGGCTGGGAATTATTTCAAAAGCTCCAATTTTGCCCCAGGATCTTGGAGTGAATAGATTAAGGAGTGGTGGACTTATTGTTGTGGGTTCATATGTTCCCAAAACAACAAAACAGGTCAATGCGATTCCAAAATTTTCTTGTGTCTTTATATACTGATCATTGTTATGCCTTTGTAATGCATAATTCATACCAATTTATTTTTTGCAATCTACAGGTTGAAGAACTTAAATTACAATGTAGCCATATCCTACAAAGTATAGAGGTGAAATATATACCGATTTTCTTTTTTCTTTTTTCTTTTTCCCCATAAATACATAAAGTGGTGATTTGGTGATTTTTTCACAAAAAGCGAGAGAGAGCGGGGGAGAAGGGGATGGAGAAAGGGAGCAATTCAGTTTAAGCTTTTTCACACCAATTATCATTTCCAGTCACAGTTTTGGAGTTGTGGTCATAAGTTACCTTCTATAATTCATGAACAGATATCCGTCAACAATCTTGCCATGAAATCATTAGAAGAGAGGGAGGAAGAAATCACTCGAGCAGCTGAGAAGGCAGATGCTGCCCTAAAGGGTTGTAAAGACACTCTCATAATGACCAGTCGTGAGGTTATTACAGGGAAAAGTGAGTCTTCCCTTATTTTGTCAAAGAAACTTATATTCAAAGTTTGGTATCACCATACCTTACCTTATATGACATTTACTTATTACCAGCCTTATATGACATTTCATTATGCAAAGTTTGGTATATTTTCTGCTCAACTTCCTTGATGTGAAGTATGTTCACATTCGAGATTCAATAAAGATTACTTTTTACTGCTGATTGTCGTCTTCATGGAAAAACAGCACCTTGTGAGAGTTTGGAGATCAATTTTAAGGTGAGCTCTGCACTGGTGGAAATAGTGAAGCGGATATCTACAAGACCTCGTTATATACTTGCAAAGGTAATTCTATTTGTTCAAGTGATCAAGTGTTGGATGTTTATTTATTTTGATGTCAAATGGTCAAATTAGGAATGCTGGATTATGATTAAATTGAGATGCTCTAACAATGAATGAAATATTTATTTATTACTTGATGAGTGGGTGAAGGTTCAATCTCCATCATGACGGAGTATTGGGCATATAGAAAGTAAGTGCGCATATTTGCAAGTTGTGGGATTGCCCTCTAGAGACAAGTCTTTACAGAGTATGTGATAGATTGGAAGCGATATGTTTAATCTTAATGCACCTTTATTGGGATGTGATTATTTACCACAACTTAGTTTTAGACGGAGATGCCAGTAGCACTCAAGTGTGAGATATATGGCATGTTGTGTGTCACACCATGTATTGTATGTGTCCTGTACAATACAATTTGAAGGGATCTAACTCTTATGTTTTCAGTTTTTGAATCCTATTGTATTGTATCATGCATAGTAAGTAATGAGCTATCGATTTATATAAACATGTTCAATTTATTAATACCCCCTTTTTTTCACATTAGCAGGGTATTAGGGTATCTTTGTTTTTTTTCTCTTTTTTATTTCATTCTTTCATTTTGTTTAGGATCATCCAGTTTTTTTCTTTCATGATCACCTAATCTTATCCATTTCCATTTGTGTCTGTTAGCATTACTATTTCTGTGCCTTTCATAGTTCATAATTCTCAGGGTTAGAGTTTCAGATCTCAACCATTCAAGCTGCATGCAGTTGGACTTGGGGATGGGAGAAATGTGTCGCAGTGCATAGACATTCTCAAGTGCAACGAGAAAAATAGATTAAATAAGAATAGAAAGTGTAGTTTAGCTTTGAAAATATTTAATCCACTCATGCTCTTGCCTTTTTACAGTGCTGGTTTTCCACTATTGTGGAGAGAATGATCAATCATTTTTATCCCTCCATGCAAAGAAAAAGAGAATTTATGGGTTAGCTGACATCAAGTTCTTACTTTTATAGGGTGGGATTACCTCTTCAGACCTTGCTACAAAAGCTCTAGAAGCAAAATGTGCCAAGATAGTTGGACAGGCTATGGCTGGTGTTCCCTTGTGGCAGCTAGGTCCCGAAAGCAGACATCCAGGAGTTTCATACATTGTTTTCCCTGGTAATCTGAGTTTGTACAACTTTTCATATCATTAGTTTCCACAAGAACTGTGTTTTAGCATGTTTCACCCCACCATGCGCCATTTTTAGGAAATGTTGGTGACAGTAGCGCTCTGGCAAACATTGTCAAATGTTGGGCTCGTCCAATCAAACTTTCATCAACTAAAGAACTCCTTTTTGTAAGAGCTTTTGAACTAAACAAGTTATATGTTATTAGCTCCCAATCCTGCTAGTGACCATCATTCCTTATGCAGAATGCAGAAAAAGGTGGGTATGCTGTTGGAGCATTCAATGTTTATAATTTGGAAGGTGTACAGGCAGTTGTCACTGCAGCAGAGGAGGAAAAAAGTCCTGCTATTCTACAGGTTTAAGGCAGTCAGCCTATAAGCTATAAATAGTTTATATATGGCTGATACTAGGAGTTTACATTTTGTGTCGTATTGTTCTGTATTCTATTACCAAAACCGGTTTTTGGTTTGTGGGCTAGAATATAATCTTTTTTATGTTGCGACTCTCTGAGATCTAAACTCAGCTGCACATCCATGTGTGCGTCCCTGCCATATGCAGGCAATCAAATTTTTATGGTACTGCTAATGATAGTTAGAGTAAGAAGTTTTAAGATTAGGGTTTGGAGAAGGAAGAGAGAAGAAAAGACAAATAAACAAGGATCAAAATTTTGTTTCGGTATATAGTTTCGGTGAGCTTGAAAACGGAAACATTTCGGTTATATTTTGGAAACATTTTATGCACAAGATGGAAACAAATAAAAATTTGAAAATATATTTTTAAAAACATTGGTCGAAACATACCGAAATATCTCAAAACCTACTGAAACACTTTGAAATATCTCGAAATATAGGAATTCTGATATTCAATCAACGGTTCGTTTCGATCTCCATGAAAACGAAAACGTTTCAACCGTTTCAAAACGAAATTTAGTTCCTTCCAAACAGATGTGGAGTATAACGTGTCTTAGGTTATTACACAATTACACCCCAACTTATATATGTAAGCACAAAGTACAAGAATACCGTCACCCTAAAAATTAAATATAACTAACAATAACTAACGCTCCTTCTTAAGTTGGTGTATAGATATCTCACATACTCAACTTGTAAACAATAGGATAAAAAATCTTGTTACTAAGCCCCTTATGAAAAATCAGTCAATTGTTTCTTCGATTTCACAAAAAGCATGCAAATCAAACCCTTGTTCAACTTTTCTTTAATAAGGTCAATTTAAACAACTTTTGTTCTATCATTTTGAATGAATTATGAGCAACATTGATGGAAGCCTTATTATCACAATATAGTCTCATAGGCCCATCATCATGAATTTCGAGCTCTCCCAGTAAGGTTTTAAGCCACATAAGCTCACAAAATCTATAAGTTATTGCTCTACATTCAGCCTCAACACTAGACTTGACTACTGTTGCATATTTTTTGCTTCGCCAATTAACAAGGTTTCCTCGTATCAAGCTGCAGTAGTCCAAAGTAGATCATCTGTCATCCATAGAATTTACCCAGTCTGCATCATTATATACTTCTAACTTCAAGTGATCATGTTTGGAGAACATGATTCCTTTTCCTAGAGCTCATTTGAAATAGCTCAAAATACGATAAACTTCAAGATGAAGAGTTCGATGATCATTTATGAACTGATGGACAACACCCACAGTATATGCAATATCTAGACAAGTATGAGAGAGATATCAATCGCTCCACTAATCGCTAATACCTCTCTTTATCAACTACATCACCAACACCACTACTCAATCGATGATTGACTTCAATGAGAGAATATGTAGATCTACATCCCAATATGCATGTTTCTTCAAGAAGGTCAAAGACATACTTTTTTTGAGGGATAAAAATGTCTTTATTTGATCTTAGTAACTTCAATCCCAAGAAAGTATCTCAATGGATCAAAGTTTTTTATTTCAAACTTCTTAGCCAATTGGGCTTTAAGTTTGGTGGTTGCCTACATATCATTCCCAATTATTACTATGGCATCGACATTCACAATCAGAACAATTATCTTATCATTGTGTTTGATGAAGATAGTATGATCAACATGGCTCTGTTTACACCCAAATTTAAGCATGACTTTGAAAAACCTATAAAACCAAGCTCTGGGAGACCGCTTTAGCGTATAAAGACTTCTTTAACTTACATATCTTTCCTTAGATTAATTGGATAAAAAATCTAGTGGAATTTTCATATACACCTCTTCTTGCAAGTCTCCATAAAACAAATTATTCTTCAAGTCCAACTGCTGCAAACTCTAACCTAGATTAACTGCACATAAAAGAACAGCACGTATGGAGTTCATTTTTGTCACAAGGGAAAAATCCCCTGATAATCAATGCAATAGGTCTAGGTGAAATACTTAGCAACCAACCTTGCTTTATACCTTTGACTGTTGCATTGGTTTGATGTTTGCTAGTGAACAACTATTTGCACCTTACTGTTCCGGCTCCATCTGGAAGATAAACTAGCTTCCATGTGTCGTTCTTTGTCATGACTTTTATTTTCTATACCATAGCTTTTCTCCAGTTAGGATCAGAAAAAGCTTCCTTCCAACCCTGAGAAATAGATGCAAAGGACAAGAAGGAAACAAATGTACGATACAATGGGGATAAAAAATCATAAGATACAAAGTTAAAAATAGGGTGTTGAGTATAAGTTCTAACACCTTTTTTTTACTATAATAGGAAGTTCAACAGGATTAACATCTAAAAGTGCATTACTTGATAAATCATTGGAAAGTGTCTAAACTGGAGTTGGCGAATTCAATTGACTTGGTGGCATATGGGTAGTATTTCCTTATACTTTTTGATGCCAAGAATGTCTTCAGGTTATCCTTGTCAAAGCTAGTACCATATGGACTACTAGGTACATCTTGTTTTTACTCAAATAAGTTACTATCTCTTCCCCAATGGTAGTGTCCTCCTCTTAAAGAAATGACTGAAAAATTAGAAAAAATGCCTCAGTTTCACGGAAGATAACATCCATGTTAACAAACCCTTGTTTAGCTTAGAGATGATAGCATTTATATCTTTTTTGGGTAGAAGAGTAACCCATAAAAACACACTGTAGGGTCTTGGAGTCAAGTTTTGCCCTAGAGGATTTGTAATCATGTACGATACAAACACACCCAAACACTTTAAAAGGAATGGAAAAAAATAGAAAGAGTAGAATAAATCCCAGAAAGGCACTCAATACGTGACTTAAACAAAAGGAACACGATTAATAAAATAAGTAGCACTAAGAAGAACATCTCCCCTAAAGAATTTTGGAACATTCATGGTAAACATCAATGAATGAGCAACTTCAAGAAGATGGTAATTTTTTTTGTTCAGCAACATCATTTTCTTCAGGGGTACTCACATAAGAGATTTGATAAAGAATGTTGTCCTCATTAAGATAGTAATGATATTCTTCATCTATGTACTCTGTCTCATTATTATTTCGAAGGATTTTGATTTTAGCATCAAATTAGGTACTTACTATTTTATAAAAAGATCTAAAGTAAGAGAAAAATTCACTTTTAGTACGAAGTAAGTAAACCCAAATAAGATGAGAATAATAGTCAGTAAAAGTGACAAACCAACGATAACCAGCAATAGATACAACACGGGAAAGTTCCAATATATTAGAGTGAATAATGATAAAGGGAGCTATGCTTTTATCATTGTTACTTGGATAAGATAAACGTTTATGCTTTGCAAATTCACAACCATTGCAAATGAAGGTATGCATATTACAATGTTTCACTAGATTAGGGAGAAATTTCTCCAAGACACCAAATAAAAGATGTCCCAAATGTTTGTCACTGATGTAAGAGCCGAAGAGCCAAAACACCATTTGCTTGAAGTGTTAGACTAGTAGAATGAGAAGAAACTTTAGCATCCAGAAAATATAGACACTATGTGCTCTACCATTACCAATTATTTTTCCGACTTCAGATCTTGAAAGATATAATAAATAGGGTAAAAGGTCACTGAACAATTTAGGGAATTTGTAATACTACTAGCAGACAATAAATTAGTGAGAAAAGTGGAGACATGAAGAACGAATAAAAAGGGGTAAGATTGAAGAGCAATTAATTGAACATTTCCTCAAATAGAGGATAAAGATCCATCTACCACTATTACATTATTCTAACTTGAACATATAGAATACGAAGAGAAAAGACTAACGGAAGTTGTCATGTTATCTGTGGTCTAGAGCTGATTATCAAAGGAGTTTATTAGGATGAAACACTAAATGCACTTGTAGATATACTAATTTGAACAAAGTTGAAAGAAGAAGCAGCATGATTATGCACTATAGTAGAGGAAACATCAAGATTTACTATCAGACGTTTAAGAGTTTACATCTCATCCGAGAAAAAGAAATGAAAGTATTTTCCACCAGACTGAGATGGATGTTCTAAAGATTGAACCATGTGTGCATGGGATCGCACAATACCACATCGACCACTGCCTTGTCTAGTCAGCTTCAAACAAAATTCCTTAGTATGCCTATTCTTCACACAATAATCACATTTTATAGTATCCTTGTCACCAATACTACTCTTATAAGTAGAAGTTAACATATGTCCGACATGTCCAAATAATGAGATTATTGCAAAACGACAATCACCCTTTGAAGGCACAGCCCGAGGAATAGATCAGAACCAAGAAACACTTCAAC
The DNA here is from genome assembly GCA_023539305.1 of Ilex asprella. Taxonomy (NCBI): domain Eukaryota; kingdom Viridiplantae; phylum Streptophyta; class Magnoliopsida; order Aquifoliales; family Aquifoliaceae; genus Ilex; species Ilex asprella. Next base: position 18,176,674 of record CM042190.1, on the reverse strand, counting down.
CAGTAGCCAAACGACAAACAAACAGTAGCCTTTAGTTTTTGATTAAAGCTCTGATACCAAGTTAAAATATGAAGTTTTAGGATTAGGATCAAGAGAAGAAGAGACACAGCTGTATAGTGTAGTGGGTCTTAGGTTACACACTCCACCTCAACTTATATATATATATATATATATATATATATATAAGCACAAAGTACAAGAATACCATCAAGCTAAAAATAAAACATAACTAACAATTACTAATCTGTCAAAAAAAAACTAACAATTACTAAGAGTGATGGAGAAGAAATCTTTGACAATATCCATTATTGTAATAAATTTAGAAAGAATGTGAAAGAAGGCTAAAATAGTAAACAGGTAACCTATTTTGATCACTTCACAATTTCTGGAGTGAGATCCCACAAGTGATGATTTATATATATAACTCACAATATCTTCGTAAACTCACAAACTGAACTGAACCGGAAAAATATTTATATAACGTAAAACAATGATAAAGCTCCAAAATATCAACAATTTTCATGCCTTGTGATGACTTAGATATTATTTTTTGAAAACACACGCTTGATGAAACTCAGAAGTTTATAAATAGTTAGATTTGTATTCAAAATCTAAATAGCAAGTATTTGTGGAACATGCGATAAAGATTTACAACTTCACATTTTGTAACAAATGCAATGTTAGAAAAGAGAACTGCCTCCCTTCCCTGCCTTTTTGGACTTCATACGAATCATTTTTGGCTCTTAAGCCTGAATTTGCAAGTATTTCTGCAACAAATGACTCCTTAAATAGAAAACGCAATGTGAAAGTATTTGGGTTCTTATAGCTGCAGTATATAGTATTTGGCATCTCTTAATGCTGATTAATTCATTTTCTCAATTACTAAGAACAACTAATTCATTTTCTTGCTTTTCATACCTCTTATCTTTAGCAACTATACTGAAACAATATTCTCTTTTTTCCAGATTCACCCTAGTGCCTTAAAGCAAGGGGGAATTACCTTGGTTGCATGTTGTATATCTGCTGCTGAACAAGCAAGTGTAAGTGGCATTTAGTACTGATAGAGTTCTTATTTTTATATTACTAGTAGTATTGGGTAATATTGTAATTACTCACAATATCAATTCTACATAATTGGTTATTTATTTCTCCTTTGCCTCTTCTCTTTCTCTATTCAACTAGTATCATCCAGACATAAATCATCACAAAAAAATAAAAAAATGAAAAAAAATGAAACTAACAAAAATCAGCTTCAAAATGGTTGTGAAATGTATGATATCATGCTGTGAAACTTCGAAAAGAATTGATGGGCAAGGTTTCTAGATTCTCATTAAACCACTGAGTAAGTAAGCTTATAAGGGTAATATTCCTTTTCTTATAGTGGTGATTCTTTTTTGGCTTGACCATGAGGACATTTAGTTAAGCAGCTGTACATGATCCCAGATGTAGTTGCACATAAAACATGTTTGTTTGTGGTGTATATAGCTTAGTAACACATCAAACATGTTTGTTGGACCAGTGAAAATATTTTTTGTCCACCCGTATTGGTCCACTTCTCGATGTACTGTCTTATCATATTTGTTGATTTTTTATGATATATGAGATCTAAGGCACCAAACATCTGCTTTGAAACATTATTTTCTGTTAGATGAGTTTGTCAGTGGTAAGATAAATGTCTTATCCGGAATTATGCAATGTAATCTGATATATCAGAGACAATTCGTTGTTTCTTTTTTCCAATCCTAGCTTTATGTTTGAGATAACTATTGGAGGAGAAAATAATGCCATGTCATGACAGGTTCCCATCACTGTTCACTTTGATCATGGAGATTCCAACCAAGAGTTGTTGGAAGTTCTTGAGTTGGTAAGTGTGTTGATTCTATTGAAAGCATATTTTTAGGTTAATCTAACCACATGATTAGTAGTTTGGTCTGGTAGTGTTCAAACCATCTCTATCAAGCTCTGAAGTCCTAGTGACATTGTATTGTTTTAATCCAAACCATGTCAGGGATTTGATTCAGTCATGGTAGATGGTTCACACCTTTCCTTCAAAGAAAACATCTCATACACAAAACACATTTCTATCTTGGCGCACTCCAAGGATATGCTGGTGGAAGCTGAATTGGGAAGATTGTCAGGAGTGGAAGATGACTTAACTGTTGAAGATTATGAAGCAAGGCTGACTGATGTTAATCAGGTTCTTCTTATTTTTCCCCCCTACATGAAACCAGCATCTTTCATGTCCTTATGTTGCCAACCTCACCAGATTTGGTTCTGGATGCATTTCAGGCTCAAGAATTCATTGATGCAACCGGTATAGATGCTTTGGCTGTTTGTATCGGAAATGTTCATGGACAATACTCTGCAAATGGCCCGAATCTTAGACTCGATTTGCTTGAGGTCAAGAATACTTGGTCCATATTTTTATTTTGTCAGATAATCATCGCTTCAAGGCTGAGATAGCCCAGAATTGATTTATATGCATCAAAATTTCACCTTATTTCTGGTCCAAAACATCTGGCTTCTTTAATTTTTTTGGACACATTCTGGTGTCTTAAAGATACCATGTTCACTTGTGCCTAAGGGACGCCTGTTGCATACTCTTAGTCTTGACTCTATTAGCTATTTGAGTATATATTGTATATGTGATCAATAGCTATTCCTCTAAATACGTTAAATGGAAGACATTCTCATACTTTTTGATGTTTAACATCAACTCTTCAAGTTTCAATTCATTTATTTCCAAAGCTCTTGTCCTAGCAACCATTTACCTGCATCTTAAATGCAACTTGCAGTTTTGTTGGCATGGACATGAGATGAACAATTAGGATTTTTTTCATCCCACAAGCATCTATTTGGAAACAATTATTGCCCTTCATAACTCTCAAAATGCATGCATAAACTGTGGACTAGAAACATAATGATTTGTATTTTCCCCCTCGAGTACACAAATGACTAAGGCACATCTCACCCTTTTCATGATGACTCTGCACAGCCTTAAAATAGACTTTCTTTACACAGTTGTATTTTTCACTAAATTAGGGCTTGTTCTTTCTTGGGAGTTGCTGACTTTTCGGATATCATTTGACTAAAGATCCATCTGCATCCATATCAGAAGTGTTACTAATTTCCAGACTTTGCTCTTCTCCAGCATCTGCATGACTTGTGTTTGAAGAAAGGAGTTTATCTTGTTCTTCACGGAGCTTCTGGGTTGCCTCAGGAAATTATCAAGGTACATCCGTTCACATGATATATGAACTTCAAATGTCATCAATTTCATTCTGAATTTCTGTTCATGAACCACTGAGATGTTCTTTTGCAAACATGTAATGCATGCTTGTGCTTACTTAAAGCCAATACCAATGCTGGTGAATGGATCAAAGGCTTTCGTTAATTTTCTTTCTTGTGTGCTTTGAACAGGAATGTATAGAGAGGGGTGTGAGGAAGTTCAATGTTAACACTGAGGTGCGAAAGGCTTACATGGACTCACTGAGCAGCCCCAAGAAAGATCTAATCCATGTCATGGCATCTGCAAAAGAAGCCATGAAGCGTGTGATTGCGGAGAAGATGCGCCTATTTGGCTCAGCAGGAAAAATATGCTAGAGTTCTGCGTGAATCACTTTGTGAAGAACAAAGGTTCCTCCCGGGCGGGGGGAGGGGGAGCTAAAACAGCAATCCCAAGACTAGCTTTCCCCGGACAATGTCTATTATGAAATGGTGGCAGTGATAAAGCTGCTACAGGCTGTTTATTTAAATCTCATTGGACATTGTGACTTGAAACTACAAAGTAATCCTGGTAGCAGTACTAGCCCTTCTAATAAATTGGTGCACAGAAAAAGTATTAACTCTCCACCCAATCTGAATCAATTCTTCGTATTCATTCTGGTGTGGATGAGTTTTTCTTTGTCGATGAGTTTTTCTTTGTCTATTACAAGAAAAATAATCTGGCTGTTTCTTCAAGGGATGAGAATTCTTAATTTGTAAAATTTGAGCCAAGTTTGAATTAAGTATCCTTCAAGGATATTATAATTTAATTGAGCTTCAATTGTGACCTCCCAAAATCTATGGGTCATTTTTTAATCCGTTGATCACCCATTGACACGTGAAAGTATATCCATGTGTACCACATAACTTGATACCATGTCGTTACACTCTATTCACCAGGATTGTAACCAAAACTAATTTTGGGCAGAGTTTTCTTTGTATGAGAGTCCTATAAAATCCGTAACATGTGCGTAAAATAATTTTCCACCACAAATAAAAGCATGAGGAAGATGGGCTATTCCACTCGCTAGAGTTTTCTTCAGCAATCAGTTTTGGGACGGGTTGGACTTTTCACCCATAAAGATCTTAATAAGTGGTTTTTTTTCATTACCAACGGTTTTGATTGCCAAGAGAAATCGATTTCCACTGTCTTTGTACTCTACACAAAGCTAGTTGACGGAGCATTGTGAATTCTCCAAGTTCACCAATTAGATAATGACAGAAAGAATGGGAACTTATAGATCCCTCCTTTTTTGAAAAGCCAGTTAGAAAATCGTTAGTCGAGCTCTTGGTGCACTAACAAAGATGCTAAGACCATGGGGTTGACACTGAACCACTATGTTGCGTGTGGAACTCACCCAAAGAGAACAACTGCGGGAGGATAGCGGTACCAATGTATAGGGTCATAGGACTATTCCAAGGTTTAAACTCTAACAATTAGGCTTGTTAGTATTCATTTACATCACAAGGCCACTTAATGTTTATTTTAAAATTTTCAAAATTTGAAAAGAGATATTGGTACATCTGATACGTGGTATCGCTATCAAAACCTTCTATTTTCTAAGTATAGGTACCTACGGATTTTGATACTGGTACTTAGGTCCATTGTTTGTTAGGTACCGGTACCTATATGTCTTTGTACATGTACATGAGTTTATTGTCTGTCGAGTTATCAATGTCTAAGTTCATTGGAATCTAGGTACTGGTGTCTGTAAGTCTAGGTACCGGTATTTGGGTTATCCGACAGCGTGGTGCCAATACTTAATTACTTAGGTACCAGGACCTAAGTTGAGATTTTTTCAATTTTTTTTTCATTTTCAACTTTTAGCCATCTGAACTCATTCCACGTTCATCCAAACTCATACACCATTCATTTATATCAAAATATTGTCCAAAATTACATGTTCCCTTTTTCACAAATTTACAAGTTCAAAATAAATTACATAATTGATTTACAAAATATAATTCAAAAGTCACATTCCAGCTTCTTCATCAACAAGGGCCTAAGCGAGTGTTGTCCATCGGCATTTGTTCGACGCCTGAAATTTTGTTTCCATAAAGAGTGAGCTACACTCAATAGGGTATCTGCTAAGGAGGGTACTCCCTAATCCAAATGAATATAAAATGATCACATGCAATTCATCAATCAATCATCCATTCAAGAATATACAATTCATAAATGAATACCACAATGTCATGACACGTCATGAGATGAAATTTACACATGCAATGCAACTCGAGCTCTCCACCGACATCCATAGCACACGCAATGCCATGCGTATACATCCGGGCATTTCAAACCTCCGTCATTGAAGTTGTACATCCAGTGATCATTTTATAAATCTTGTGTCTTCTTGGGTGGGTAATTTATGAATATTACGCCAACGGTCTACTAGCCCACATTGCATGTGAGGACATCGCACCCCAAGCTCCGAGTACGCCTGCATACTTTTTTGGAATTTTACCACAGGACAAGTGAGTGAACCAAGTAATCGGGTCTTGTATCTGAGGGAAAACCTATCCCTTCAAGTTACACCCGACACACGTTTTTCTATATAACCTGTGCGACTCAATCGAAACTAAGTCCAATTTTTTCGAGCCCACGTATCAAGCCACAAAGGACAGTGTTTGATCAAAAAGTACAAACACACCCACACTCATGTCAATTGTCTACGAATGTGATACTACCTGTACATATGTAAATGTAATGTATAATTGAAATTCACAATATCGTGTTCGTCATATCATGAGCATATTGTAAACATGCCCAATTTCTACAACGTTCCAAAACTTCTCAAATGTCAATTATGTCATAAAGTGTATAATTACATTTCACAACACCATTAAGCATGTTATAGAAAATTCTATACACAACACATTTAATCAACCATAGACATTTTATCAAATACCTACAAGGCACATAGATTATATAAGCACATAGCACGCCCAAATCACACATTTCTCGTGAAATTCATAACCAATACAGTACATCAAAACTCAATCATGCAAGATTTGGTTTAAACACATACTTAATACTCATTTCTATTTTCTAACACCCTAAGCATGTATTACACATGAGATTTCATCTCTAACATCCTATCAATTTCAAATTTCAATTCTATGTTAGAAATAAACTTAATTAGAAAAAGAATTCTACCTCTTATATCGTGTATATGCGTAGTAGAAGCTCCATAAGATTCAAATTAAGCTCCCAAATTTTGATCCAAAAAATCTCATCTCCAAGATTGTGGTGAAACCTGTGATCTTTGATATGCACGTATAACTCTTGTCGCATAGATCTGACGGTCAGATCGTCGTAGATCAAAGAAGAAAGGTTGGAGAAGTTTTGATTTTTCTCTCTCTCCTCTCTGTCCAGAAAATGCTGAAGAAAATAGGGGAGAAAATATGATTTTTCTCTCCTATTTATACTCCCTAATGCTTGGCCCACGACGCGCGATACGTCCATCTTTTTCTGATCCGATTTTGTCCAAAATCAAATAAATCTCGTCCCGTTTTAGGTTCATTGCATTTTTGTTGAACTAACTTTAAATTATTTTCCAAGTTTCGCAAGTAAGTCCCAATCACGTTTATTTTAGTCATGCAATGCTCGATCGCCTCGTAAACAAAAAAAATCGATTGCCTCACGAGACAAAAATTAATTGGATAACTAGATTTTTCAAGACGAATTCAACGGTGAGGTCCATTTCGCCACTAGAGTTGGATTTCTACATCTTAGAAGAAAGAAATGGATCATAATTCTTATCTTTACACCCTCACTTTTTTTTTCTTCTCTTCCCTTTTTTTTCCTTTTTCTTTTTTCCTTCTTATTTCTTTTTGGTTCTTGTTCTTGTTGAAAATCTGTAAGTGTAAGACTCATTTTTTTCCTTCTCTTTTTTTTTCCTTGCCTTGCATGTGCTTTCCCCCTTCTTCACCCTCTTTTAGCCACCACCAACTCCTCCTTTAATTCCCATATACATACTTATATGTATATGTCAACTTTTTCTTTATATGCATATTTATACATAGACATGTATATATATATTTAACCTATTAAATTCGTATTTCGGACACTTAACCACTCCTTGTATATACTAATACATTTTATTTTTATAACAATAAATTGATGTCACGTGCTTGTCACCCGATCAATTCTACATACGCTAATGTACATAAAATAATAAAGTCATATCTCATGTCAACATTCTTATTTTACTTTTCACACTCAAATAAAAAAATTCCCCTATAATAATTATTTATAAATTATCTTTGAATATTAAAATATTCATCGTTCAGGTTTAGGTCTCATATCATTACTCATAATTAAATACTGATTGTCAATCCTATGCATTCATGTCATATGTGAATATGCTTATTACAAATATTATATGTTTTTCATGCTTGTTTTGGTCTTACAAATATTATATGTTCCATCCGTCAAATAGTGGTGGTTGTCCAATTGAACTACCTTCCTTTTGAGAATCCATTCAAAACTAAATAGTAGCAATAATATATTTCTCAAAGGTAAATTAGGCAAGTAAGCAAAAATAATATATGCCTACTTAGTGTCTATGATCTTAGGGCATCCACGCTCTGATATAAATTGTTGTTCCAGGAGGCAGAACCCAATGTGGTTCTTCCCTCATGATTATACATGTGGAGCTCAAGAAACTATACCTATAGGGGGTGAAAAGGATTTTCAATTTTTACAAATTAATTGCCAATTAAAAAATTATATACCACAATTACCTCTTCTCAATCGAATGCAAAAAATAATGAGGATAACCCTTTTTACACCCCATAGCCCATGTAACACAGGATGATTGATTTAGATTAATCTTCAATTAATTTTCTCAAAATCAATCTCACATCGATCCCAAACCCAAAACCCAAATTGCATAACTATGTATGGATAAATATTCAATCAATCAAATCTACAAACACATAGTGAGCATGTGTGCAAACAATCACAAGTGTATACAAGAAGTGTAGAACACCAGCAATTTGTTGACGTGGAAACCCTTCTCGGGGAACCACTCAGGTTTCACCAAAGCCTAATCCACTACTTACTAAGTCAATATACAAGTACTTGAGACTTATACCTCAACCAATGCCATGGTTAGATGCTCATTTTCTTACTCTCTATACATCAAAGGCCCTCCTCCAATGTCTTGTGTAGCTTCACTTGGACCTCTCCGCCATATGGTTCGTCTAAGCTTTGAGTGATTATGGGCATGCCAACAATTCTCAGCATGCATAGACCAATGGGTTTATCAAACCATCAAGTTCTTCAACTTTAATTTGTAAGGTTAGGTAGAATCTCTAGTGTATCTTAGTGATCTAGGTTGTGGTTGAAGCTCTCAAGGCAGAAGAAAGATTTTCTCTCTTAGAAATATCTCCAAAGGCTTAACCTAGGTGTGGGAAATGCTCTCCGCATTTATAGGTTTGAAATAAAGGTAGTCTTAGTAAATAAAAAAACTCAAATTCGTGAATGATTGCTCTATTAGTGGGAGGGCGACCAGAAGTCCATTCTTGTTGGAATGAAAACAACATTTCAAATATGACTAAGACACGCATTGTTCGAGCAACTATGGGCATCACTCGAGCTATCATGGAGACCACTTGAGTGAGCTCATAGAGCAAGCCCTGTGCTCTTTCCGTGACCTTGTCCCATTTTCTTCCCTAAATCATAAAGAGGCTACTCTAGCGAAGGCTAGCAAGTACAAATCGGTCCCTACAAAATTTTTAAGCATAAAATCATGCAAAAACTTGTCCTCTTGAGCACTAAAGAGTGTTGCTCAAAGAAGAGTTCGATTGTGACTCAGACTATATTTTCAAGACTCATAAATGGGTTAACAAACTTTTCTTTAAAAGCACGTAAGAGTCATTATTAGATCATTTCCAATTCCATTTTCATTATAATCAACCTAAATTAAAATTAACTAGGGGTCCATCTTAGGTGTCTAGGTCATTACCTTTGTCCTAAGCATGAAGGTGTATATGGATGTTGAATGATGTTACATTGACACTTCATCTCCTCCCTTCAATGAAGCTTTCGGATCTTGAGCTTGATAGCATCAAGACTATGGAATAAGTTGAGATTTTACAATGGACTCCACATAATTAGCCAATTACAAATATTATCTAACACATAAAAATAGTATGGCCAAAGAGCAGATTGTTTATTATTTAAGTAAAATTTTGACTTCGATTGAGCAAGCTCTGTTTAGCATTGTATTTTGCATCAAAAAAGTTAAGAATATATTATTTCGATTGTGGTGTATGTTATTGCACAAACATATGTAATTAAACACATATTAACAAGGCCAATAATGAGACGATGTACCAACAAGAGGGTGTTGGCATTAATGGAATTTTCATTTCATTATTTTCCACACCAGGTGTTTAAAGGCTAGGCGTTACCTAATTTTCTTGCAGACCATCTTCGTGTAGAAATAAAACAAGATGCACAATCACTAAGTCTACTAGGGGTACCAATGGTGTCACTGACGCCGTGGACGTTAAAATTCGATGGGTCATGGACACGAGAATCTGTAGGAGCTAGGGTAATTATAATATCACCCCTAAGGCCAAGAAACCCAATTTTCTTATAAGCTAGACTTTGAGTGCCCCAACACTCAAGCTGAATATGAAGCACTAATCATTGACTTAGAAATACTGATAGGATTGGGGGTATCCACCGTAGAGATTACAAACGACTCTCAATTAGTTATTAATCAACTTGTGCACAATTTTCAATGCAAAACTTGGGAGTTATTCCCATTCCACTTATGCAAAACTTGGGAGTTATGCCCATTCAACTTGTGCGCAATTTTCAAAGCTGAATATGAAGCACTAATCATTGACTTAGAAATATCTCTATTGTCAAACTTTGATGATGTCACATTGTGGCCATTTCAAGAGAGCTAAATATCCAAGTAAACAATTTGGTAGAGTTGGGATTGGGGATAAGGATTTTGGGCGGCCTTGATGAGCAGCTGATGAAAGTTCAAAGAAGGGCATTGCCATCAATGAAGGCTAGGGGCATTGAATTTAAGGACTGGTTGTGGAAGTGGAAGAAGAAGAATAGAGGGACAAAATTATACAATTCCTTAAGAATCCTAGCAAACATTTCATGTAGGCCACAAGAAGAAGAGTCACTAACTACATACTGAAGGATGAGGAGTTGTACAAGAAAGGAGTGCATGCTGACCTACGTATAAGGTGTGAAGGGAAGAAGAGGTGATGCTTGTATTGATGGAAGGACATGAAGGTATATGCTAAGCTCATCAAGTTGACATAAAAATGCGATGTCTCATAAGAAATTGTGGCTACTACTGGCTGACTATCCTAAATAATTGCATAGAATATGCAAGAGGCTGTCAAGCTTGACAACACTCTTATTTAAATGGCACGAGCAATTTAGATGCACCATGTGATAAAGCCATGGTCGTTCTGAGCATGGACCATGGACTTAATTGAAAATATTTTTCCACGGTCTACAAACCAACATGCCTTCATCATTTTAGCCACTAACTATTACACTAGTTGGGTTAAGTCCATAGCGATGACAATGGTTAATCAGGTCGATGAGATCACAATGATTAAGGAAATTATCATGCACCATTTTGGTCTTCCCTAACATTTAGTAGTCGATCAAGGCACGATCTTTGCAAGAAGCAAACTCAAAGGGTTTGCAAAAGAATATGGATTTAATATCATCCATTCAACCCTTATTTGCAAAAAAAAATTATGAATGTTTGATTTCTGAATGATAGAATAGTTAGTTATTATTATATATCTTTGATAGAAGTGTGATTCACTTTTATACATCATAATTATTATATTAAATATAATAATAAATTTTTTAAAAAATATATTGTATGAACGTATCCTAGTTGTACCCATATCCTATTTTTTTTTTAGATTTTATTGTATTATCGTATCCGTATCTGTATTTGTATTGTATCGTATTCATATCTCATATCCATATCTGTGCTTCATAGGAAGAAATCAAGGTATTTACTTGTAGATCACAAGCATTCACCGTATCCGGAGTCTACGATAAATCAAGCTTTCCAACAATAAACCCTAATTTTAATGCAAAAAATAAATCAACTATTTTGTGAAAATTCTATTAATTAACTCAAGCATGAAATAACCAATTATTTGGCTCACATGGAATCTTAAGCATTTGATGTACATAATACATTAAATCAAGAAATTAGATAGAGCAAAAAATTTACTAAAACATAAGAATTAAATCAAAAGGATAAATCATACATTAAAAGAATATTAAATCAAAAATAATATTGTGCTTCATTGAAAGTAACTTTCTTAACTTTAGTTAGAATTATAGAAATCCATAAGAAAAATACACCAAAAACTAGAAAGTCAATAAAGCCTACCTTATTCTTCACCTGATCTAGAAAATAGCAAGCTTGTGAGATCTTAGTCTGAAGATGGGTGTTTATGTAGGCCACTTGTTGTTGCTATTGTTGTAGTTTTTCCTTTGTGAAGTAAATAGAAGAGACAACATAAATCTTAGCCATGTAGGAAATTATGGTAGAAAGATCATCTTGGATGAGTTGATCGAAAGAAAGCTCAAGTAGTTTAAAGAAATGTGAAAATTCTTACTTCAAAGCTTCTTCGATGGGAGGGAGAGATATGCTGGAGAAAGATAAAAAGTCAACTGCCTTTATGAACTAGTATGCTTTATGATAGATAACTTCAATATCAGAATCTGAGATTGAGATGTGAGAGGTAGATTCAGGCATTGACTACCAAGAATAAGAAAAAGTTGCTTAAGAAAAGGAAGAAAAGATGCAGAAAAATGAAGAAGTGGAGACATTGTTGAAAAATTACCTGGTTCACAGAAGAAGTAGATGTAAATGATTTTTTTAGTTGATATGTTTGGCCATCAGGATTGGCCAAATGATCATTAGCAAGAGTTGGAATAATAGGACCTTTATAGGTAGCTTCTGCATGAATAGGACTTGGTTTAGTAGGAAGGCCTTGCTGAGGAGCATCTGGCTGAAGAAATTCAGTTTGACTCTCAATATGAAGAACAGGGACTTGATCAGTAGAGTCTTTATAGGCACACTCCTCATGAACAGTGATAGTTTCAGTAAGGGAATCTTGTTGAGAAGATGTCGGTTGATCCTCAACAGGCACAAGAGGCATATATTGACTCACAAGAATGGCAATAATTATAGCTGCCATTGTGTTGTCTCATTGAGCCTCTAGAATGATATTATCCTTTTACCTTGAAGGAGTTGGGGAAGAATAATCAGAACTTTTTTGTTCTGATGGTAAAATTAGCTTATTTTCCCATCTTTGAAAGAAGGAAGATTGAAACATTAAAAGGCATGCTCAAAAGAAGAAGGAATGAGAAACATAAAGATGTAGTTCTTACTTCAGCAGCCACCTTAAATTTTATGTTAGTTTTATTGGCTATGGGGATGATTTTTCTAATCAACAACCTTCTAGAATTTGATGGGGAAGGAATTACTTCTTTGTCATCCTTTAGAGAAGGATTAGATGACACTGGTAGTGGAGGTTTTTTTTCATAGAAGCTACCTTTTATGGTGTATTCAAGGAAGGAGGAACACTTGTCTTTTTGCAAAAAAGAAGAGTTTCTTCAGTCTCTTGCTCGTCAATTGCAAGTATCATTGGCATATCAGTAGTTGCTTAAGAAGGCTGAACCTTTTTTGAGGAATGAGCAGTACTGCTATAAGCATCGATGGCAAATTGTAGCAGTCTTGGAGAAGAACCTCTTTGTCTTCTCTTCTTTGGCTTCTTAATCAAGGAAACCTTACCATTGTTTAGATCAGTAGGGGGATAGGGGATAAGAATAGGTGCCTCAACTAGTTTTTTCTTTCAACTAGCAGGAGTTTCATTTGCCTATTGATTATCAAAACACAGCCTAGACACATAATCATCTATAGAGAAGATGAAGATCAAGGCTGAAATTTTCTACCACCACTTTGAATAAAAGGAAAGTTGAGATGGGCTAGAGACAAAATGAGAGAATCTAAAAGATTCTAGCAATTTCTCATTAGATTGGGAGATTTGGTGGACTAGAACATTTGATTTTATTTTCATTCTCGCAACTATAGGCTCGTCGATAAAAGGGTGCATGTAGGGGAAAGAAATATTTTGAGTCAAGCCAAATTTTCTGGCTAACTGACTAGGATTGTAGCTTTTCAAGCTGCAATTGGAAAATTTGGAAGCAGATACAGAGCATTGCTTGATTATTTTTGTTGTATTTTCTTAATCCCTAAATATCACCATTTAGCATGTGTATATGACTTATGTATGAAAGGGAGTGTCACTCTCCCTTGAAATGATGTGAAAAATGGGGCAACGAAATGGTGAAAATGAAATGTACAAAATAGAAAATGTGTGAACAAAAGTGCTCCCCAAGCGCAAGGAGTCTTTTGTTTGTTGTGTTTTACTTGAAAATTATTCCAAGGTCGTCTCCTCATGGAAAGAAAGTTCAAGGGTGTGAAGGTGATTTTGTGAAAAAGAGAGAAAATGTAAAATCTTTGTTTGAGTTTTGTGGTTGAAGTTTTGAGAATGAAAATGAAATGAAAACAAGTGTTGGTTAATCCAAAGAGGTCATTCCAATGGGAATCTCAACTCAACTTGAAACCTTCCTCCTTGGTGCATAGATGAATGATTGATTCTTGGGAAGCTAGAGATGAGATGGTGAGGATCTAAGTAAAAACCGTGACAAGTCTACGGAATATCAAAGATTCACAACCTCATCCACCCTCAACCTAGTCAAACCGAACCATCGTATACCGAGAGGAGGGAAGAAAATGAGTAGAAATGGAAAACCCAAGACGAGGTCCCCCTTGAATTAGCCAACTAGAAATCTAGCTACTTATACTTAATGGAAAGACATGCATAATGTAAAGAGACACAATGAAGAAATGAAGCTTAGAACATAACTTAAAGCAAGAAAACTTAAACTAAGAAGAAAGAAATACAATACCCATTTTAAAGCTTGAAATGAAGAAAACATAACATAAAAATGGTAGAAACTAAGACATGTAACTAAATTTGGAATAAACTTGAAATAGCTAAGATTAAAGTGCAAGGAATGAAGATTACAAGAGTATGAAAGCTTACTACAGCAGAAATGGAGAAGAAAATGCAAAATATAAATTTCTATTACACTATTCATCATCTTCTTCATTGGATTTTCTAAGCTTAGGTAGCCACACCTTTCAAAGCTTGTGAATGTTGAATATATGGAGTGTATGCTTTCAAATTTTGTCCATGGTGGTCCCCCCAAGGTGTGTTCAAGCCTCCCATCAATGAGAGGTGATTTGGATGGGTTACACAGGCTAGGACAAGGCTAGCGTGCAACCCACATGGTAGGTCACTTCTCTCTCCTTATTGAATTTCAAGCCTCCAAAGTCTTCAACTATAGTGTAAGAGGCATAAAGATGTGTAAGGAAAGTCAGGGAATAAGTGGGGGAATTAGTGGTGGGACCCCCAAGCAAGTGGAGCTTAAAAACAATTGTTCTGGGCACTTCAGAAGAGCGTACCGGTACTGTGTACGGGCACTATAAGACTTCTGGAGTTCGGGGTACTGGTACTGTTTTCTGTTCCTGACCAATTTTTGTAGAATCTTCATAACTTTTGATCCAACCGTCCGAGTGAGCTAAAATTTTGACACAATATAAAAGACATCCAGATCTACAACTTTCAAGCTTTGAACTTTCTTAGATTCGAAGAGGATCATAGTCAAAATGGCAGAAAACTGAGGCTCTACTACCAGATGGTGTGGGTGCTGGTGCCTTTGTTACCCAACACCAATACCTCCTTGATTTCTTTACTTTTAAGCCTCCAAATCTTCATGTAATGTATCCATGCCTTCACCACACATCTATACATAGTTTGCAAGGTTATAAAATTCATCATTTAACTTATAATTACCTACAACATCGAAAATTCAACATTATTTATAATTTTGGCTTACTCTAAGTACTTATATGCAAAAGTTGGGTTAAAATACATGTAATGAGGCCATTAAATATACAATATTTTGTTCTCATCAAGCATCCCACATGAAAGTAACAAGGTAGTAGGAAACTACCCTTGAAGATATGTTGCAATTCACTAGCTTCTTCAGAATCAATATCTGGGTCAACAATGAATGGCTTAAGAAGAGAAAAAGAATAAAGGAACCCAAAAAAAAGGAGTGTATAAAGAGTCTAACATATCCTTATAGTCTGGGGAGACAAAAATCAATGAGTATAGATCAGAGGTTGATAATTGGTCATGGGCAAAGACTCGAGGGGCCAAACCTCAAGAAATTAGGCGTAGAGCCAAGCCTGGAAGAGCCAGAAGACCCTTCCAAAACTAACAGCAATCCTATTTTCTAATAAATTAAAAAAAAACCTTTCTACAATGCCCCTAAATCAAAGGGGGTTAAGACAACCTTCTTTTTACTGGCCAATTGAATGATTACTCCAACATATTCCTTAGTTACTTTAAATCCAGGAATACAAAGAAAAAATCGGCAGAACCAATGGAGAAGGAAAGCAACATGCTTCATAAATGAAGGGTTAGGAGATTTAGAGGCAACGAAGCGATAAGTGAGTCCATTATACCTTATACGGGAAGTGATATTGACAAAACCACGACTAGTATCGGTAGAAATGCAAATGTTTACCTTCGTACCTATCGATAGAAGTCCCGTCCGATGAAAAATATCCATTATTGTTGGGGACATCATGATAAGATGAAGGAGCATAACATTGCATGACTGGGACCAAAAAAAAATTACAACACCAATTTGCCACCGATTAATGTGCATTTTGCAAGTGGAGATCTTAATCATTTAAAAGATACCTAAGTGTCTCCATTGAGAGGCAAAATGAGGCTCTAACTTTGCAACCCAATCGACCCAACGTTGGTCAAGGTTAATCCACGAATGAAGAGGATTAGTTCCATGATTCCAGGACTTCCATAGAAGTTGGGATTGATTCAGCAGTAGGGTTTCACCTTCGTGAATGGGGTAGTGGTTCGAGAATCCCTCACAGACCTATGACTTGAAGGAAGGACCAAGAGCAAGATTCCCACTATAACTAGGGGTAGAAATCAAAATCCTATGATCCATCGAATCATGGGCTCTCTGATTGATATCAATAGGAAATCTTAGAGATAAAGGGATTTTAGATGAAGACAAAGATGGAGGGTTTTGTTTCTTTGGAGCGATTCCGAACACCAGAAGAATCACCGAAAAAAATGATGGCAGGAAGTAGAAAGCAACTAGAGAAGAGTAAAGTGAATATTTCAACCACCAAAACTCTTTTAAGTAGGTGTTTGAAGTGAACAATGGTCGTGATTGTTCCTTCATTTTGGTTATTAATTAAACCCAATTAAATGATGGGGGTATTATTTGGACCTAAAATATAAAATCCTAAAAATGTTTAGTGTATCGACACGTAGAGTTCTAGGTTCATTAAGATAGTGTCACATGACAGAATTTGAAAAAATGAGGGAAATGATCAGCCACAATCATATTTGAAAATAAGGGAAGTAACTAACTAGAAGTTACCAACCAGTATCTGTCGATGGAAGTAAAACCATCGAAGATAGTAACTATAAAAGGGCACATAATGGAGAAGATAAAGAATACTCTCAAAACTCCACAAGACCCAAGATCTGGACATTTTAAGGGTAGTTTTTAGATTAGTTTTAGTAAATAGTTATTGCTGCAAATCAAGACTATTTATTCAATCTTCGAAGTTCATTTGATTGGATTAATAAAAAAATCATCTTTTATTAGTTCTTTATACTATATTTGCTCATTTTTTTCATTCAAATAAGTCCTAAAAAATTTCTGTTGTTTATGAAATTTCTATCCAACCCAACAAATTTTTGAAGAATAATTGTGTAACTAGTCTACCTTGACTGATGTACTGTCTATAAATATTGCAAAAGCCTGTACAGAATGAATCTTGTCTTTTCATTTTCCCCATATGGTTAATTAAAAAGAACCAATTACAAATTTAAGCGAAACTTATTTATCTTTAATAGTTTTTATTAAAATTGGTCTGCCGACAATTCTTGATATCTTAAGACCCGGTAAGACATAGGATTCATCATTCATTACTTATAATTTGGTGAAATTTCTCTCTTTCCCTTGCCATCGACCCAACTGCTGAAATCTCATATAATCATGGCACCAAAAAAAAAATAATAATAAATAAACAATTAATATATTTGATTAACTCTCCTGAATTCGACAGCTGAATTGCAGTTGAAATGGAGAATCTTTTAGAATATTCGGATATCAAAGGGAAGAATATACATTTACCCAAAAGGGCGAGGAGGAGGAAAAAAATTCCTCCATGTGCAAGAAATTCTGGAATATTGTCAGATCCAATTGTTCGATTCATCAAAGATTCGAAAACATGAAATAATTCCTGCAATTTCAAAAAATTCGTTCCCAAATTTCTCTCTCCGAAGTCCGAAGCCCAAATCTTGATGCATCCCTGCTCAGATCTAATGACCGGCAGAACAACTTTCCGGCGAGTCTGATAGGATTTGCAGACCAAATCAGTTCATTTCTGAGACTTCGCGTCACTACAGACAAAAGAATGTGACAGCAACTGCGATGCTGTCCACCTCTTGGTAGAGTCTTTCTGCAAACAACAATCTATAAAACTCCGAAACTCTTCCGAAACACCTTCCGGTAAACTTGGCGGCTCCCCAAAGCATATGGCGCACATTAGTGTGGCCCAGTCAGGTCTCTGCCCCGGCGGCATTAACGGAAAATGACCCATGTACAGCTCCAACATCGTCAACCCCAAGCTCCAAATATCTCCAGCATACCCATTATAATTCCCACCATGCGAATCAGGATCAAACCTTTCTGGACTCATGTAAGCACACGTACCAACGTAGGAATTGCATGGGTCTAAAGTACGATACATGATCTTGCTGACCCCAAAATCTGATATCTTCACTTCCATGTCGTGGTTTACCAGAAGATTTGATGGCTTTATATCTCTGTGAATTATTTTGTGTGTGTGGAGATAGGTGAGACCATTGAGAACTTGACGTGCTATGTTGGAAAGTGAAGTTTCAGAGAGAGTGCCATTTGTTTTGAGGAGGGAATCGAGTGTGCCGGCGTCCATGTACTCCATGAGAATAGCTATATCGCCGCATGATTCATCTAATATGCCGTGGCAGTGGACGATGTACGGTGAGTCTGTGCGACGCAGGATTTCCATTTCACGGAAAATCTGCCGGCGGACTGTTGGGTCGCTGTCGCCGTGGACTACTTTGAGGGCATAAGTGACACCAGTGCGCTTATGGCGGACTTTATAGACTGTACCGCCATTCCCGTGGCCTAGGACTTGGAGCTTTTCAAGGTCGGTGGCGACGGTGGCGGTGGTTGTGTTGGTGGCGGCAGAGGAATTGGTAGTGGGTGGGAGCGGTAGAGTGAATCTTGGGCGGCGTTCGGAGAGTTCCGGTAAGGGAAGGCGTAGGTTTAGCTGACGGCGGTCTCGAACTACTGCCATGTGCTAGCATGCGGCGGAAGGTTAGAACTAGTCTGTGATCAGTGGATAGAAAATTTTCCTTCTCTGAGTGAAATAGGAAAGGGCGATTACTTAAGCAAAGCTAGTGTTTAAGTGGCGGCTGTGGAAGGAAGGTGGAAGGATAGGAAGGACGTGGGCCCTGCGGGACATGAGGTTCGCTTTTAGGTTAGGATTTTTGGTTTGTTGTGATTTTTAAATGTAAGTAATATTATCCCATGTGCTCAAATTGGCAACAGGGGCAACTGGAGTGTTTTTATTGGTGTGGAGCCTTACGTGAGCAAGTGGAACTGGCAATAAATGGCACCAACCAAGTTGTTTCTTGGTCCTGGACCAATTATGTAGACTCTAATGCTCAATGTAAGATCCTAGAATTCTTGACTGTTTCATAGTTAAACTACGGATAATTTGTGTTTGAATGTATAATACAATTTAAGTGAAAAGTATTAAATTTGGAAAAAAAAAAATTTAATGTAAATAGTTTTGAGAAGGACATTGGTAACCGTTAGATTAGTCTTGTTGAGACCATCAGATAAAATTACCAAAGTTACCTTATTTTATATTATAGATATATAACGAACTAACTTATTTCTAAAAAGTGAAAAGGAAAATTCAAAATATAACTAGTTCAATTTCAAAAAAAAAAAGAGTTTGGGGATAGACAATGCTTTAATTATTTGAGTATGCTTAATATGTTTAAAGTTTAATCTCCCAAATTTATTATGTGAGAATATTTTCACACAAAGAGTAAGCACCTTGTACGAACGGAGAAGGTGGTGAAGAAAGCCTCACGAACTTGTAAAACAAGCGACACCTAAGTGAATGGATGACTGGAGGCGGGCAAAGAGACTCCAATGCTCAGATCACAAGTCAAAGAAAAGTGTGAAGTGAATAGGCTAGGATTGAATGATTTACCTAGTACCTATAGGCTTTTATTTATAGCAATAGAGAGAAGTATCTCAATAGAACCTGAACTCTTTTTTAATTGGCTCAATCTTGTCACTAGGTCCTAAAAACATAGGGTAGAATTTGATTAGGACTTTGGATCCTAACACCTTATCACCAACTCCTAGACATTCAGAGTGGTGTTAGATTAGAACTTTTACTCCTTTGTTCTTATCCTTAGCTCATGTCTGTTTGAATTAGTATTGAACTAGGATTCTAGGTCCTAGGTTGATCCTTCACCGAGTAGGACTCGTTTGAGGTAGCTTTGGATTCAAGTGGGGATGAGCGAGGACTTTCCTGAGCCACCTACTGACTAGCAGTGGCGAGGCCTACCCATCTGCCGATTGCCAGCTACCGGGCGAGCCACTTGCCGACTGGCAGTAGCCTAGCCAGGTAGCCTATTGATTGGCAGTGAAAGTTCAACTTCCGAGTGGTAGCCTTCCTGGCCTAACTTGTTGGCTTTGCCAATTAGGTGAGGCTTTCCTCCTCACATGCCGACTGGCACAAGAAAAATGCCTCTTGCCTTTCTCCATTTGGCGTAAGTGCTTGAATGGTTTCCTTGTTGTTCCTAACCTCTTAACATCACTCCTTAATATATGTGTATGGTGTATGTGTGAAAAGGGGAGTGTTACTCTCCCTTAGAATGATGTCAAAAGAAAGGGTAAGGGAATGGTGGAATAGGAAATGTGTGTGTGTGAGCAAAAATGCTTCCTAAGCGCAAAAAAACTTTTACGTATCGTGTTTTACTTGAAGTTATTCCAAAGTTATCTCCTTGGGGAAGGATGTAATCGTATTGAAGGTGATTTTGGAAAAAACAAAGTGTAAAATCTTTTGTTGTTGAAGTTTGGTTTATGAGTTGTATTTTGATGAAAATAAAATGAAAAACAAGGGTTGACTAATCCAAAAGGTTCACTACAATGGGAATGTCAAGTCAACTCAAAACCTTCCTCCAATGGTGCATAGATGAATGATTGATTCGAGGGAAGCTAGAGACGAAATAGAGGTAAGAATCCAAGTATAACTCATGACTAGGCCTACAGAATATCAAAGATTTACAATTTCATCCACCCTTAACCCAGTCAAACCGAACCATCGTACACCGAGAGGGGGAAAGAAAATGAGTTAAAATGACATACTCAAGTGGAGGTCTCCCTTGGATTAGTCAACTAAAAAGCTTAGCTACTCATGCTTGAAGGAAAGATAATAATGTAATTGAAATACATTATAAAGAAAATGAAGATTTTAACTAAGTTGATGCAAGAAAACATAACTATGAAGAGAATGCATTTAGTACCCAATTGAAATCTTGAAAAGGTAGAACTTGAAAGTATTAATGGTGGAAGCTAGAATGAAAGATTAAAATTCAAAGCAACTTGTAATAAATGGCATTCAAGACTTAAAACCAAGCTTAGAAGATTCTTACATGAATTTTCAAGGCAGTGTATGGAAAGAAAATGGAAAAACATTAACTTCTCTCTCAAGCACTATTTATCTTCTACCTTGGATTCTCTCTATATTACAATGTGTATTGCATCCTCTTTTATTTTCTCTCTTGGAAGCTTCAAAAATGTCCATTGGGTACCCCACTAACTGTGAGATGTCATCTCCCTCCATAGGGGCTGACAAGGATGGACTGGACAGGGTTAGTGCAGGCCTTGTCTCCACACTTGGCACCTTCTTTCTCCTATTTCCTCATTAATGATCAAGCATTCAAAAGTCCAAGGGGAGGTGTTAGAGGGTTGTCCATGGTGTTGGGAGTGGTAGGGGTAGGTAGGAGAATGCTTGGTGGGACCCTCAAGGTGGCAAAGCATGAAATGCAGAATCGGGGTTATTTTTGTAAAAGCTACCAGTAGGTCGATGGAAACCTACCGATAGGTTTCACTCCAGTGGGCTCAACCTATCGGTAGGTCTGGCGGTAGGTGCAGGTCCAGTACCTGAAACCTACCAATAGGTTTTTCCTTGTTTTGTTGATTTATTGGTTCCTTCATTTCTTGAGCCATCATCAAACCATGCTTTCAATTCTTTCATCTCAAACACTATGAAAAGGATTTAAGAAGCACCATTTATCACATTTTATCTGCCACCATACTGAAATTCTGTAAATAGCATATTACTCTGCTCAACCTGCGCTTGGGTTACAATATTAAAGTTGAAGCAAGTTTTTGGCACCGTTACCGGGGAATTGAAAGTCAAGGAGCTATCACATCTTTGAGATTTTCGGTATTTACAATTCGTCGGAGAACCGGTAACTTCGTTCCAATTTCTTTTATTTTTTATTTATTTATTTTGTTACAATTTATTTACCTTTTTTTATTTAATTATATTTCTGTTTTATTTAGTTAATTATTTGGTTTATGAGTTTTTGGCATCGTGACTTGAGTGGTCATTTGATAAGAGAAGATTTAGATACTTTGTTTGGAAATTTATTTGGTTCATCTGATTCAAATCATTCTTTGCATACAATGGCTACAAATCCTAACAATAATAGGCAAAATAAACTTCCCGAACATGAGGATCATATTGATAGAGTAAGCAATCATGATGAGAATGATGTGGATAATTTAAATTCTAATCAGGGTAGGACTTTACGAGATTATCTACAACCTGCACGTCTCACTGAACCTTTATGCATTATTTTTTCATTAAATGCCACTAATTTTGTTTTCAAACCTGTCATGATTACATTACTC
>CM042190.1:18130067-18144286 GCA_023539305.1 Ilex asprella | reverse complement strand
ATTTCATGGGTATACAATCATAACTTTGTCACAAACATGTAATCTTTGCCAAAAAGACTAAGAGGGGATAATTTCATATCATATATATCACATTTAGAATAAAACATACATATATAAATAAGCCCTAATCTCAATGTAAGAAAAAGAGAAGAAATCTTCTACCTTGTGTTCTTGAAGTACTAGGGCTTTGATCTTGAATCAACCCCTAAATCTCTTATTTTTTTCCTTTGATCTTGTCTTTCTATATTTCTCTCTTCCTCTCTAATTGTTTCTAGGGTTAGAATTTGTGTAATGGAGGCGTCCTAATGTATTTATAGTGGAGAGAGGACCGACTATTTGCGACTTAAAATTTTCAGATTTTTACAGCGACTACCGGTAGATCGGGTACATTAGAAACTCGACTACCTATTGACTACCAGTAGCTCGGGGACACTGAACATTCGACTACCAGTAGGTACTATCGGTAGTTCGGGTAAACTAGGCACTCGACTACCTGATGACTACTAGTAGCTCGAGTACATAGGACATTCAACTACTGGTACGTACTACCAGATTTGCCTACTTCACCCATTTTTCATTTCCAATCCATTTCTAACCCTTTCAAGGCCATCCCATATATGTCTAACAAGGTTTTTCACATAAATCTTGATTCATATAAGTTCTATTGAAAATGTTTTAAATTCTTTACAAGTCGAAATAAAATTTTAGCTAAATATTTACTATTATCAAGCTTAATACTTCCCAAATATTGCATCACCTTTACTATCATGTGAAAACCAATTAATAAACAATTATATAATATCAATATATGCATATATACATGTGGGAGTTTACAAATACCTCCTTGATTTCTTCACTTTTAAACCTCCAAATCTTCATATAATATGTCCATGCCTTTACCACACATCCATACTTAGTTGCAAGGTGATAAAATTCATCATTTAAGCTATAATTACCTGTAACATTAAAAATTCAATATTATTCATAATTTCAGCTAAATCTAAGTACTTATATGCAAAAATTGAGTTAAAATGCATGTAATGTTGCCATTAATATGCAATATTTTGTGCTCATTAGAGTGCTCCTGTCTATCATAGAGTAATAAAACCTCTAATAATTGGAAGTCATAGTTAGTGGGATCTTCAAAGATTGGAGGTAGTGGAAATGTTGTCCGGTTGGTTCTCGAGACAAGGGGTCTCTCACAGGACATGGTTCAAGGCTTCTTTGTAGGTAGAAAATTTAGTCGATTTCCATAGACGACGCTAATTGTGCGGGAATAATTTCGCACAAAGAGTAACCACCTGGTACGAATAGAAAGGTTAGTGAAGCCTCAAGAAACCTATAAGACGAGAACACCTAGGTGAACTAATGCCCGAAGACAGCCAAAGGGATTCCGATACTTAGGTCAGATCGCAAGTCAAAGAAAAATGTTCAGTGAATAGGGTAGGATTGAATGGTTTATCTGGTACCCGAAGGCCTTTATTTATAGCAATAGAGAGATGTCTCCCAATAGAACCCAAACTCTTGATTGATTGGCTTAACCTTGTCACCAAATCCTAAAATCACGGGGTAGAATTTGGACTCTAGATCCTAACCCAATGAAGAATAATTTCATTTAACGAGTTCTATTGAATAATCTCATTATTTTTGTTTTTGTCAATACTAGTTTTGTGAATAGTTGTTTTATTTCTGAATTATTTTGTATATGAAGTGTATAGCCAATAGCTATTGAAATATGATTTTAGGTCATTGTTGAATTAATTTAAGCATGAAATTTGTTCTTTGTTTATATTCATCCCCAGAAGCTATTATTGAGCCTCTTTTGAATGATTTCTATTATTAGACCCTATAAAATAACCAAGCTAAATATATGAAATATTTAATCCTACTGCTTGATGATTTTCATTGTATGTATTCCCTATTCTCCGCACATCACCTCTCAAATGTGTATATGACTTATGTGTGAAAGAGAGTGCCACTCTTCCTTAGAATGATGTGGGAAATGGAGCAATGGAATGGTGTGATGCAAGAAATGGAAGAAATGAAGAGTGAAATGAAATGTGTGTGTGAACAAAAGTGCTCCCCAAACACAAGGAGTCTTTTGAATGTCGTTGTTTTACTTGAAAAATTATTCCAAGGTCATCTCTTCTGGGAAGGAAGGGAATTTATATGAAGGCGATTTTGAGAAAAAGAGAAAAGTATAAAATCTTTTGTTTGTGTTTTGGTAAGTGAAGTTTGTAAATGAAAACAAATGTTGGTTAATCCAAAAGGTTCACTCCAATGAGAATGTCCAAACAACTCGAAACCTTCCTCCGAGGGTTTATAGATGAACGATTGATTCGTGGGAAGCTAGGGATGAGATGGTGAGGATCCAAGCATAAACCATGACCAGGCCTACGAAATATCAAAGACTCACAACCACATCCACTCTCAACCCAGTGAAACCTAACCATCGTACACTAAGAGAGGAAATAAAATGAGTTTAAATGAAAAACCCAAGAGAAGGTCTCTCTTGAATTAGCCAACTAAAAATCTAGCTACTCATGCTAAAAGGAAAGAAAAATATAATGTAAAGAGACATAATGAAGGCATGAAACATGAAACTTAAACTAATGCAAGAAAACTTGAACTATGAAGAAAAATATTTAATACCTATTTTAAAGCTTGAAGTAAAGAAAACTTAAATGCACTAACGGTCGATTCAAAAACATTAAACTAAACTTATAAAACACTTGAAATAAATGACATTAAAAGTAAATAATGAAGCTTACAAGAGTCTTACAATATAATACAAGTGAAAGGATGAAAGAAAATACAAAAACATAAATTTCTATCTCTACTATTCATCATCTTCTTCCTAGGAATTTTCTAAGCTTAGGTAGTCACCCCTTGAAATCTTGTGTGAATGCTGA
The DNA here is from genome assembly GCA_023539305.1 of Ilex asprella. NCBI lineage: Eukaryota > Viridiplantae > Streptophyta > Magnoliopsida > Aquifoliales > Aquifoliaceae > Ilex > Ilex asprella. Next base: position 18,141,374 of record CM042190.1, on the reverse strand, counting down.
ATATATGGAGTGTGAGCCTTGCATTTTCGTCCATAGGGTCCTCTAGCATGTGTGTGCAGGCCTCCCATCAATGGGAGGTGAGATAATGGCTTGGACAGGCAAGGAGTAGTCTACCCAGCAACTCCCCTGGCTACCCCCTTATCTCCCATCCTAATTAATGCCATTGCTTCCAAAGTCCAAGCATGGGTGATGGGAGGCATGTAGATGTGTAAGGGTCAGAGAACAAGTGGGAGAATCAATGGTGGGATCCCCAAGTAAGTGGAGCATGAGTTGCAGACGTTCTGGTCAAAACCTACTAGTAGGTTTTTAGCGATCTACTGGTAGGTTTTGGCTACTGGAGTAAAAACTATCGGTAAATCTTTCAAGTAGGTTGCCAACTCTGAACCAATTTTCATAGAATTATCTTAAATTTTGATCTAACCGTCTGATTGAGCTAACATTTTGCAAAAATATAGAAGACATCCAGATCTACAACTTTCATGTTTTTCACTTTTACGGATTCAAAGCGGATCATGGTCAAAATGGAGGAAAACCGAGGTATTATAACCTAATGGTGTGGGTGTTGGTGCCTTTGTTCCCAAATACCAATACCTACTTGATTTCTTCACTTTTAATGTGTCCATACCTTCACCACACATCCATAAATAGTTGCAAGGTTCCAAATTACATGATTTACACTATAATTACATGCAACATCAAAAATTTAATATTATTCATAATTTCGGCTAACTCTAAGTACTTATGCAAAAGTTGAGTTAAAATGCATGTAATGAGACCATTAAATATGCAATATTTTGTGCTCATCACCTACCTTGGTTATCCAGGTATTGACTGAAAAAATATTAATAGGGTATATTGTTGGTTTTTGAAGGGAAAAAAAAAAGAAAAAAGAGTGAAAAACAAAAGAGGTGAAGTTCTCATGCTTATGCAAGCAAAAGAGAATATATATGCATTTTAACATTGAGTTTGAAAAAAAAAAAAAAGAACAAGAAAAAAGGACTGCATTGCTGAATTGAGAAGGAAGAGAGAAAAAATGCATTTATGAAAAGAAAAAAAAAGAGAGGATGAGTGTGAGATTGTACTATTAAATTGTGCTTTTGAATGATGAAAAACAGAAAAGTATTATAGGGATATGGTTGAGGAAATTAGTGTTCTCTCAGGATCATATATTTTTTTTTGAATCCTTGAGTATTCTTTTGTTTCAAAACCCTTATCCCAAGTTCCTTGTACAACCATAGAAAGACTTATTTGATGCCAATGGTGTGTTCGTTGATGCATGACTCACGTGAATAAGGAGGAGATTGATGATTATTTTACAAGCCTATGAGAGCATAATATTACATATTTTAGGTTTCATATTATTCATCTTACCTATGTTAGTTTCATATTTCTTTTGTTTTAGTTTAGGTTTTTGTTTTGTGGAGAATATTCGTATTTGCAGGTGAATTAGTGTAAGAGCGATGTTCTATAGTAATGTTAATGCTATGGAGGATGAGTTAGGAGATCTAGGAGTCAAGTTAAAAGAATTACAAGCATAATTAGTAAAAATGTCAGTTTTACCAATAGGTTTCCTACCAGTTCCACAATGCGCATAATTGAGTTTACTAGTAGCAATTCATTCCTACTGGTAAAAGTGAAACATAAACTTTGCTACTGGTATGTTGATATTATTCTACCGGTTGGTCTTAAATTAGTTAGATAGCTTATTTCTTTTCTTTTTAGATAGTTTTACTTATTTTCCTTTATATGCTAATTTTCTTTTGTTTATTTTTCAGTTAGTTTTATGTAGGAGCTTTGTTTCAAGTGTTCTCTTTTCCTTATCTTTTCATTTTTCTTAGTGAGGGCAACATATATTTTAATTTGGGGGTGGGGTTATACTATTGTTTTTTTTTTAGTGGTTTTAGTGAAATTTTTTGAAAAAGAAATATGTCTATCTGGATGATAGTTGTTGTTTCTTTAGTGCTATGAAAGTTAGATTTTCCATTTGATACTCAAATTGTTTGCATGTTGTTATTATATATACTTTATTCTATGCTTAAATATCATGGTTAGGTGTGTATTGGGAACTCAAATTTTATTCACTATGGCCATGTACTTTATGTTGACGTTTATGGGATGAGATTTATGTTTTCAAAAAGCTTAATATTTATAGTAGAGATGCATGTATATAGCCCATGAGTCTTGTTCTTATCATTCTTGGAGTATTACAATACATTTGCTCAGATGTTAGTCATTTCAAATCTTTTATTTTTCAGTAATCTCATTATTTTAGCTTTGTTTCGGAGCATAAGGGTAATTAGTTGGCTATAAGCAACCTTTTTTCTTGATTTCTAGAAGATGATTTTAGGTTCTCTTTGAACTTTATCTGAGCCTTAAGCTTGTTATTTTGTTTCATTATCTTTAAGATCCGTGATTGATACATGATAAATTTTTGTTTCTTTACCACAAATAATAGTCAAGTCAAGTAATAAAAAAATATATATACCTTACATTGGTTATTCCTAAATTGTATCTACATGATTTATGTTTGAGATTGTTGTGAAATGTTTAATCATGAATGAGTGAAAAAGAAGGAAGATGAAAAGGAAAAGAAAAAAAAAAGAAATGAAAAGGTTGAAAGAATTTGAAAATTGTACAAAAATGTGAAAGAATATTGAAGGTGAAAGCAAAAGGGTGTGAAGAAAGAATGAAGGATAAAAGTTTTTGTTGTGTATCAAACGAAGAGTTCAAGTGTTGAATAAATAATTTGTTTATGAGATAACTTCTTTTGAATGCTTAATTTCTTTTGTTTCTTAAACCTTCTCCCAAGGTCCCATTACAACCAAATAAAGCCCTATTTGATTTTAGGAGGTATGGTTGAATGTATATGCTTTAATGTCTAAGAGATATACCAACTGCGTTACTTACATATCTTTTAATATTTCTTCATGAGATTATGCCAAGGCCTTTTCATTTGACTTATGCTCTTTATTTTTGAGATGTATGTGAGTATAAATTGTTTTGACTACATAAATTCAATCCTCACATATACTTATGAGTGAAATTCTCATTATAGTCAAATAATTATTTTCTGAGTGAAGAAACGTTGGTGAGATTGACATGGAAATTGGCCTTTGATAGCTAATAGGAATATAAATTTTGTTTGATAAATCCCTTGAGTTATATGAACATATCACACATACACGAGTTTTGGATGCTAATATGATTGTGAATATTCTTGCATAGCCTTTAAGGCTATAGTGGAGCTATGTGTGGATTAATTTTAGTAGATATGGTGTGTCTCTAGTTTCATGGTGATTATGAAAGAATAAATTAAATTTTGGATACATGAATTGATGTTTGTAGGTATCTTCTTTGAAAACCTTCATACGACAACAATCGTCCACTAAGGGTAACCTAGGGGTTGAACGGCTTAGTGCATAGGCTAAATAAATTCATTTTACCTACGAAAGTGGTTCTATAATTTGAATTTTTATTTAATTTTTGCATTTATTAGATGGTTTATTACGCTTTAAATTCCTTTACATTGTTTATGTTCTTTTGTGAAATAAATTGCATTGCATGTACTTTATAATTTTTGGCACTATGGAAAGTGATTAAAGACTTTCATTGGGTACATTTTTGAGTTTGAGGATTTAGGTTTTTAGTTAGTTTTGATTTAATTTTGAAAAAGTGAAAAAAAAATTGAATTTTTTTGTAGAGCTACTGGTAGGTCGAAACCTACTTTCACAACTAGGAGACCGAAGGGGAACATACCTTTTAGTATTATGATTACTAAGTTCTATCCAGGACCTGGGGTGAAGAAGCTGGCATCTGAAAATCTTTGACCTCTTGAGCTAAGGCTTATTAGTAGTGTAGGGGAAATGAAGAGTTCTACGATGTCTAAGGCTAGGGGTTCTGCGAGTAAGAGCAAAACTACTCCTACTACTCCTGCACCTGCTACTAGTCTAGGGTTTACTCATATTGCTGCTACACTTTTAGGTGTGGCCATGGAGAGTAGTAGTTAGGCAAAAACCTCAGAGGATGAGGATGATGAGTTGGGGGATGCTTCAAATTCTTAGTGATTTACTTTTGGAACTATTTCCCTACTTTTTGTGTTGTCTTTTGATTTTTCTTGTCTAGTTAGTATATAGGTTTTAGAAACACTTTTGGGAAGTTTTTTTTGGGTTGTAATAGCCTAGTAGAAGAACCTTAGGTAGTAAGGCTATTACATTTTTTTTCCTTTTTGTACCCAAAAAGCACAACATATATATATATATATATATATATATATATATACACACATACATACATAAGAAATCTTTTTTGATTCTAGAATTGTGCCTTAGTTTCTTTTGAGCATATGCATTTCAGTTTATGATGCTTGTTATGTTATCAACTATGTTTTTGAATTTATAGTGTACTATCAGGATTTTTATGTTTGTTTTTCTTTAGTTTGCTAAGGGACTAGCAAAGTCCAAGTTGGGGGGTATGATAAGAGCATAATATTGCATATTTTAGGTCTTATATTATTCATCTTTGCTATATTAGTTACCTATTTCATTTGTTTTAGTTTAGTACTGTGTTTTATGGAGAATATTCGTGTTTACAAGTGAATTAGTGAAAGAGCGAGGTTTTGTAGTCATTTTAATGCTCTATAGGACTTGGAGGACGAATTAGGAGATACAAGAGTGAAGCCAAGAGCATTACAAGCATAATTAGGAAAAAGATATGTTCTACCTGTAGGTTTCTTTCTCGTTCAACAACGAGCATAATTGAGTTCTACCAATAACAGTTAATTCCTACCAGTAGAAATTAAACAAAAACTTTGCTACCGGTAGGTTGATATTATTCTACTGGTAGGTCTTAAATAGAAGGCTATTTTACTAGTAGCTATGAAAAGCTACCAGTTCATCAGAAACAGAATGCAGTTCTACCATTAGGTCATTTTCTTCTTTCTACGGGTAGTTTAGTGTTTTATTGCTGCGAGGACTTCTATGGAAAGCTAATCTATTGGAATTTAAAAGAGCTATGACTGGTTGATTAAATGAAAGGATATTCAGTGGAGGCTATCCTATAAATACCCAAGCCTAGCTATAGAAAAGACATTATCAATTAACTAATCAATACCTCCTTAGACATTTCTTTCTACTCTTAGATTTAGAATAAAGGTTTCTCCTTTTCAAGAATTTTTTCCATTGTTTTCAATTTCAAGCTTCGTTGTACTTCTAGTTCTTTAATTCTTGCAAGGGTGATTACATTCAATTCTCTTTGTGCACGATTTATATTCTTTGCAATTTAATTCAAAGTAATTTCTTTTTCAATTACAGTTATGTTTTCTTCAATTGCTTTTGCTTTCAATTTCGTAATGCGCGAGTAGTCATTTTCCAGTTTGATCGGATGAAGGAGTCTCATCCGTGAATGGAGATTTTGACATAATTATGGTTTCTTCCAAAAAATGAGTTATTTGTTTGTTTGAATGATTGAACTTGAAAAGACATTCGATATTATATCTTCTTACATACCCGTAGATAGTTAAGTCTAGCACAGGTAAGTTTTAGAATCAGTGCAATTGATGTGAATGTAATTATTTCAAAATTAGGTCAAACAACTTAAATACATAATTGCTATTTTCAATGAGTGTTAATTGAATATTTTTGGATTTTGTGCATTTGAGTACAATCTTGAGTGAGTTATAAAATTGGGTCAAAATATATGTTCATGTTACGATGAACTTTACCGATTAATCGGTATTTTTTTTAATTGTTAGTCCTTAGTTGATAATTTCTTCAACCAATCTTCAAAAAAATTAGATTTTTTACTTTTCTTTGCCTACCACCCTTTGAACCACTCGTTTTCCCAGAGGAGATGACATCAATAATCGACTGAGTTACAACACGATAATTTTCCTACATTTGGGAAACCATTGTTATTTAACCCATTTTTTAAACAAAAAGAAATCGATTCTTCATTCATAGTAACAAAATCATAATCCAAAACCAATATACTAAAGTTTGGAAATTACATACAAAACTGAAAGAACATTATTCCCAAAATTAACCAACTAAATAATGTTTAATGCGTCATTAAAACTTAAGTAATCAAAATCCATAAACTAGAGTAACATCTCTAAATATCTTCCTCGGGATCCACATCATCATCAATATCAGCATCCCAGTTTACCTGCTCTTGTAGTCCGAGATCCTCTTTAATCCCATAATTTGAAAAATATTGATTGTATGGGAGAGAACTAAAAGTTGTAGCAACATCCCCCCAAACCCGCACAAGTTTTTAAAACATACAAAAACATATCTTCAAACTCTACAAAATGTCATATATAAACTTGTAAGCAAAACAAGAACATTTATAAGATCTCAAGTTTACGTTGAATGCATTAAAATAACGAAGAAATAAAACCAACTTTCAAACAATAAATCAATTCCAACAACATCCCTCATGTATGTAGACCTGACTACAATGAACCTACACAAAGAGAATATCCTGGCCCACAAAACTCCACATTCTCAAAGTAACACCACATAGGATCACATCACAAACAACTTCAGGAAGGGCGTACACAAACACATCGGCATGGAAGAATCCTTCCTATGATTATGGTACACTAGCCCTCAGCCTCGATTCATCGTGAACAAATAACATTTGGAACCCCACAAGGAACCATGAGTGATAGGAAACCATGGTATCTCTCAAGGTCCCATAAACATCTAAACACTCTACGATACCCAGTCGAAGGTAACCCACATGCATCATACCCCATTACAAGAGATAATTTTCAACACCTTTTATCAAATCACTTTCTCACTAGGATAATTAAAGAAAACATGCAAGAGATCTTCAAATTATAATTTATTTGATCAAAATCAAGAATTATGGTTGTAACTCAAGAACTAGCGAGTAGCATGTGCAAAACCTCTACTTATTCAAAGTCCAAGGTTTCGGAAGTAAAAACAATAGTTTTTGCATTGTAAAACCTAGGTCCTATTAACAACATTCTAGTAATTGCAAGAAAACCAATAATCAATAAATATTTACCATATAACTACTATCGGAAGTCAAAACATACTTACATAGTTACCCTAGCATCAATGGAAAAATTTGGGAAGAAACCCCCCAGCCTTTAATCCGATGTTTGGTAAAACCCTAATGCTTTGATCCATCTCCTACTTGAAATTTCTTCAAATCCTTGGATTTTCTCCTTCCCTTTCACTCTCTAGGACATCCTTAGGGTATTTAACAGTAATCACGAGTCTAATCGGTGCTGAAAATGCTCTTGCGTTCGAATGGAAGATTTGCATTTAAACGTAAGTGGTGTTTGAACATAAGTTACGTTGGAACGTTAGTTGCTCCCAACTTATCAATTTTTGTCAGATTTTCTGTCAGACACCAAAGTACTATAACTTTACTTCGTTCGAACGTGAACCCAGTTTTTTTCCTCAACTTCCAATATAGTTTTAACCTAATTAGAAGTCGATTCACGAAATCTTTGTGAAATATAACTTTGTAAAACTTGGGATCTAGTTTCTTCTGTCAAAATTACATGTCAATCTAATTTCGAACTAAAAAGTTATAGGTAAAATGCTGAGGTACTATATAATTATTCTCTTACTAACTTCTTCATATGATGAGTATAAGATCCAAAATACCTAATATCTTCCAATACAACCTATATAATTTATCCCTAACTCATTATTTATACATGTAACACATAAGAATTAATGCTTATATAATTATAAATACAGGGGGGTTTACACACATATTATACTATGAAGTGTGAATAATCACAATAATCCGAGTGAATTCTTTGCTGAGTGTATGTCATGCTAAGGTTTGCATCGAAACTAGCCGCTGATAGGTGAAAAGATGGGATATTGTTGACTGACTTTCTAAACTTGCATTATTTCACATCATGCACAGGTTTTAAATAGGAATTCAATATGTGAATATTGTCATATAGTATTTAGTTTTAAAGATTTGGCTTTGTATTTACTTATTTGGATAACAATTAGAAGTTTTTCTGTAGTAATATTCTATTTAAGCTATAAGTATGATTTATGTAATTAATAAATTTAATGAAGTTTGTAGGTATTTTCCCTAGAAACCTTCACAAAACTATAAATCGTCTACTAGGATAATCTAGGGGTTTAAATACTTGTTACATATGCTAAATGCAATTGTTATTACCTATAAAAGCGGAATTACTCTTACTTGTTTTGAGATTTAGGTAGTTGCTTTTATATCTTGAGTTGATGGTGAAATTCCTTGAGTCACTTTGATTTCTAGGGACTAGCAATATACAAGTTGAGGGATAATGATTGAAAATTGCATTATTCTTTTGGTTTAGAAAAGTATTGTTGCACTTCTTTTAAGCATGGTGTTGCATTTTAAACGAGTTTTAATGTTTTCATCTCATTAGACTTGATTTCATTTAATCGGTAAAAAATGTACTTATTGTGGTATTCTCTTTATAGGAGATTTAAGCCCAACCAATTCATCCAAATCCTGGAGGATTGAAGGGTCATGATAAAAATATGAAGATTTGAATATGATTAAGTAATTTAAGCCTTTTGGGGAGTCCAAATTAGTAGAATTCTTGCAAAGAGTGTTTACCTTTAATTTTTTTTTTGTTTCTCCAACCAATCTAATACTTCAATTTTTATCGTTCTTCTTTTGCCTTATTCATAAATTTCCTTTAAATATTGTGTTTCGACCTCAAACTTCATTGAGTATTTACTACTTCTTGATCGCCTGCAATTGAGTGTACCATTTGGGAATCGACGAGATGGTACCTCCCCGAGGATACATTATTGGGGTTCACCTGTTCTTTGTTCAAGCTTTTGGTATCAACCCCCCTGATGTCACTATCCAAGGGTAAGAATACTTGATAGTTGCGTTTATGGGTTGTACTCGTTCAACTCCTAGATTTTACATGCATGATTTCGTTCATTATTTCCCACAGATGGTGAAAATTGAACGAGTAAAATTCTTGAACCTGAAAATATGGTTTTCTTGGAAAAAATTAACGAACGACAAGGGTCCTCCAAAATGAATAAATTACCAAGGACCGAAAGGTGGAATGGTCGGAAGTACTCTGATGCTTAGATTAGTAATGGCTCTGAGAAACAGTAAAACGAATTTTAGAAAAGAGAGTGCGTGCCCTACACTTAAGCTTTTGCCTTGTATTTATAATGATCTTTTCCCTTATTTTAGGGTTTCTATCATTTGCTATACAAGGTGACACGCCTATTTTTTAGCCAAATCTTCCTTAATTCGTACTGGAATCTTTCTAGGTTTCCTTTATTTTTGAAAGATTATTTAGATCACATGTTTTTTATATGTGCCTATGATTTAGACATTTTCTTTATTGGTAGCCTAGCATTGCATCTGGTTACTTATGATAGCCTAGTTACCCATTTGCTCGGTCATATTCCTTATCAAATGGCTAGACTGTATCTTCTTAACCCCCTTGATTTTTTAAGATAGCCTATCCATGTGGTCATAGTCGAATGAAACTCAATCTCCAAAAGATAAAGTCAAATCCCAACTTGAATTCTTATCTCATAAAATTCTTCTTTGAGGACATTTACCAACTCTGCTTGTAAAACCCGAATTTTTTTTTGAACTTTTTCGAAAAAGGGCAAAATGCTAATTTGTCACTATAATGTGTATTTAAAATACTCATATTCTAGACTTTGGATGAGGAAACGGAGTTCACCGTTGGACTCGTATTGCGAAATCTAGTCATTTTTTTAAATTTCATCAAATTCTGAGAGAGTCGAAGTTTTCACGTCGTTCGAGGTGACTAGATAGCGGATAACCTCACAAAGGTCCCCAAAAATAGAAAATTTGAAATTTCTTTATAATTGAATAAAAGTTCAAATAAAATCGTTTCGGGGCAAAAACATAGGCAAAGAACACGTGGCGTGACGTGGGCCGACCAGCATTTAAAAATATAAATAGGGTCTTAAATGAGATATTTCAGCAGAAATATCCCATTGTTCAGCCCCCTTTGGCCGGCCATAGATAGAGAAGAGAGAAAAGAGATAAAAGTTGATTTTCAAGCTTTTCTTCACTGATTTTCGAAGTTTGATCGCTCAGAATCGCTTGGACCAAGAATTAAAGTTACTCTCCTCGAAGAGGGCTACGTCTACGTACCAAGAACAAGGAATTTCACCAAAGATCCAAAGAGGTGATTTTGGAGAATTTCAAGGTTTTGGGTTGTTTTGGTGTTATAGAAGTCTTCTACATTTCTATTGAGGTAGGGTTCTTCCAACCTTGGTTTATTCTTTCCTTAGATGTTGGTAGACTAAGGGTTTAATATTGAACTTAGCCCTAGACTTGTCTATGACTATGGAAAGAGGAAATTGGGCATAAAATAACTGAATTCTATCAAATTCTTGCTTGAAATTAGTACAAGAAAGTTACCTGTGTTCATTTTTTGTAATTGAGTGAAATTGTGGCATAATATGTGTTTGCCTTGAAGGTGTTGATTAAATGCCTTGAATGATGAGATTTGATGTTGTGTGGACAAATTATGTGATAACATGATTGGTGCATAGAAGGTGTTTGATGAAATGCCTTGCATGGAGTGAAGTTGTTATTTTGATGTAATTGAAATAACATGCTTGATTTGAGTTATGTGATAATTTGTGGAATGATATGCTTATTGATATATTGAGCATAATGATAATTTATGGAAGTTATATGTATATGACATACATTTCCATGGAATATGATGATATGGGTTGATATTGCTCATTTTGCATTCCTTACATGTTGAGTATGATATTGGCATCACATTCATGTGCATAAGTCATGAGTGTGGGTGTGAGTAAAAATGGTTAATCGAATGCCACTCTTGGTATTTGATAAATGGACTGGTAGAAGGGCATTGAAAACCCCGTGGAGTCACATGATTGCTTGAAAGTTGGATCGGGGCAGTATGAAGGGACTAGAAGATCCCTCGGGTGAAAGACCCGGTGATTGGATACGCACTCCGTTGGTATAAGAGCCCATAAAGTGTGTCGGTGTACGCCAAACCATTGGTGGAAGTTCATGAATTCCGTGTCGGTTAGGTACCGTTGGTGTAAGTCCATAAACATCCACCCCAAGAAAGGCCCTAGAATTGTAAAGGTCATTCGATGTGTAACATGGATGACAGAATCATACACATTGATGTTGCATAAGTTGAGGAGCCGGGAAGGGCTCGGATTGAGTGCATGAATGAGTCTCACCTCATTACATGACATATCACAAGGAATTCCATCATTTGATTGCATATACTTGATTGAAATTGTTGAGAATAGTTGA
>CM042190.1:18102419-18129967 GCA_023539305.1 Ilex asprella | reverse complement strand
TTTCATGTGCATCTAGGTGGGGAGTAGCCTCTGTAGGAATTATTCTACTGAGCTTGGCTCACCCTATACGGGAACACATTTCAGGTGGAGGATACACGCCCGAGAATGACTCTCACTCGGGACCTCAAGGGTGAAGAGAGACCAACATGTGGTCTTTAGCCTTAAAGTGTAAAACTTTTGATTTAAAATGATTTTTGGCATGTAAATATTGAAATTATATTTGAACAATTGTAATAGAACTTGTATGAATCTTCTATAATGTAGAAAACATCATTGTACAATCTTGGGATGAAATTGATAAGTTTTGGAATGGATTGAAAATAAAAAACAAGTGAAGTAGACAAAATTGGATAGACCCTACCGGTATGGTCTTGTCCAGTCGGTGAACCCTACCGATAGGGTTCACCTACTGGTAGACTTTCCAAAATTTTTAAATTTTAAAACTGTTTTGCCAAGTCTTCGGGCTATGTGATCCTTCCCTTCAATGATGTAAATGGACCATAATGGGGTATAAATCCTGGTATGTTGGACCTTGTTTGGATCCAATGAATAATTGAACATGGGGTATAGTTGTGAGCTATAATCTCGGTTAAAGGGATACTATCATGTGGTGTCGGGGCATGCAGCATTCAAGGGTATTTTCGCTATTGGTGGGTGATCAATGGACCGCTGAATTTTGGGGCATCACACTGCTCCACACACACTTTCCTTATCGGGAATGCTTTCCACCGAGTGGAGCTCTTTTTACCAATTTATGCAAGGTTGGGTTCTATCTTGCTTAGCCATAATAAAAATCTACTTTCTCTTGCTTTAGCCATAGTAAAAATCAGTTTTCTCTTCATCGGTTATTATAGGTCGAAATCATTGTGGCACGAGCATCTAGCAAATGCCCTAGTCCAATTGTCAAATCTTGTTTTAGAGATTCCGAACTCCTTAAGTAAGTTTGCTAATTAAGTCGAGTTGTATTAGTTTTGAATCATATTATATTCGTATCTTATAAAATTTGTATCATGTTGATGTCATTCTTGTGTAACACACGAATAGGATCCAGATGACTATGGCCCATTTTTCTCTCGAGTAAATCTACCATACTAGGGTCCTCGTAAGCTAAAAAAATATTTAATCTACATCCTAATAAAATGAATAAAAAAAGCACTACAAGTCTACAATACTACAACAACAGTAGGTTAGGAATGAAAACTCCAAAATAAAACATACATTTTTTTCTACAATTATACTTGAACGTGTTTTTTATTTTAAAATCGAGTTATTTGTATTTGACATTCATTCATATTATTTATTGTTGATTTTGATTGATGACATTATTTTGACATACAACAGTAGGACATAGTTAGCCCACCTTAAATTATTGGAGTAGAAAAAGAGAATCTAATTTGCAAGGGATAGTGACAAGGACCAACGTCCAAGATGGTGGGCCTGTTTTGTAGTCAGTATAGATATTTCTTATCCCAAAGCCACAACTTAGGTAGATCAAAGGTCTGGATTCAAGCGGCATGTTGAAATCTTGCTACTTGCCCCAATTTTTAACTTACAAGTAATGATAACGGACAAAGGCGGCTACGTCATCCGTGACAACTTATCGTTATATTTTCATCTCTGAAGGGAATTCACTGACTCAGGACACTAACTATTTAGTTGGCAGGGCACGTGGTCACATCAGCAATAAATAAATGAATTGTTAACGTTTTTTTTTTGGTAACGTTTTTTTGGCATATTCGATAACGTTTTCGTTTTTTATTTTTCAAAAACGAAAAGCGGAAACAAAAAACGTTTTTATATTTTTTTTTGAAAATCGCTCCTCGTTGATCAAACGATGCCAGAAATGAAAAACATAAACGGTTACCAAACGAGTTTTTTTTTTGTTTTCTCTAAATATCAAAATAAAAATAAAAAATAAAAAACTTAAACGTTATCAAACGGGGCTAAGTATCTATATCACTTTCCATTTTGTTTTCTTTCCTTTTTTTTTTTTTTTGGTTGGTTTCTGTTTGTAGTGTTTTAAACTCTTCTTTGCTGCTTTGCTTCGTGGCACCTTCTTAAGCTCTTCGAAAATGAAGGTTCAGCATAAAGCTTGCATGCCATTGGGCTGCTCGCCCAATTCTGCTTGATTAGTAAGGTCACACACACACACCCCTCGATGCGATGATGCTAAACGAAACATCCAAATTTAGATCCTCCCAATTTAAAGTTGGTCAATTCCAATCAAGTTAAAAAACAGGACATATTATATTTTAAACTATTTCTCTTTATTTCACAATTATCATGTTCGTCACATTGTACTTTAAATTAATATGATTGGTCTCGCTTTGTTTAAAATAATATTGTGACCATTTATTAGGATGCAAAGCAAATGTAACCATAGAAGACTCGATGTACATATTTATTCCAACCCACATCAGCACTGATCTCATTTTCTGATGTAATTATCTTTATTTTTGGTTCCGATGTAGGAATCTCTATTCACCCTCATCAACCACTTGCAATAGAAACAGGAACGTAGCCAAAATTCTTTGTATGAGTGGGCACATTAAGTACAAATTTATAACACAAAGTGGAAAAAAAATCTAATATGCATGGGGGATTGAAGTCTGTAGGGCTTACTCATTCCGTCGTATTATAGTAAAATAGGAGATTGAAATTCAGATAAATTCCGTATAAAGGGATAAAATAAAATTTAAAATGGGACAAGAATATTATTTTTTTTATCCCACATTTAATGAGACACATAAAAAAGAGGAAGATAGTAGCTGTAGGGCATTAAATATTTAATATAATTGGCAAGTGGCTCAATCCACTCAACAAAAGGCAAGGCTAGCCTTGCTAGTTGGCAAAGCCAACAAACAAGGCCTCAAAGGCAAGAGGCAAGGCCTCATAAAAGCAAACAGTGGCTCCTACCACTCGGAAAAAGTGAAGGGTGGCTCATGCTGATGATGCATAAATTAGTTTTATATATTATTTATCGAGTAATTAATTATTAATGTAATAATTAAGTAGAAAAAGAGTAACACAAGCAAGACAAAAGATGTAGAGTGGTTGGGTTAACGTGACCTACTCCACTATGAAGTGTTAGGATGACCTGATGTTTTATTATTTCGGGGAGTGTAAGGAGATTAGGAGAGAGCAACTGAGGTACAAGCAATTAGAGTAATAGTAAATGTGTTCGATGCTCTCCTAGTATTGGCGGGTCTTACAATTTATAGTACCACTTAACAGAATGAGGCACATTTTCAGTAACTAAATAGCTAAATTGGTGGAGCTGGGGTGGTTATTGAGCTCCCCTTAAGATGAGGTTAGAGGATGACGCGATTGATTTTTTTCAAGGCGGTGTGGATAAGGCTCTTGAGATGACGCTACCTATTCCTTGGTGACGTAGCTCCTCGAACCCTGATGAGCTTGACTAGTCGTGGACCTCTTTTGGGTTGGACCTATTATATCTCGTCTAGTTGGGCTATTTGTTTAAACTGGGCTTATAACCCGAGTTGGGCTATTGAGATTGACCCATCATTTGCCCCCAATGCCCTGAGTTCAATGAAACTTGGAGAAGAGGACATTTACTTGAACTTGGATTCTGGCTGACGAAGGCTCCCTTTGACTGTCGATCTCCTTGCCTTCCTAATGCAGTTCACCTCTTATAGGACTTCTCCAACTATATAAACTCCCCCATTCTATTTTCTATTAGAATTTTAAAAAGCCCTAGGCTATAAATTGGGACTTCTTTCTCTTCTCATTCATTTTGAGAGAAGGTTTCTAGTAAGATTCCCAAGAACAAAGGCATCAGTGAAGATTTTTGATCTCATTCCCGAGTTAAATGTAGAGATCAATGTCAAGTGAAGGAGAGGTGGTTCGAGATGAAGCGATTGATGTTGACTAAGGAGCTCAGGTGAACTCCATCGAAACAAGGAGAGTAGTCGGCGTTGGAGGGCTAGATACCCAGGTAGGCGTCGAAGGTAAAGTGGGGGCAAGCACCGAAGGCCAAGCAAGGCGCAAGGGGCGCTGTCGGGAGGGGTGCCATGGGAGCCGTCGGTTGAGTAGGTTGATCGCAATGGAAGGAGCATGCCAAGGATTGCATGGCTGGGCACTGTACGCGAGGGTTAGAGCCTGCCGACGGCATTGCCAGGGGCTGGATGCGGCCAGACAGCGCGTCAACGATGTTGCTGGGCGTTGGGTGTTGCCAGACGGGCGTGCCAGCAGCATCGACGAGGTTAAGGTGTGAACGGGTGGCGTTGGATGCAGAGGCATCGACTGTGGGTGAGCTAGACATGGTTGAGGAGGTTGGGCATACAACTAGGGAGCCTGGGTACAAAGCTATGGAACAGAGCCTGGGTTCTTGCGGCAATGATTCTGGTCGAATGGCATATGACATGGTTCACGCCCTTGCAACAACGAACATCGAGAAAAGGTAACTCTTGATGACAATGGATCTAAATTAAGTACCATTTCTAGTACCCTCAATACTATTGCTGACATTCTATGGGTTGTTTCCAATTACAATATTCTCCCAACGGTACTGTGTCGGGGAGCCAAAATGGGTGAGCCTGCTTGTGATGACTCCTCTAGAGATATTGCTATCTATGAGGATGTGCTCGAGACATTGCTATTAATAGACATTGCTATCTACTGTTGATGTCCCAGTGCTATTCAGGATAAGGGCATATGCTTTAAATATTGGATATTAGGAAATGAAGTTTGTAGGTACCTTCACGAGACAAAATCGTCCACTAGGGATCACCTAGGGGTTTAAAGGCTCGTTGCATATGCTAAATGTAATCATGAAATTAGTATAGGTTTATTTTTGTTTGCTTAATTTTTATATTTTGTTTGCTAGGGACTAGAAAAGCTTAAGTTGGGGGTGTGATTAACACAAAATATTGCATATTTGATGCCTTCATTACATGCTTTTTAACTTAACTTTGTATTTAATTATTTAGAATTAGTTAAATTTTTAAATAATGTGAAAATTTTGATGTTGCAGGTATTTATAGCGTAAATGATGGATTTTATAGCCTTGCAACTAAGTATGAATGTGATGTGAAAAGATAGACACGTTAATTGAGGATTGGGAGGCTTGGAAGGTGAATAAATCATGAAAAATGTAATTTGGATGGAAACCTTCCGGAAGGGTTGACCATAAACCTTCTGGAAGGTTTTGCCCACTGGTTTCTCAAGATTTTGACACAATACCACAGTTGTTTCAATTTTTTACCATGATCTAATTCGAATTTGAAAAAGTGTAAAACATAAAAGTTGTAGATTTGGATGTCCTCTGTGTTGTGTCAAAATTTCAGCTCAATCTAACGGTTAGATCAAAAGTTACGAATTTTCTACCAAAACTGGTCCAGAGTTATCAACTTCCTAAAGACCTTCCGAAAGGATTTACTTACTGGAATAAAACCTTCCGGAAGGTTTTGCACAGAATTCCCAGAACGCCTGCAACTTATGCTTCACTTGCTTGGGGGTCCTGCTACTGATTCTCCCACTTGTTCCCTGATTTCCCTTACACATCTACATGCCTCCTACACCCCAAAGTTAGAAAAAGAAGATGGAGGATGGGAGAGGAGGAGAGAGAAAGATGAAAGCCATGATGGGTGTAGGCTAAGCCTCTGCTAGCCTGTCTAAGCCTTCAAATCACCTCATATGGATGAGAGGTCTGCACACAGAGGCTAGGGGAGCCTCATGGACAAAAATTCATCATGTCTTCACCCATATATTCAGCATTCCACAAATATTCAAAGGGTGACTACCTAAGCTTATGAATAGTCTTAGCTCAATGAAGAAGATGATGAATAGTGTTTATGTTCTTGCATTTTTCCTTCCATTTCAATTGTTGTAAGATTTAAATTTCGTGTAATCTTTAATCCTTGCAATTTAATCTCATCTATTTCCAGTTTAATTCAAGTTTAGTCTTACATTTTAGTTTCTACCATTGTTGCTTCCAAGTTTTCTTCATTTCTTGCTTTAAAATGGGTATTGAATATTTTTCTTCATAATTTATAATTTCTAGTTGTAAGTTAAGTTTGGTGCTCCATTTCAATTATGTCTCTTTACATTATGCATTATCTTTCCTTGCAAACATGATTAACTAGATTTTTAGTTAGCTAATTCAAGAGAGACCTCCTCTTGGATTTTCCATTGCAACTCATTTTCTCACCTCTCTTGGTGTATGATGGTTCAGTTTGACTGGGTTGAGAGTGAATGTGATGGTGAGTCTTTGATATTCCGTAGGTCTGGTTACGGTTTATGCTTGGATCCTCACCATCTCGTACCTAGCTTCCCACGAATCAATCATTCATCTATAAACCCGGGGAGGAAGGTTTCAAGTTGATTGGACATTCCCATTGGAATGAACCATTTGGATTAGCCAACACTTGTTTTCATTTCATTTTCATTCTCAAAACTTCACTCACGAAACTCAAACTAAAAGATTTTACATTTTTCCCTTTTTCTTTTGTTCACAAAATCACATTCACACACTTGAACTTTCCTTCCCCGAGGGGACGATTTTGAAATACTTTTTCAAGTAAAACACGACAAAAAAAAGACTTCTTATGCGTGGGGAGCACTTTTGTTCACACAATTTTTATTTTTTATATTTCATTTCCATAATTTACTTACCCTTTCTTTTGACACTATCCCAAGGGAGAGTGACACTCCCCTTCATCCATACACTACACATTTTTAAGGGATGGTTTTTAGGGGTTAGGAAACAACAAAGTTTTTCATCAAGTAGAGTCTGACTTGTTCCAAAATGTGTACACCCAAGTGTAGGCGGTCAAGTTGTAGCAATAATCCGGTTAAGTCTGGAGTCGAATCCACACAAAACTAATGTTGGTGTTTCAAAGTATGTAGTGACAAAGACCAAAGTGATTGGTACCTTTGAGATTTAAAGTGATGTTCTTTATGGATTTTTCCTGGACAGAATATAAGATTCTTTCCATAGGGATTTTGTAGACAAAATATAATATTCTTTCAAATTTAAAAGTCACCTTTTAGCTCGAGGATCTGGACATGTAGTCAATCATCAGGTTGTTATACATGTGCTTGGGAACTCAATTAACCCTTGTGTCAACATAAAGTTAATCGGAAGATATAGATGGATTGTGAGAGTTAAGAGATGATTCCAATGTCTTAGTAGAGATTTACTAGAATTGTCTATTCCGTGACTCAACCTGTCTACAAACAAGCAAGTGTTTGCATAAGACATCCAACCACAGTGTTAGTATTCCATTATTTGTTGAAGCACAATAATAGTGAAGATTGAAAGGTAGTCAAGAAGATCTAGCTGGAGTACTTGCTAAGAACCAATGAGTCTTCCTATGCCAAGAGTCATTTATGTCATAGAAAGGACTCATGGTTGTGCAAATTACCTTAGCTTTGTTAGATGCATTCAATCATTCAATAAGCAAGTGAAAGATAAAACATTATACATAAACCAAATGCAAAAATATAATTTTCGAATGATTTATACATGTTCATCACCTCTTACTAAAGAGTGAATGTGAAAGTACTCACCCTTCATGGTTTTGGTAAAGCTAGAAAAGTGAGTGATTCTCATCCCTTCAAGTAGAGAAGTTACAAGGTAAAACACACTACACAAGGAGCCTATCTTCAAAAAAGAATAAGTGAATCAATTTCTACCCTTCACAGTTTTTGTAAAGTTCTAGAAAAGTGGAAGGGTTTCACTCCTCTAAGTGAAGAAGAAATCTCAAACAATGGAAAAGGATGATTTATCTTCCTCTATGTATGTCTATCTATAGCTAAGTTCAAGTGTAAGCAAGTGTAATTTTAAGTCTAAGACTAAGTTTAAGTTCAAGTCCCTTCTTTTGAACCACAATAGGAGTATTTATAGGCAAGGAGGTGGGGGCAAAGAAGTGTGAAAGAATAGTTCAAAGTCTTCAAAGTCCAAGTGAATGCCCCAAGGTCCAGATAGAAAATCAACCACTCTGCTGCCTTTCTGGGACTACATTCAAACGTTGAATGGCGTGCAAATGTTGTCTCTTGTCTTCTGTTATGAGCGTTCGAACACTTAATGGAATTTTAATGTGGACTCAAGTGGCTCTTGTCACCCATAGTTGATAGCAAGCCATGTCTCATCACCCTGGCAGTTTGGTCCTCAAATAATTTAAGAGGACGTTCGAACATTTATTAGCGTTTGAAGGTTGTACTGAAGTAGCTCTTGGTCTTCTATGAAAATGACTACAGCACGCCATATGCCATCACCTTAGTAGTCTGGTCTTCAAATAATTCAAGAGGACGTTCGAACGTGGATTGACATTCGAACATTCATGCCTTGTTTCAAACTTCTCTAAATTTTTTCTAGACATGAGGGTGTTGCATGAAAGTTTGATATATATTGACTTTAGGCCCTTGTTTAATCTTTTTTCCTATAATGTCATCATTGAAACTCTATAAAAACAATTTATCAAAAAAAAAAAACTCTATAAAAACATAATTAGTCTTAAAAAGGCATAGTAAGATACTAATTTTAACTACTAATCACACTCCCCAACCTAAATATTACTAGTCTCTAGTAATACAACAATAATTGAATGATAAATTATTTACAACACCATTTTCGTAGGTCATTTGGTTGCATTTAGCATATGCAACAACCTATTAAACCCCTAGGTTTTCCTAGCGGACGAGTGTTGTCTCGTGAGAGTTTTCAGTGAAGCTACCCACAAACTTCAGTCGAACAGATGTGTGTGTGTGTGAGAGATTGCTTGTCAGAGTGAGTTAGCACCATGGTCATTGAGAAACTTTGTAAACCCCCACATGTTTATAGTAATATCATGTTAACGGTGTATAGTAATTTAATATATGTAATGACGTACGAAATACTAATATTATAAAAATAATAGTTAAAACCGGTTTAACTAGTGAATATATGACATAACTTGTACAAGAACTTCTATCAACTATATTTGTGGTACAAATGCATGTTGTGTAAGTTTGGGTTGGCTTTGGAAGGATTTAGGATGGACTAGAAATGAAAAACAGAGGAAGAAGGAAAAACTGGGCAAAACCATACCGGTACTGTGTTCCGGAGCAAATTGGTCCAGAGAGTTAGACGTTGTACCGGTACGGCCGAAAGAAATCTGAACTTTAAAAGTCGCTACCTTAGCTTGATTTTCACCCTATAAATACATTAGGACGCCTCCTGTGCCTTTATTTCGGCCCTTCTAACCCTAGAAACACTTAGAGAGGAAGCGAGAAGGAGAAAGCACAGGATCAAAAGGGCAAAAGAAGAGATTTAAGAGTGATTCAAGAATCAAAACCTAGCTCTTCAAGAACACAAGATATGAATTTTCTTCCATTCTTGTTCATTGGTGCTAGGGTTATGATATATGTATGATTTGACTCTTAATGATATGTACTTGCTATGAGATCCTTGTTTCTTAATATTCTTGTAATCTTTATCATGTTTTGAACAAAGTTATGGTAGAAGAACCATAAAAACCCAAGTTTTTTGAAAAATATGAACTTCTCTCTTTATATTCACTCAAGCTTGATTTTGAAAACTCTAGTGCTTTGTGTTGAGTAATAAAGTGATATTGATAATGATCTCTTGCATGTTTTTCTTAAAATTGTTTTATTTGAAAATATCACATGTGAAGAATTGGGGACTGTTGGAGTTACTTGTGGTTTGAGAAAATATGTTGGATATTTGAGATGGTTGGTGGTATTATATTTCTTGAATGGTCGTTTGGATGAACACGGTTGAGAGGTTCTTTGTAAGGATACTCATTCTTTTTCAAGAGGTTCCTTGTAAGGATGCTTGAGAAGCGAAGCCTTGAGGGTGAGAGGTTCCTTGTAAGGATGCTCATGCCAAAAGAGGACAATGTGTGGAAAATGGTTTATATTTTGGAAATAGGTGTTTATTGGAACTTGGTTGGTATTTTTCATGTCTATTATTATTGCTACTTAAACTTGAGATCGGCTATAAAATGTCCCTGTTTTACTTCAAATAATAATAGACATGAAAAATGAGACCAGCCTTTTTATATGTTTTTATAAACTTTGTTCGGGTTTGGAAGAATTTTCCTGCAGAGCTTCGTGCTCACCCCCTACTTAACAACCTTTTCAGATTATCCTCTCGAGGAAGAGCTGGAAGTCGAGGAGCCCGCACACTAGGAGACTCCGATAGACGGAAGCGTGGATCCCGCGGTGGACACTTAGAGCGAAAATTTCTTTTGTTTTAGAATAGGATATTATTTTAAATATTGTGAAGCCTAGTTTCTTGTGTTATTTCGGCTGCGCTACAGACGTTAATTTGTGGAATGTAAAGACCAAGATGGTTCTATTCTTTTGGGATAATGTTGTAGACATTATACATATATGATAAATGAAATTTACTTATTGATGGATTATTTTAGTGCTCTCATGATGTAAATGGTTGTTAGAATGTAATGTCGTCCAGAGTGTGGTATTTGGGGTGTTACACACCTAAACCTTAATTTTGACTTATCTCCCAAGCAGTTGTTTTTCATCGGTATGTACTCTATGCAAAAATAAACATTTGTTACATTGGTATTTGAAATTCCCTATAGTCAAAATAATCAATCTAGTGACAAGAATTGTTATATAACAAACACTCCTCTTTACAACCCTCCATGGATAACTTTGATTCCACAAACCTCTCTTAGAATTCTCTTAGCAAAAATTTCCTCCAATTATCATGACTTTCTCTAAAAGGGCATGTGATCAGAAGAAGACTAATTATAAATTCACATGGACGATTAGTACGGGAGTGAAATCTAAGAAAATAGACTAATCATGTTTGGCATAATTTCATGGAAGAATATTGATACAAATAAAGTAATACTATTAACTTACCCCAAACCTTTGGTTGATGACCTACACGCATCAGAATTGAGACCAGTTAGGGATTTTTATAGGTTGTAATGTGGCCAGGGGTTAGTGATTTAAGAAATGACATCAATGGTTTTCAAAAACTATACCTTCTTTATGTAATGTAGTACACCTCTTTCTAGCTATTTGAAACTTTCCCGACATGGTATTTCTTTATTTCATTCCTTTTCTCATTTCTCATTTTCTTGGTCATTTTCTATTTTCCCTTCTCTTTCTTTTTCAGTTGTTTCCACATACTTTTCTTTCTATGAATAGTAGCCACCATCCTCTTTTATTTTTATCTTGCTTTTCTGTATCACACTAATTTATAAGAGAGTGCAAGAAAATTAGATAGCAAATGCATGTCAAATATACTTTCCCGTGGCTCGGTTATCATATGGGTTACCTAAAAAAGAAATCATACTTTAAAGGCTCAATCACGATAAAATAGGGATGCAATTTTGTAATAAAAATGACTAAGGCTCAAAATTAAATCAAAGATGACCTAAGATCCTTTCTCAAGCTTGTGCACATCTATGTGTCATATAAATAGATTCTTTGTGGGATAAGTCAATAGATTGCCCTATTTGCGTCAATCAATAACAAGTTTAATGAGACTATTCAAGGATAGAAAAGTGAAAAAATTTACTTGAGTAAATGTTAATTTTCTCTCAAAAGCATCGCAACGCTCGAAAACTTACCATGGTATTCTTCGTTATCTCCACTTGTTATCTCAGGTTTTTCAAAGATTGTCGGTTATATATCAATTCATTTTTGAGTCTGGTCATCTTGTACCTTGAGAATAAAAAATACCCATGTACATTTGATATTTAAGCAAAGAAAAAAAAATGCCATTTTTTAAGAGACGTGTGGTTTTAAGTCTAGATTGTTAGATGAGGTGTCAAACCGATCATGTGCTCTAGTCATTTTAACAAACAGTCTCAATATTTATATTTGTTCCATCATTCATACAATGCAATGCTAAACCTAACACATGTATTGAAAAAGATAAATGTAATAAAAACTAATTCATTCATTTCAAAAAATATCATCGTTTAGCAAAACAAAGATTTAAATCATCCACAAAAAGAAATAACACACAACCATCCATACTAAGTACATAAATCTCTCTCTCACTCTCTCACCTCTCCAGCGTTTAATGGTCCTCAAGCTCCACCCCTCAAAAGTTTGAGAATCTCCTTCTGCTTTCGGAGAATCTCATCCTGCTTGGCCTCAATGCCAAGCATGATGTCCCGTAATGACTGTAGGGTGATGATGCCTACCTCATTCTGTGCTTGTGCCAGTGTATGTGCTTGTGCATGGGCTTCCTCATCCTCTCTCTTCTCCTCCTCCTCGTCCAAGGCATCCTCCACTTCATCGGTGCCTTGGGTCGATGGTACATCCTGTCTTGCCGTTGGGCCGCCACTATGACCTTGGCTCCTTCGGAAGGACTCCTTGTTAAACGGTCCCATCGGATTTTGCACTCCCATCTGTGGCCCAGCTTGCACTCCCCAGTCCAGGCACATCTCCGTCACAAGTGTACCGAAGGGGAGTGAATTCCTCTTCACATCAAACCCCTTCATCATCTCAATCAAGATCAAAGATAAAAGGTCTATGCTTTGGTCCCTTCCTATTGTGTATAACAATCGGGCCATCTTCGGGAGTATCTCATTCTTCCGTCCGATGGGGGCCAGGTTGGAGTCGGAAATCAAGTTCAACATTTTGTACTTGTCAGTCAATTCACCTTGCCTAAAAAGAATTTCTCCTCCCCAAGCTAACATCATCAAGCCCTTCAACTCCACACCAACCTCATATATCCCCACATTATTTCTCAGAGGGTAGCTTGGGTTTGGTACCCTTGGTACGACCCTTATCTCCATAATATAATGAACATCAACATTGATGTGAGCTCCCCTCACATAAGTTTTGATCGCCCCATTGACAATTTCGGCATTGGAGTAAAACTCTCTCACCAATTCTTTCACTGCCTCTCCACAATTTCTCAAGCACATTGTCCAACCCCTAGCCTCCATATTGGCATAAAGCCCCAACTCCACAAAATCAATCAACTCAATTGTTTGTTCACAAACTACAGGTTGGTTTTCAAAAATAATATCATACCTATCCGCCTTGAGACCATTGGAAAATCGGGTTATATCGTTCCTTCGAACTATGGGTGGCCTTCCCTCTTTCTCCTCGATCAGTTCCTCCATAAAATTTTGCTCTTTGTTGGTCATCTTGTGCCTAGCAAGAATCTTCATTATTGGAGGAATGATTCGCAGATTTTGGGGTTTTAGGGCTAAAAAAGTTTGGATTTCTTGTGAGAAAGGAGAGAAATGAGGTGGGAATGTATTTGGGATGCTTGATTTTGGGTAGAAAATGGAAATGGATGAGGTTTTGAGGACTAGGAAGTTAAGTGAAGAGTCACTGAGGGTTTTGGATGAGTTTGAAATGAAGAAGACAAACAAGGCATTTATAGGCAAGTATCTAATGTTCGAAGGTGTGTAGAAGGATTTTTAATAGATGGTTCGAACATTACCCAGGCATTAGAACGTTTGGAGCTTGCAATACTTTTGAAGTCCTGCAGAGGCCAAAGCACTGTAAGCTTTTGGCGTTCGAACATGGCTTTCGCGTTCGAACGTTGGGTCATAGTTCAAATGTTACACAGACGCTCAAACGTTTGGAGCTCCCAACACTTTTGATGTCCTTCAAAGGCCAAAGTATTGTGAGTAGCCAACGTTCAAATGTTAAATTGCATTCGAACACCAAATCAAAAATCACAATATTATGCACATTTATATACACACATTAAAAGAACGTTATACACACAAATTGAACTTGAAAAAATCATGGCATCTTAGGATAAGCCCCTACCCACACTTCAGGTTGGTATTCTAAGACATTCCTTACTTTGCCCACATTTTATTTCAACAAAAGGATTTTGTACATCTAACAAAAAAGATATTTACACTTTTGACAAAATTTCGGTCCTTTGATTTTCATCCAAAAAACACAGTTTTTCACAATTTTCTCCAAAAACAGTCTAATCTGAGTCTTCCCCTGTCTCCATGCTATTTGAACAATCAATAACTCTTCTAATTTCTTATCGCACAAAATATGTGAGTATAATACCGAAATAACATGACGTTTCAGGATAATTCTTACTCTGCCCATTCACTATCTAGTCTAATCGATCGAATGCGGGACCGAAAATTAGTTCAGAACACTAATTATATTCTTTCATGTGAAAGATCCTGCCACATTGTTTACAGGCATCAAGTCTATTGGCACGACGACGTTTAGTGAAAGTGCTTCTGCCACACAGTGATTTCACTTGCTGTTCTCGGATTTTAGTTTTTCTAACCAATTTTACTTTTCTCATAATCACATAATACACATCAGATGGAAAAGTGCGTAAAATGCCTAAAATGAACCAAAAAATCTTACTATCCATGCTTCCTAAGCTTAAGACACTCTGTCTGGTTCTTTAACGTCTGTCAGTCATAAAGACGACTAGAGTTGCTTTAAAGACAAGATCATCACTTTTTTTTTGTTTTTATATATACTATAAAGACTACATCAATATGAAATACAATACAGAATATAAAATACAAGAAAAATTACAAAAAATGATCAAGAAAATTTTTGAATTGTAATTCTCACCCCAACCTAAACTCAACATTGTCCTCAATGTTTTGAATTTACCAGTATACGCAAAGTGGAGTTAGGATTGAAAGTAGAGATTTGTTCATCTGTTGATGCCTATAAACAAAATACAAAAAAATAATCATCTTTAGGAAGATTAGGCTTTCACCTAGGATGGAAATCCTTGTGTGTGAGTGTAAATAAAAGCAAGACACCCATGAGCAAATGCAAAATTATAATGCAAAACATGAAGCAAAGGATTGTGTCTATGGAGTGTGTGGCCATGGAGTTGTAGACAGTGGATCATTTTACAGACAAGGGAAGAAGAAGAAGAAGAAGAAGAAGAAGAAGAAGAAGAAGAAGAAGAAGAAGAGCGGCGGATTGAGGGAAAATGGAAAGGGTTGGAGGCTTTATAGAGGCATCCTTTCAGGTCGGGTTGAGTTAGATTGTTCTTGACCTGATCCCTTTTTGTGTCGACGGGCATGAATCTCAGAGGAATATTCTGTACCCATTAAAAAAATGATTTACACATCTTTAACAAAGTCTTCAAAAAATAGTTTCAAACGCTGACCATTGACAGTAAAAATATTAACATTTCATGGGGTTTTCACTTTCACTGCTCTATGTCCAAACACTTGTTTGACAATGTAAGACACAATCCATCTAGATTTCAACTTACTAGGAAACAGGTGGAGACTTGAATTGAATAAGAAAACTTTTTTTGATGGGACAAATAATTTTCTCACTATGTTTTTGTCATGAAAAACTTTCATCTTTTCGTTTGTAATTTTGGCATTGTCATATGACTCATTTCTCAACTCTTCAAACTCATTAATCTGATATTTTCTTGATTCTAGCCTTGTCGAGGTCAAAGTTCATTGTTTTAATGGCCTAGTATGCTCTATGTTCCAATTTCACAGGTAGGTGAGAAGGCTTGCCATAGACTAATTGATAAGGAGACATGCCTAAAATTATTTTTAAAGTAATGTGATATGCCCAAAGTGCATAAGTTAGTCTTAACGACCAATCTTTGCGGTCTGGGTTTACTATTTTTTCTAAAATCAGTTTGATCTCTCGATTAGCTAATTCAGCCTATTCACTAGCCTGTGGGTGATAAGGGGTTGCAATTTTATGAGAAATTAAGTACTGTTTTCATCAAATTCCAAAAAGGACGATTGAAAAAATGAGCACCCCCATCACTTTTAATGGATTTAGGAATTTAAAACCTGGACAAAATATTTTCTTTTAAAATTTTGATCACTGTTTGGTGATCATTATTTACGCATGGCATTGCTTCTACCCATTTGGACACATAATCAACAGCCAATAAAATATACAGATAGCCAAAGGAAGGGATAAATTGTCCCATAAAATTGATGTCCCAACAGTCAAAAAATTTGATTACCAGAATTGGATTCAAGGGCATCATGTTTCTTTTAAAAATGCTTCTCAACATTTGTCATTTATCACATGTTAGACAAAAGGCATGGATTTCTTTAAAAAGTGTGGGCCAATAAAATTCACATTGTAAGATTTTCACAACAGTTTTTTAAGATGAAAAATGGCCATCACATGTTTCAGAATGATAAAAAGATATTACTTGTCTGCTCTCATGATCGGAGATGCAACGCCTTATGATTTGATCCTTACAATACTTAAAAAAGTATGGATCCTCCCAAAAGAAATTATGAACCTCCCTAAAATTGTTTTTCATGTCCATCATTGTAAAGAAAGGAGGAAACGTACCAGTAGCGAGGAAGTTAGCAATATCAGCATATCATGGTGTTTCCATGACTGTGAACAGTTGTTCATCAAAGAAATTTTTATTGATTGGCATCCCATTCTCATGAAATTCATACGTCAACCTGCATAGATGATCTACCGCCACATTCTCAACACCCTTCTTGCGATTAATGATAAGATCAAACTCTTCTAATATGAGTATCCATCTCAAGAGTCTTGGCTTGTTATCTTTTTTTGTGAGCAAGAATTTTAATGCAACATGGTCAGTGAACACAGTAATAGATGGACTAACAAGGTAAGGACAAAATTTCTCCAGAGCAAAAACTATAACAAGCAATTTTTTTCAGTTGTGGAATAATTTATTTGAGCATCCTTCAAAGTTTTGCTTTCATAGTAAATCACATAGGGTTTCTTGTCCTTTATTTATCCCAGCACAGCTCCTATAACATAATCACTTGCATCACACATTAATTCAAATGGTAGAGTCCAGTCAGGAGGTTGCATTATTGGAAAAAAAATTAACATACCTTTAAGCTTATGGAAAGCTTTTTGGCATGCTTTATTCCACACAAAAGATACATCCTTATTTAGGAGATGACACATGAGTTTAGATATAGTACTCAAGTCTTTTATGAATCTCTTATAGAACCCTCCATGTCCTAGAAATGATTGAACATCTTTAACAGTCTTGGGAGCAGACAAATTTTCAATCAAATATATTTTTGCCTTATTAACTTTGAGGCTTTAAGACGACACAATGTGACCCAAGACAATTCCTTGTGTTACCATGAAATAACATTTCTTCCAATTGAGCACTAGATTGACTTCCTTACATCTTATCAATACTTTCTCCAGACACAAATCGAACGAATCATCATATATAGAAAAATCATCCATGAACACTTCCAAATATTTCTCAATCATGTCACCAAACAAACTTAGCATGCACCTTTGGAATGTTGCGGGAGTATTACAAAGTCCAAATGACATCCTTTTAAATGCAAAGGTGTCAAAGGGGCATGTGAATATTCTTTTCTCCTGGTCATGTAGTGCTATCTCAATTTGATTATACTTAGAATACCCATCTAAGAAATAGTAGAATGCATGACTTGCAATTCTTTCTAAGACTTGATCAAGAAAGGGAAGAGAAAAATGGTATTTCCTAGTGACCAAATTGAGTTTTCGATATTCTATGCACATTCGTCATTCTATGATGACTCGAGTTGGTACTAGTACATTATCATTATTTCTAACCACTGTGACCCCAGACTTATTGGGCACAACTTTGGTTGGGCAAACCCATTTACTATAAGAGATGAAAAATATAATTCTAGAATACAGTAGTTTGAGCACCTTAGTCCTTACAACCTCCTTCATGTGAGGGTTCAGTCATCGTTGTATTTGACGAGAGAGTTTTGAATCCTCTTCAAGGTATATAGCATGATTATAAATTAATGGGATTATACCTTTCAAATCAGCTATGGTCTACCCAGTGGTGCATTTAAGGCATCTAAGGACTTTAATCAACTTATACTCTTGCAACTCTACAAGCTTAAATAAAATTACCACTGGGTATGACTCGTCCTCCCCTAAGAATGCATATTTTGGGTCAGATGGGAGATTTTTTGGTTTAGGCTTTCGTGGCTTGACACTTGATGAAAGTTGTTTTGTACCACTTGATGAAAGTTCTTTAAATTTGGGTGCTCATGTCTCAACAACATGAGCGGGGCAACTTTGTGGATTTTGATCATCGTCTATTAGCTCAGATGTGATAGGTTCCAAAATATAGGATTCAACAGAGGTTTCACAAAATGTATCAATCAAATGTTCGTGGATCAACCAATCAATGGAGTTTACTTTTCTCGCTTTTGTGTCCTCTCCTGGGTGCTTAAAAATATTTAAAAATATTAAGCTTAAGAGTCATATTCCCAAAATTTAATTTCATGACTCCATTCTTGTAATCGATTAATGCATTGGAGATTGCTAGGAAGGGTCAACCAAGAATAATAGGAATTTGGTTCTCTGAATGCATTGTTGGCTGAGTGTCCAAAACAATAAAGTCAACAAGAAAGACAAAGTTGTCCACTTGAACAAGGATATCCTCAACAATGCCTTTTGGGACTTTGACAGACCTATCGGTCAACTGGAGTATAATACAAGTGGGTTTGAGTTCACCCAGACCCAATTGTTGATAGATAGAGATAGGAAACAAATTGACACTGGCTCCAAGATCCAGTAGAGATTGTTCTATTATGAAGTTTCCAATGACACATAACACAGTTGGGCACCCTTGATCTCTGTATTTTGGAGGAGTTTTGTGTTAAAGTAGTGTACTGGCTTGTTTTGTCAAGAAGACTATTTTTTGAAAATTTTGGCTTCTCTTAATTGTGCATACGTCTTTTAGAAACTTGGCATAAGAGGGAACCTTTTTGATTGCATACAAAAGTGGAATATTAATTTTCACTTGCTTAAAGAGCTCATAGATTTCTGGATGGTTATTCAACTTATGTACTATTTTGAGACTGGGTGGTCTAGGCCTTAAAATCATTGAAAGCCTAAGTGGAATGATTCTTTTAGTTCATTTGGGGTTGCATGAACGGATTTTGTGTGTCCTCAAAACTTCTCTTGTCTGGTGGTTGATGTGGTTGACATGTAGGAGGTCCTTGAGGTAGTGGTTACGAACTTTGTTCCTCTAACTGAAGTTTGGGTGATTCCACCACACTTGATTCTATGTTTTTAGAATATGAGTTAGAATAAGGCTTTTTGAAGTTGAAAATTACATTTGTTTGTTCCAATAAGACTTTTTTGAATGCCAAAATGGTAGGACACTCCCTAGTGGGGTGTCCTATTAACGCACAAATCCCACACACTTGTTTTATGGGAGGGCTAACATCAACTTGATGTACCTTTTTCATCTGTAGAGCTTTAAGCTTTCCAGACAAGGTTGTCATTTTTGCTCTCTAGTCATCATCTTCTTTCAAGACATAGTTACCCCCTTGGAAAGTAGATGGTTTGGTTTCAATAGTGATAGAAGAGGCTGAGTCCCACATCTGAGAACTATCAGATATGGTGTCAAAAAATTGAATGCCTTCTCTGAACTCATTCCCATGAACTCTCTTTGAGCCATCATTTCAACAAACTGACGTAGCCTAATGGGCAAGGAGTCGTAGAAAAATCCTACTAAAGTCCAATTTTCAAAAACATGGTGTGGGTAGGATTAGAGAAGATCCTTGAATCTCTCCCAACATTGGTAAAATATTTCTCTCTTTAATAAAAAAATTCGTGATTTACCTTTTGAGTGCATTAGTATGGTGTAGGTGATTTTTTTTTCCTAAAAAACTCATTCTGTAATGCATGCCAATTTGGTATTGAATGAGCTTTCAAAGAGTTTAACCATTATTTAGCTTTGTCCTTTAAAGAGAAATAAAAAAGTTTCAACTTGGCCAGTTTAGAATTTTCTTGGAATGCTCCACATACCTCCTCAAAATATTTTATGTGCAAATACGGGTTTACAGATTTGAGTCCATAAAATTGAGGTAGTAGTTGCACAGTCCCTGCCTTTAAATTAATGAGGGGCGCATTTGTAGGAAACATAAAACAAGAGGGGACATTGTTTCATGTGGGATGTAAGTAATCTAACAAAGTTTGAATGTTAGGAACTTCCCCCTGTCTCTTATTATTTGCCATGCTATTTTCAAAAAAGTATGCTACCGATTGAGTTGAAGATGGTTTAGACTGATTCACTGACCCAACATATTCTTCTGGAAAATTTTAAAAGTGTGGATCATCCTCAAACATAAAATAATAATTATACACAGTAAATCAAAAATATATATACACAAAGGAAGGTCTTTTCACCTTTCATTGTAAAATACCTTTTTGGTTCCCCGACAATGGTGCCAAAAACTTGAATTGTTCCAAAATATGTACATCCAAGTGTAGGCGGTCAAGTTGTAGTAATAATTTGGTTAAGTTTGGAGTCGAATCCACAAGAAACTAATGTTGGTGTTTCGAAGTAAATAGTGACAGAGACCAAAGTGACTGGAACCATTGAAATTTAAATTGATGCTCTTTATGGTTTTTTCTTGGATAGAATATAAGATTCTTTCCATGGGAATTTTGTAGACAAAACATAATAATATTTCAAATGGAAAAGTCACCCTTTAGCTCAAGGATCTAGACATATAGTCAATTATCCGGTTTTTATACTTGTTCTTGGAAACTCAATTAACCCCTGTGACAACATAAAGTTAATCGAAAGATAAAGATGGATTGTGAGAGTTAAGAGCATGATTCTAATGTCTTATTTGAGATTTAAAAGAATCTTATGTGCCGAGACTCAACCCGTCTACAAACAAGGAAGTGTTTGCACAAGACATCCAACCATAGTGTTAGTATTCCATTTTTAGTTGACGCACAATAATAGTGAAGATTGAAAGGTAGTCATGAAGATCTAGTTGGAGTACTTGCAAAGAACCAATGAGTTTTCCTATGCCAAGAATCATTTATGTCATAGAAATGACTGATGGTTATAGAAAGTACCTTAGCTTTATTAGATACATTCAATCATTCAATAAGCAAGTAAAAGATAAAGTATTAAGTATAAATGGAATGTACAAATATAACTTCCAAATGATTTATACATGTCCATCACCTCTTATTAAATATTGAATATGAACTACTCATTCTTCATGGCTTTGGTAAAGCTAGAAAAGTGAGTGATTTTCATCCCACCAAGTAGAGAAGTTACAAGGCAAAACACACTACACAAGGAGCATATCTTCGACGAGGAATAAGTGAATCGATTTTTACCCTTCATGTCATTCATAAAGCTCTAGAAAAGTGGAAGAGTTTTACCCCTCTAAGGGAAGAAGAAAGCTTAAACGATGGAAGCAAATGAAACTAATAATGAAATTAAAAGAAAGCTAGTCTCTTTTGAAGGGTTTCTTTCTCAACCAAAAGATGATCTATTTTCATCTATGTATATCTATCTATAGCTAAGTGCCAGTGTATGCAAGTGTAAGTCTTAGTCTAAGTTTAAGTCCCCTCTTTTGAAGCTCCCACAATGGGAGTATTTATAGGCAAGGAGGAGGGGCAAAAAAGTGTGAGAGAATAATACAAAATCTTCAAAGTCCAAGTGAATGCCCCAAGGTCCGGATAGAAAATCAACCACTCTATAGCTTGTCTAGGGACTACGTTCGAACATTCAATGGCGCTCGAACATTGTCTCATGTCTTCTGTTATAAGCATTTGAACGTTTAATGGAGTTTGAACATGGACTCAAGTGGCTCTTGTCACCCATAGTAGATAGCAAGCCATGTCTCGTCAACCTGGCAGTCTGGTCCTCAAATAATTCAATCGAAGTTCAAACATTTATTGGCGTTCGAACGTTGTACTCAAGTAGCTGTGAAAATAATTACAACACGCCATATGCATCACCTTAGTAGTTTGGTCTTCAAATAATTGAAGATGGCGTTCGAACGTGGATTGGCATTCAAATGTTCATGTCTTGTTTCAATCTTCTCTAATTTTCTTCTAGAACATGTGAGTGTTGCATGAAAGTTTGATATCCATTGACTTTAGGCCCTTGTACAATCTTTCTCCTGTAATGTCATCATTGAAACTCTATCAAAGCATAATTAGTCTTAAAAAGGCATAATAAGACGCTAATTTTAACTACTAATCAGAGTTATGTTATTCTAGTTGGAGTACTCCTCCTCATAAGGTGGCAAGGGTGAACAATACTCTAGCGAGCCCCTCTCCGATGTTGTATCATGTGGTGCCTCCCCAGTCAGGGACTCCTTCAAAGGTGACCGCCACTCCATAGACTCCCTAGATAGCCATACCTTCTGCCCCCAGTCATCGACTCCTCATGAAGAGATTACTTTAAGGAATCCACTCAGACTTTCTCCATATTGGGTGATTTACGGATTGTCAAGGAGCGACTTGGGAGATTTGTGTTTCTAGTAGACATTAGTCAGGTTGGTGCTCGGGGCACTGAGGGCGTCATCGACATTGTTCTAGAAGGTCTGTCCCAAGTAAGGTTCTTCTTTCTTCCTTTCTCTTGTCCCTCTCTTGGATATTGACATTCCTTTACATTTCTTTGGTTTCAGTTGCATCCGTGTGCCTTTTTTCGAGAGCTGTCCAATTTAGCTAGCTGAGCTCAACTGTTAGGGGGAGAGGCTTGCTCATGAGGCTTTAAAAAAGAAGCTTCTTACTATTCAAGGAAGGATTATTGTGCTTGAGGCTGATGGTAAGGCTTTCCAGGCTGAGCTTGTGGTGACCCGTGAGAGGGTCTAGCTCAAAGAGTCTGCTTATATGAGGGTCCAAGTAGAGCTTGTTGCAATCCACGAGAGGGCCGGTAAGCTTATGGTGAAGCTCATGGCGACCCGCGAGAGGGTTTCTACGCTCGATGTAGATGGTGAGGCTATGTGTTTTAAAGTGAAAACAGAGTTGAATGCAGCTCGCGAGAGAGTTTGCCAGACTGAGATGAATCTGCGATTGGCTCATGTGAGGGCCGCCAAGGCTGAGGCTAATTCAGAGAGTGGCCTTGCAAATGTCTTCATTGATGACTATGAGGAGTTTTGAAGAAAGATCACTACTACTTTCCCTGATATTGACTTTTTAGGCTTTGTGTCGTATAAGGCGCCTGATGATGATGATGGTGATGCTGGGGAATTTTGTTTTTTTGTTTTTTGTAGAAAGGTAGTGTGTAGCCTTCTTTTATAAAATTGATTTTTTACCATCACTTAAAATAGAATGCAAGGATGCCAGGAACTTTTTGAAGTAAATTCAAAAAGTTTTATTTGATGACTGCCCATGCTAAGCAATGGTGGGTAATAACCCAAAAAGGTACACATAAAAATAAAATCAAGCCCCCAACTTTATTACTTCAGCCCTCCTCAAGTGTCATTGGTAGTACCTTTTCAGATGCTCAGCATTCCATGGATGGGATAAGACTTTTCCCTCTAAATTCTTGATCTTGTAGGTATCTGGCCTCATTATTTTTGTTATGAGGTAGGGTCCTTCCCAGTTTGGTCCAAGCTTCCCTTCTCGAGAATCCTTCATGATGATGATTACTTTTTTGAGAACCAAGTCTCCTAGTAGGAAGGAACGAAGCTTCACCCTCAAGTTGTAGTATCTCGCCATGCAGTGCTTGTACTTCACGTTCTAGACCATGACCAATTTTCTTTCCTTCTCCACCAAGTCGAGGTTGATGTTGAATCCTCCCTCATTGGTGATGGGGTCGTGATGTTGGACCGCTAGAAAATGTACCCCAATTTCTACAGGTATGACCGCTTCAGTCCTAAAGGTGAGTGAGAAAGGAGTTTCTCTAGTCAAGGTCCTTGGCATTGTTCGATAGGCACATAATACACCTGGGAGTTCGTCCACCCAGAAACCCTTTTCTCTTTCTAGCCTCATCTTTAGGTTACATAGTATTTTTTTGACTGTGACCACTGCTTGTCCGTTTGACTATGGGTGCGTTGGGCTAGACTGAGACTACTTTATCTGGAGGTTAGCACAAAACAAGTTCAGGAGTCTATTGTTGAATTGCTTGACATTATCACTGACTATGGTGTGGGGTACTCCAAAGCGACAGACTAGGTTCTTCCAAATGAAGTCCTTGACTTTTGAGTCAATTATCTTTGTTAAAGGCTCAATATGTGCCCACTTTGTGAAGTAGTCGATGGTTATTACCACAAACTTGCACTGCCCCCTGCTTAGAGACAATGGGCCTAAGATGTCGATGCCCCATTTGAAAAAAGGCCATGGACTTGTGATGACTATCAGTTCTTCTCATGGCTGTTTGGGCATAGTGGCGAAGCACTTACATTTGTCGCATTTCCTAGTGAATTCTTGTGCATCCCTAAACATGCTAGGCCAGAAATAACCCTACTTGAGTTCCTTGTGGGATAGGAGCATCCTTAGAAGTTATTTTCGCAAACTCCTTCATGGATCTCTCATAGGGCATAGTTAGCTTCCTCTAAAGAGAGGCAGTGCAATAGTGGTAGATAGTAGCCCTTTTTGTATAGGATGTCCTATAGGATGGTGAACTTGGAGGCTCTCATCCGGAGCCTCTTGGCTTTTACCGAATCATTTGGCAACGCTTCCTCCTGAAGGTATGCCTTTATTGGGGTCATCCAGTTTGATTTGGCAGATGTGAAGTTGACGTTAGTGGCTTCAACGTGTAGCCTGCTTGGTTCGAGCTAGTGACCAATGAATTCTAGTCCTCGTGGGGCTTTCGAGGATGAGGCGAGTCTGGTTAGCGCATCTGTAGTGATATTGTCTTTCCTCAAGATGTGACGGATTTGAAAGTGGTGGAACTTAGTCAGCAAGGCTTGCACTATAGCAAGGTACTCTTGTATTTTAGTTCCTTTGGCTTCAAACTCCCTTTTTACTTGGTTAATTATTAGTTGTGAGTCTCAGAAGGTGAAGAGGTTTTGGGTGTCCATTTCGACCGCTAACTTTAGCTAGGGAGGAGGGCTTCATATTTTGCTTCATTGTTGAAGGCCATAAAATGAATTTTTATAACATACTTGATTGGAGTGTCATTGGGGCTAATTAGTATTAGGCTTGCTCACCCTCATTCGTTGGTTGAAGAGCCATCCTCATTCGTTGCTCCGATAGAGATGGCGGATAGGGGGCCTTGTAGGTCGTGGTGGACACCTGACTTAGGTGCTTGTATGTCAGGTTGGGTTTCTGATGAGGCTTCTTGAGATACTGAGTATCTGTTACCCTCTTTCTTTTTCTGATGTAAGCTCGAAAGCGAAGTTCGCCAAGCCTTGTGCTTAGATAGCTACTCTTGGTTGGTACTGCTGATCAAACTAGCCGAACTCTACTGCCCATTTAAGAAGTCTTTCAAAAACGTTCAGTTTCCCCTGAACTCTCTTTAGAAGCTGATCTGTGACAATGACAATGGTGTGACTTTGGAAGTAATGCCAGAGGTGCCTCTCTATAGAGATCAGGGGTGAATGCTAGCTATTCTAGCCCTGAATATCTAATTTTTGCTCTCTGATACACCCTGATCATGTAATAAACAGGCCTTTGTATTCCTTCGTTATCCCTGATAAGGACAGAGATTATTACCGATGGGGAAGCGGAGAGGTATAAGTATAATTTTTCCATTAGCATGGCATGTGAGATGAGAGGGGGTGTAGCTAATAAGTTTTTAGTTTTTGAAAAGCTTGTTTTTGCGTCCACCCTCCACTCGAAGGGTTTTTAGAGAGTTTTAAAGAAGGGTAGACGCTTGCCTGCAGACTTGGAAACAAATCTATTGAGGGCTGTAATTCTTTCGTTGAGGAATTGGAGTTCCTTGGTCGTGGTGGGAAATATCATGTCCAAGATGGCTTTTGTCTTATTTGTCTCAGTTCCCTTTTGGTTGACCATGAAGCCCAAGAACTTTCCTGATCTGACACCAAAGTCGCACTTCTCAAGGTTTAGCTTCATGTGGTATGATCTCAGAATATTGAATATTTCATGAAGGTGGTCTACCACAGCGAGGCTTTTTACTAGCATGTCATCCACGTACACCTCCATTGTTCTTCCGATCTATGACTGAAACATCTTGTTCACCATTCGTTGGTAGGTTGCTCCTATATTTTTTAGTCTAAAGGGCAAGACCCTATAACAGTAGGTCCCCTTTGGAGTGATGAAGGATGTCTTTTCCTAGTCTGGGAGATACATGCTGTATTGGTTATACCTAGAGTATGCATCCAGGAAAGTGAGTAATTTGTTGCCTACGGTGGCGTCGATAAGAATATTGATCTCCTGTAATTGATAGCTACCTTTAGGGTAGCTATCAGCCTATTGATGGTTATTGAGGCAGAGCTTTTGGCAACTCTCATGAGAGCCGCTAAGTTGGAGACATAAACTGTCTGCGTGAGTGTAGAGACAGAATAAGGCCAAGGTTTGGTAGACTTTCATGAGAGTCGTTAAGATGGAAACATAGGCTGACTCCGTAAGAGTAGATACAAAATTAGTCCAAGTTTTTTGGTGACTTGTGATAGAGACGCTAAGCTAGAGATTGAGGCTACATACATGAGAGTAGATGTAGAGTTAGGCCAAGCTTTCTGGAGACTCATGAGAGAGATGCTAAGCTAGAGACTGAGGCTATCTGTACGAGATTAGACACAACGTTAGGCCAAGATTTCTAGTGACTCTTGTGAGAGCCATTAAGCTGGAGATATAGGTTGTCTACTTGGGAGCAGTGGCAGAGCTAGGCCGAGCTTTTGGCCACGCGTGAGAGAGACGCTAAGTTGGACATTGAGTTTGCCTGCGTGATAGCAGTTGGAGATTTAGGCCAAGCTTTCTGGTGACTCTCGTGAGAGCCACTAAAATGGAGATATAAGCTTCCATCTTCAGAGCAGGGGCAGGATTAGGCCGAGCTTTTTAACGACTCGCAAAAGAGCACTAAGATTAAGACTTATAAGGAGACTATTTGTGTGAGAGTAGAGACAGAGTTACAAGCGTCTCGTGAGAGGTTCACAGGAGCAGAGGTTGAGCTACGTATAACTCAAGAGAAGACTGTTGTGGCAGAGGTTGACCTAAAAGTAACACGTGATAGAGGCACCAGGGCAGATGATCATTCTAATGAGATGGAGATGAGGAGTAAGGCTGCTGAGAGGGCCATTATAGACGCCTTTATTGATGGTTATGAAGAATTTACCAGCTTTCCCTGGTATTGATTTTAGGGATTCCAATTAGCTCAAGGATTAGAATCAGTTCAACACTGCAATGCATGCGAGGCCAGATCTTTAATGAGCCAAATCTAATAGAACAAAGATAATGGCAGGGAATTCTTGGTAAACATGGTACTCGAAACATTTATTTTTAATGATATAGGAAACGGTCATCCACATAAACTTGAATTTTAGGTTGTGATAGGATAAACCTTATAACCAATCCCCTAGACATTCAAGGTAGAGTCGTATTAGGACGTTAGGTCCTAGATTGTAGGATTAGATGTGCACGCTAGGAGGCTTTGTTTATAAAAAATCTCTTGATACTTGAAATAAAGTTTCAACAGGCCTATAGGTCCAAGGTTAATCCTTAACCAAGTAATAAGTGGGTGTCGGGTAGAGGTAGACAAAGTCAGAGGCATGGCAGCACTAAGAGCAAGGAGGTAGGGGCAGCGACTCCTAGAAACTGGGGTAGGCGACGCTGGAGCTGGCAATATGGGCGGCGCCTTGGCTTTGCGTTAATGCCTTGGCAGTCCTCTACTTGGAAAAGCCTTGGCTCTTCTGGCCGAGTGATGAGCACATAATATTGCACATTTCATGGCCTCATTACAT
>CM042190.1:18035330-18097419 GCA_023539305.1 Ilex asprella | reverse complement strand
GACACATTTTTAGACATATCAGTAAATATTCGTATAGTAATATATATATATATATATTACAAAACATAAAAAGAAATAAACCTCTAAGAAAGAAACTCCTGCTGCATTGATTGGGAAAAGAACTCGTTCTTCATTATTCCAACGGAACAACCCTGTAGCCTCCATATCTTTCATCTTGAAATGACATCTTTTCCAAAAAAATTACTACTTCCATCACTAGTCCCAAAGTTAATCGAGGTGCTTGCCGACGTGAACTTTTCATCTCCCACAGACGACTCCAGCCTCCTTTGAGGAATTCACCTGTGTTGGCAATGCGTCTCTCCAACTTGAGGTCCATCAGACAATACAACAGAAGATCTTCTTCATCTTGTGTTAGCCTTAATTGCCTCATTTCTTTTAACCATGGTCCAATAATAATATTCATTACAAAATGAATGCACAATACATTAGTTAATTGCAGAACAAAAATTTTAACATTAGTTTATTGATACCAATCCATAAAAGTGAATTCATAAATTACAAACATAGTATAAGTTGATGAGAAAAATTGTCTAGAAACATGATCATCGCACATGATCATTTCGTTAAACAATATTTCTCACAAATGAGGTCAAAATATTGTAAATTATGAAACCCAATATGAACACTATGAAAACGAGCATAATTCCATTTTGTGGGACTGATTGAACTTCTTGAGATGGTTTTATTCCAACTATTTTGTGTGGCATAAGAATTCGTGCACGTGCTGCAATGGGTCGTGGATCATTTACAGAGTTGTCTTGTTGTGTATGCATTGGCTTTTCATTTTGGTCCATCACTCCAGCGGAAACGTGTGCTACTAAGGCCTCTTGTGTAGCTACATAAGATGAAAACGACTTGTACAAAGCGCCAGGATATCCATTGACAAGGCTATGGCATTCTTGCCAATTTTCAACAATTCCTTCCCTTCGACCATTGAACACAACCATTTCTTCTTCAAACCCATTTGCATTCATGTTATTTAACTCATGACTATTGTGAAATGTGAATAATACAAGGAATGAAGTTTAGTTTTAAAACACAAACATAAAATATCCAAAACATAATAAGCATAAAGAAATACATAGTAAAGGCATCAACACCCAAATGATACTTCTATATCGTCTAAATACCACTTTCACACACAAGTTACGAACAACAACAAATTGTTGAAGACTTCACATCGCTGAAAATATTCCAAAAAAGCGAATCAGGATATGTACTAATTGTCTTTCCCAGATGCATTGCCTCATAGCACGCCAAGAAGCCATGCTGGTCTCTCACTTTTTGGCAAGCTCACGAAGAGGTCCACCTTAATCGGGTCACTAGCAATCTTAAAAGCCGTCCTATGTCGATGATCCATCGTTAGACCATCTATTTTTGACAATTCTGCATTAAGTTGACGCCTTGCCTCAGAAGCATCTTGCTCATAACCGACCCTCGAGCAATGTCTGAGAGTTGTTTTCCACAAGTCGACACATAGTCACCAAGTATTTTTGTCATTTTACTTATGCTTCATGCAATGCCATAAGATGTTTCAGCAGTTGCCTTCCGCCTATGTTTACGGCTTGTGGGTGTGTCCCCCTCTCCAATCACACCATGTACCGGCGTGCTTTTAGACATTCCTGTGTCTACCATGTTTACGTCAGTTTCTGCGACATCCTCAGTATCATGCACTTGTACTCCAGCATCATCACCTCCAACCATATCTTCTAAATCTTTTGCATACTTGCTTGTTGCACGATCTTTGCCAAAAATAATGCTCCAGTCATTGTAGTATGGCCAGCTTTTCTCATGCATTCCTTTTGCATTGCGGTCTTTCTGGTAAAAAAAAAAAGGCCGTAAGTGAAAGACTTAATGACGATGTTAGCTGGGTTAGGAAGTACGTACCTTTACATACTCTACCCAAACGTCATCCCCTTCAACATCTATCTTTTGTTCTGACTCGTTCCAGCCGAACCTTGACGTGCTTAGCATGGTGAAGAGTGTGTTGTAGGTTTTCTTCCAATTTTTAATCTTCAACTCAATGTGTGGAGTGGCACGTAGGTCAGTTCCGCCTAGTGTTTTTGATAAAGCCTTTCTCAAGTGGTGCAAATAGCCTGATCTGAACGCGCCATTTTGGGATTTCCAGCCCTGATTGCAAATGTATTTTAGTGCATCAATAAGCAACGATTCTTCGGACGTTGACCACATTCGTCTTGGTCCCTTATCAAACTGAGAACTTCCCTAAACTGTGAACTCCCGACACTTGCCATGTAACCACTATTAATAGCTGTGAATCCGCATGCATGCGTATAATTAAGTTAAAGTTGACAAAAAAATAATTTTTCAGTAAGTTTTAAATATGTTTACATACACTCAAAATATCCATTAATGCCATTAGTTGCATCGACTATAACTTAAAACAAAAAACATTTCATTATGCAAATGTAATTCCCAAAAAACTTGGATATTGAAGAACGCTCATACATCAAGGTACCCTATTACACCTCCAGTCATTGTACATGTCAGCCGCTAGTTGATCACACCACGCAGTCCAACCATGGGAAGATTCAACACTATCAATTATGTCATTATCATTCACATTCTCATTGTCAAATGGATGGTCATCCAACTCTTCCTCCACTGGATCATATTCCATATCATTCTTAATAAGATTATGAAGTAAACAACATGCAACAATGATCTTGTTATGTGTTTGTACAGGGTAAAAACACGTCGTCCTAAGGATAGCCCATCGCATTTTCAGTAACCCAAAACACTTTTCTATGACATTCCTTGATGTTGCATGCCTCAAATTGAAATACTGTTGCGCTCCTTGGAAGTGCGGCACCGTCGGCAAAATCTTGTAAGTGGTATCATTGGCCACGAAAGGGAGCCAAAAAACCTTCTCCATTTGTGTACCCAACATTGACAAGGTAATATGTACCTACATGTCCACATTAACTGATTAAAACTTAATTCTTCACGAAACTTACCAAGTCACAAAATGTCTAAAAAAAAAAGTTTGTGACCTTACCACGTTCCATCTTCAACCCATTCCGTCGTGTGATAGCATCTCGCAATACCCTAGAATCAACTGCAGTCCCCTCCCATCCAGGCAATACGTAAATAAATTTCATGTCTTGCCCACACAAGCCCAACACATTAGTTGCTGTCCAACCCTTCCTGTTCCTATATCTATCTTGGTGTAAGAGAGGCACTTTTGCCCTAACATGTGTGCCATCTAGTGCACCTACATATCCCTATACGCACCAATGATGATGAAAACAACTGAGTACAAATGTATAGTTTAAATTCAATTACGAAATAATGACAAGTGTATAAGACGTATTGACTACCTTGAACCACCTTCATTTGGGATCACTGCAACCATCTGTAACTGGTTCAGGCATCTTCAACAGTAATCGTCGCAATTTTAAAACAGCTTGTAGAACCGTGTTGACATGTCTGCTCACTCTCTCCCCAGACCTAACGAAGTTGAATTTA
This sequence comes from Ilex asprella, assembly GCA_023539305.1. NCBI lineage: Eukaryota > Viridiplantae > Streptophyta > Magnoliopsida > Aquifoliales > Aquifoliaceae > Ilex > Ilex asprella. The sequence continues at coordinate 18,093,912 of CM042190.1, read as the reverse complement.
ACTGGGCGATTCTTGTCATCATAGCCTATGACACTCAAGAACATCGCAACCATCTCTTCGACACGCATATTCTTTGTGTTGGTAAGACCACCGACTTCCCTAACTAAACATCACAACACGTGGAATGTATGTCTATCCATCCTAAGTTGTTCAACACATGTTCTATCGCTTTCGCCGATAAGCGTATGGAGATGTTCACTTTGTGCACGGAACCTATCGACTGACCTAGTCATTACTCGCGTCTTTCATTTTTCATTTGCCCATATTGCTACCATAACCATCAAAATTCAAGTACAAACAATGACAAACTCTCTGACTAAATTATTAAGACAAACAACCACAGCTGCTACATTGTCATGTTTACGGGTCATATTCACTGAAAAAATAGCACAAAAAACCTCCAACATATCAATAGTAATAATTACTAAATAATTTTCCACACACATTTACTACATAGTTTGTCTAGAATTTTTTTAAAGAGAGTAGAATTATAGAAGTGTTGGGAAGGTTACACCAAATCAAAGAATTTTAATATTTTTGTGCTTCATGGTAACACAAACCAACAATGAGTGAAGTGTAGTAAATGGAAACAACATAGTCCAAAAAAATGTTATCCTAGTGCATCTGAAAAAATTTACAACCATGCATTAATTCATAATTATACTGTTTGGTGCAACCATTATAGTTTCAAGAAAATAGTTATTACAACCAAGAAATTGTGTTAGACTGACATTACATATTGAAAATTTTAAATTAACGATAACAAACATGGCAACTAATCAAGATTTATCAACATTGAAAGAAAAAAAATTCCATTCAAATTCTAAACATATTAGACATGGTACCAGTTGTATTCTTGTCCCTTGGAACATCAGCTAACAATGCAACACCTATTGAAACAAGCAAAAGATTAGTAAGAACGCATATGTTATTTCATAAACTCAAAAGATAGAATATGTTATTTCCTACCCGTCGACTTGGGTAAACAACCTATGTAAAACAATTCTATAATATCCATGGTACTGACAACTTTAATGAATAATATTTGAGGGCCTCGTGACCTGTTCAGTACAAGAATCTATTCTCATTATATCACTCTCACACACACGACAATCCAAAATATAATTTTTTTACCATGTTTTTTTCTTGATATGATTTTTTTTTTAATTTTCTAAAATACCTTTTGTTTTGAAGAAACAATAGTTTAGTCCTATAGTTATGTTAAAAAAATTTTATTTGCAAATACGTTTTAAATTGAACGCAATGATTAACACTAGCTTATATAACCACCCAAAAAATGTAAGGAAATCCTTTGAATTTTTTCTGTATTTTCGTGTTTTCAAATGATTAATAGTTTTTAAATAAAAATTAATTAAAAAAAGAAGAAAAGCGTAAATTCTATGAAAAATCATTTACAAGAAAGACCGTATGGGGTGGGGCATGAAGGTGGGTTTGTGAACATCATAATATATGTAGGTGGTTGTGGTCACTTTTCTTTGAAGAAATGATGTTGTCCCTTCTTATCAGTCAATGATTGTCATGATTTAGGCCCCTCTAAAATGATCCCCATAACATTCTATTATAAGATAAAATTTGACATATGAACGAATATATAAGCAGACGTTAAATGCTTTGTTTGAGTAATAGCAATCAAAGAGAGCTAAGAAATTTCATTTGAGTATGATACCTTGGCATGATGAGTGGAGAAACAACATGTAACAAATTCAAGTTTGGTAATCGATTATATATTCATTGATCACAAGCATTTTCATATACAATATAAATAAGATTGGAGATTAGTACTTCCTATATTTTGGAAAATTGTATAAAACAAATTCAAAGTCAGATGGATAAAATTCAAATCCTTGACATGCCTAATAGCCACTAGTCTTTAATGACGCTTAGTTGAGATAATGCTCTATTATTGAAAACACTAGTTATTTTAATGGATTTCCAACATGTATCAACCGACTTGTCGTTTCAACCAGCAAGAAAACCGTAATCAAAATTCCATTCAAATTCTAAAAATACTCAAATACTATTTGTTGCTTATTGTCTCAACTTGTGTTGTATTGTAACAAGTATGACTACATATTAAGCAATCCAAGCGGCTCAAGAAAATTTTACCCTTAATCAGTGAATACCAGTTTTATCCATCAATAACAACAATGTACATGATTAGAATTTAGTAATTAGCTAATAATGAATTTAAGAAGTGAAAATGGGTAGAAAAAAAATCAGTTACTGAGCAAGACTAGGAATGATCAAACAATGTTATAATCAGTCGCTAACAATTATGACATTAAATATAACGTTAATTTATCACATCAGTTAGTTAAAACTTGAATTCACGTCTCCTAAAAGATCAAAAACTCTCATAACATTTGAACGCTACTTATTCTTGGATTTCAATGAGTACATCAATAACTAATAAGAACACTTCCCATAGTCATGTTTTCATTCCTTTACAACAAGCTCTCTCTTAAAATCATTGAAGGTTCCACCCCATTTCTTTAATAAATCTTTTTGTCTATCTCATATTGGATCTATGCATAGCCAAACCAGTAGACTGCTGCAACGAGTTTGGATCTACCTTTTCCCTGTTTCGGCAAGTATAATATGCTAAACCATATGATAGAATACCTTGTTTCTTTTAATTACCTAACTTTCTAATTTGTTTTCGATCGATAATAAATAATCAACCTTTATTTAAAGGAATTAATGAATAAAATATGTTCAGGAACTCTAGTATAAATCTATTACAGGAATAAAGAAGTCAACAATATGGGATTTGAATAGAGTTATCTGGTTGTTCAACCATCTACTGCAACTGCCCATAAGCCTTCATCACACATCCCATAGTTGCTTATCTAGCCATTGCTCACCTGCAACTACCATCTTCCTCCCCATAATAATGCCTCTGTTCCTCTCACACACCAACATCAACAACATGAACGACTCAAAGGGAGAGCCCCCAACCAGTGCGCCACTCAGAATAAAACTCCTCTCACATTCCAACATTTCTGCTATTCTCAATCACTCTTGCCTAGTTGGCAAACTCTACTCCAACAAAAAAAAAACAATATGGGAGGGTGATATGGTGTCATTGATAGGTCCTCTGTTTTATCTATACTTGAGAGAGTGAAAAACACAACAAAGAACATTATAGTTCTTGAATTTTACTGCCTCATCCTGAAAATCATAACAAAACCCTCTGTTTTTACTCACATTAAATGAAGAAAGCGATCAAGAACATAGAAAATGGAACTTAGTTCAAATTGACATGCATTCAAATAAGAAGAAGAGCAAAACAAGATGAACCTTGAAGAAGCTTTAATGGCTAAGAAAGGGTTTCAAGAAACTTACAACAGAGATTTTTAAACCACAATATTTGATTCCATTTCACTTCTCTTGATCGAACACCCATGAACACACTCCTCGACTTTTAGACGTGTTTCGATCAAACAATAGGAGGGGTTTATATAGGACAATCGAAGCTTTGCTGAACTGTGATTGACTTGATAGGGCGAAGGAGATCTCTGCAATAGATTTCCCACAGATTTCCCCACTATGTTTTGCAGATTGAACAACAGTATTGATTGATTTCTTCAATCGTTTCTAGCGAAGAGGACAACAACGTCCTCCCTTTCCCCATTCGGTCTTTCCCACAGATTTTGCAGAAATTTTTTGCAGGTTAGTGTATTTCCCAGAAGATTCTTCCCTATGTTGTTCTCTGTGTTCATCGATCGCAACCCACGAATCTTCTGTCTCTGTTGAGCGATGGAGGTTTGGCAGAGAGATACATGGGGGTAATATGGGGTATATGGAACAAATGGGGGTATAAATGTAATTTACTTACTGAAATCCATTAACCCACGCTTCAAACCCACCCCCTAGTAGGTTTCCCCAAACCCACGTTCCTGGGTTTCAATCACGGGCCCTTAGCGGGCTGGGCTTCAAACCTAGGAGTAAGTATGTGGGTGCTAAACATGGGATCCAAAGGGTTTACTCCCAAACCCATGATCCTAGACCCACTCAAACCCTTGTAACAAATAACCCCTTGGAGCTTTGGACATAAATGAAGAGAGAGAGGAAAGAGAAGATGTTGGGTGTGCAGGCATAGCCTGCACTTGCCTGCACCAACCCATCCCTGTCAGCCCTTATGGATGGAGATCACATCACACAGCTAGGGAAAGACTTCAAGGACATTTCGGAAGCCTCCATACACCATTAATGGGGAATTATTCAATATACATTATAATATAGAGAGAGAGTCCAAGGAAGAAGATGAATAGTGCTATAGAGAAGTTAATGTTTTTCCATTTTCTTTCCACAACATTGTCTGTAATCCCTTGTAAGAATATTTTAAGCTTTGTTTAAGATCTTGAATGTCATTTATTGCAAGTTGCTTTCAAGTTTAGTCTTTTATCCAAGTTTTCATCAATAATGCCCTCATTGTTCTTCATTTCTTAGTTTAAAATGGGTATTTAATGCACTCTCTTTTAGTTTATGTTTTTTATTAGCACAAAATATTGCGTACTTCATGTGCTGATACATTCATTTTTCACTTGATTTTGGGAATTAAATGAGTGGAATTGTGTAATTTGAGCTATTAACGAAGATTTGTGGTGTTTGCATATAAAAGGTGATAAATAGTGCTTCTTAAAGCCTTCCCAAATGGTTTGAGGTGAATGATGATGAAAGGATGACTTGAAGATAGCTCAAGAGGTGAGAAAACCAAAGAATAAGCAAAAATGGGAAAAACCATACCAATATGCCATACCCATTGGCTTTGGCTACTAGAGTTTGATGTATCGGTATGCCGTACTGATAGGCTTTGCTGAAACAGCCCAGATTCTGCAGATCATTCTTTGCTGTCTTGAGGGTCCCACCAAATACACTCCCACCTGCCTTTGACTCTTCCAACACCATGGACACCCCTTGTATACTTCTCATTAGAATTTTAGAGCCTTGATGATCAATGAAAAGAGAGAAGAGGAGAGATGCTGGGTGTGCAGACAAGGTCTGCACCACCCTGTCCAGCCTACTCCTTTACAGCCTTATGGTGGGAGATCAAATCACCTAGCTAGGGGATCACTCAATGCACATTTTTGAAGGGAGATACACCATTATGTGGGAGAACATTATGATACACTTTGTAATATTGATAGAAATAGTCTAGGAAGAAGATGAATAGTGTTTAGAGAGAGAAGTTGAGATTTTTACATTTTCTTCTATGCTTTGTCTTCCAATTCCATGTAAGAATCTTCTAAGCTTTATTTTAAGTCTTTAATGCCATTTAATTCAATTTTTTTTTTAGGTATAGTCTTCCATTAAAGCTTTCACCATTAATGCTTTTATGTTCTTCAATTTCTTAGCTGTAAATGGGTATTCAATGCACTCTCCTTTAGCTCATGTTTTCCTACATTTATTTAGCTAGAATTTTCATTTCTTCATAATGTATTCTCATTTCATTGTTGTCTTTACACTAAGTATTAGTAGCTAAGCCTTTAAGTTGCAAATCCAAGGGAGACCTCCCCGTAAGGATTCCATTTTAAATCTTCTTCTTTCCTCCACTAAGTGTATGGTGGTTCGGTTTGACTGGGTTGACCATGGACATGCTTGTGATTCTTTGATATTCCTTAGACTTGTCACGGTTTATGCTTAGATCCTCACTTCCATCTTGTCCCGAGCTTTCCATGAATCAATCGTTCACCTACGCATCATTGGAGGAAGGTTTTGAGTTGAATTGGCATCTTCATTGGAGTAAAACTTTTGGATTAGCGAACACTTGTTTCCCATTTTATTTTTATCAAAATACAAACCAAAACAAAATTCCAAACAACAAATGATTTTATACTTCTCTTTCACCAAAATCACCTTCACGATGAAACACTTCCTTCCCTGAGGAGACGACCTTGGAATACCTCTAAGTAAAACACAATAATCAAAAGTCTTCTTGCACTTGGAAAATATTTTTGTTCATTCACATCCTACATTTATATCATTCCATTCTATTTTCTCCTTGCCCTTTCTTTTGACATCATCCTGGGGGAGAGTGACATTCCTCTTAATATATAAATCATACACATACATTGAGGGTGATGTTGGGAGGTTAGGGAAGACAAGGAAACCAACTAACTAGTTTTCTTGCATTAACTTAGATAAAATCTTCATTGCTATACAATGCATTTCCATTACATTATTGTCTTTCCTTTAAGCATGAGTAGCTAAGTCTTTAAGTTGGCTAATCTAAGGGAGACCTCCTCTTGGGTATGCCATTTTAACTCATCTTCTTTCTTCCTCTCGGTGTATGATGGTTCGGTTTGACTGGGTTGAGTGTGGACATGGTTGTGAGTCTTTGATATCCTGTAGACTTGTCACGGGTTATGCTTGGATCCTCACTTTCATGTTGTCCCTCGCTTCCCACGAATCAATCGTTCATCTATGCACAATTGGAGGAAGATTTCGAGTTGCCTTGGCATTCCCATTGGAATGAACCTTTTGGACTAGCCAACACTTGTATCCCATTTCATTTTCATCAAAATATAAATCAATAACTAAACTTCAACAACAAAATATTTTTACATTTTACTCTTTTTTTACCAAAATCACCTTCAACACGATTCACTTCCTTCCCTAAGGAGACGACCTTGAAAAAAAATTCCTAGTAAAATACGACACGCAAAAGTGTTCTTGTGCTTGAGAAGTTTTTTTGTACACACGCACATATTTTACACTTCATTTATCCATCATTTCGTTGCCCTTTCTTTTGACATCATTCCAAGGGAGAGTGACACTCCCCTTCACCCACACATTATATATATATTCAAGGGTGTTGTCCGAAGACTCGGGAAAACTACAACGAAAGAAAACCAAGCATTTTTGGCATCGTTGCCGGATAAGGCAAGTGCTGAATTGAGAAGGTGATTTTTGGACAAAGGAGATAAGTCCTGTGATGTTCATCATGGACTGAGGTACGTTGCTCCTTGTATATACTTTTGTTATTTATATTTTCATTTGTAAATAGTTTTTTTATATGTGGGGACGAGATAAACAAAACTGACTAGTTAGACAACCCTTAGACTCCAATATGAACATTGACCAAGACCCATTTGAGGATCTGGGTGATAATTTTAAGAATGTAGGTTCCAATCCAAACATACAACGGGGTGGGGGAGTGATGAGCACAAAATATTGCATATTTCATGGCCTTATTACATGTTTTTTAACTTAACTTTACATTTAATTACTTAGAGTTAGTTAAAGTTTTGAATGGTGTGAAAATTTTGATGTTGCAGGTAATTATAGTGTAAATGGTGGCTTTTAAAGATTTACAACTAAGTAAGGATGGGTGGTGAAGAGAAGGACATATTGAATGAGGATTCGGAAGCTTGGAAGGTGAAGAAATAAAAAAAATGCAATTTGGATGAAGACCTTCCAGAAGGTTGGGCCATAAACCTTTCGGAAGGTTTAGCCCACTGGTTTCCCAAGGTTTTGACATAGTACCTCTGTTTTCCCTTCTTTTACCATGATCTACTTTGAATCTAAAAAAGTGTAAAACATAAAAGTTGTAGATCTGGACGTCTTCTGTAATGTGTCAAAATTTCAGCTCAATCCAACGGTTGGATAAACAGTTATGACATTTTTATCAAAAGTTGTCCTGAGCTGTCACCTTCCAAAAGGTTTTACCTACTCGAGTCGACCTTCCGGAAGGTTTTGCGCAGAATGCCCAGAATGTCTGCAATTCATTCTCCACTAGATTGGGGGTCCCACCATGGATTCTCTCACTTGTCTTTTGACATCCCTTATATATTTACATGCCTCCCACACCCTAGTTGAGGACTTTGGAGGCAAATGCATTAATAAGGATAGGAGAGGATGGGGCTGCCAGAGGAGTTGTTGGGTAGGCTTCTCCTAGCCTGCCAAGCCTTCAACTCAGCCTCCTATTGATGGGAGGCCTGCACATAGGCAAGGGGAACCTTCATGGACGAAAATGCATGTCTCTCTCACCATATATGCAACATTCCACTCACATTCAAGGGTGTGACTACCTAAGCTTAGGAGTAATTCCAATGAAGAAGATGATGAATAGTACTAGAAGTTAATATTTTTGCATTTTTTTCATTCTAATGTCTTGTAATATCTTGTAAGGATCTTCTATGAAGGAATCACACCGAGCCATAGACAATTCATTGACATGGTGTGCAATGACAATTTTTTGAACAAAGACCTCGATGAGGCCTTAGATTACTTTTCTACATTGGCACAGAATGCACAATCATGGAACATTATGGATCCCACTGAGGTACCAAGGTCTTCTCCTCGAGGGAGTAGTCAAACTCATGGGGGATGGATTAACGACTTGAGAGACCAAGAAGAATTTTTTTCCAAAATTGCTAAATTGTCAAGGTTGAGAGTCCTAAAGTCAATATGAGGCATGAGGTGTCTAATGTTTCAAACATCGATGAGTTTTGTTCAATTTGTGAGAGTGTGGAGCATTCCATATCGGAGTGCCCCAACATTTCGGCACTTAAGGAAGTGTATCACGAGCAAGTCAATGCCTTTAACAAAATAAGGCAATCATTCTCTTCACATTCAAACACTTACAATCTGGGTTAGAGTAATCACTCGAACTTTAGTTGGAGAAATGATAACGCTACTTCTCATGGTTCAAATGCTTACACACCTCCCATGCCCCCTAGGCAAATCAATTTCAATCCCAAGGTCAAGCGTCTAGCTCCCAATACCCCCGGTCTAATCTGCAAGGGTGTTCATCAAACCCACCACCACATAATTTTTCACCAAGTCCACCTCCACAGTTTTTCCCAACAGGGACATTCCAATCCTCCCACCTACTAATCTCTCCATAAAAGAAACTTAGAGGATGTGCTTTATAATGTTATCCAAAGTCAAACCACCTTTAACAACAATATTTCGGCTCAAATCACAAAAATTACCAATCACACAGGGTTATCACAACAAGAGAAGGGGAAATTCCCGGCTTATCCTCAAGAGAACCCTAAAGGCCAACATGTGATTGAGTCATCCGAGCCCACCAAAGAGAGTTGTGAGCAACTCAAGACGGTCACTACCCTTCTAAGTGGCAAATAAATTGATAAAACTATTGTGCCAAAGGTCTCACACAAGGCCACATTGCCAAGAGAAAAATAGATCGAAGGTGACACCGAAGAGCGTGAGGTGAGTGATAAGGTGGGTGAGAAAGAAAAATTGATTGATGAAAGTGTGCTTGTTTCCCCCATGTCTACTCCTTTTTCTAATCGTTTGAAGCCACTTGTCAAGGTGGCTAATTATGTTGATATACTTGAAATGTTTAAGCAGGCGAAGATCCATATCCCACTCCTTGATGCTATAAAACAAATTCTATTATGTGCAAAGATCTTGAAAGACTTATGTGCGGTAAAGAGGAGGCTCAATTTCCACAAGAAGGCATTCCTCACCGAGCAAGTAAGCTCAATCTTGATGAAGAACACCCCACTGAAGTTTAAAGACCCTGAATACCCCACCATTACAATAAAAATCTGGAATTGCCTGGTGGAGCAAGCATTGCTTGATTTGAGTGCTAGTGTGAACCTCCTTTCGTACTCGATGTACCAAAAACTTCAACTCAAAGAATTGAAGCCTACTCCAATTACACTTCAACTGGCGGACCGTAGTGTTCAAACACCAAGAGGAGTAGTTGAGGATGCTTTAGTACAAGTTGATAAATTTTAGTGTTTCATTGATTTTATTGTGTTTGACACTCACCCCGTTGCAAATATTAGCTCTCAAATCCCTTTAATACTTGGAAGACCATTTATTGCCACATCTAATGTCGTGATTAATTGTAAGAATGGTATTATGAAGCTAGCATTTGGGAACATAACTATGGATCTCAACGTGTTCAACTTGTCCAAGCAATCGGGGGATGATGAGGAGGTGCATGAAGTCAATAGAATTGGCACCTTGGCGGAAGAACACTTGGAACTTTTGGGCATGTTAAAGTTGAAAGAAGAAGAGAATGTTGATCTAGAGAATGTTGATCTAGAGGAAGTTGATGAGCAAGAGGAATTAAAAAGTTTGAAAGGGGTAGAAAAGTGGATCCCTGCATTTGAGAAGCTCACATACCATGACTAGAAGATTTTCTCATGAAATGAGCAAAAGCCCAATTTGGAATTAAAACCATTACCTCCCCATTTGAAGTATGCGTACCTTGGGGAAGATGAGACATTTACGATGGTGATTAGCTCAACATTGGATGCAAAGTAAGAAAAAGAGAATTTGGAAGTTTTGAGGATGCATAAAGGGGCGATTGGTTTGACAATTTCCAACATCAAGGGGATAAGTCCCATCATTTGCACACACTGAAGAGGACTCCAAGCCGTCTCGACAACCACAAAGAAGGTTGAACCCAATCATGAAGGAGGTGGTGAGAGATGAGGTGCTAAAACTACTTGACTGTGCATCAATTTTTCAATTGCTGATAGTAAGTGGGTTAGCCCCACGAAAGTAGTACCTACAAATTCAGGAGTCACGTTTGTGGAGAATGAAGATAATGAGCTTATTCCAACAAGAGTAATCAAAGGTTGGAGAGTTTGTATTAATTACCGAAAGCTCAACCTGTGCACAAGAAAAGACCACTTCCCAATGTCATTCCTCGACCAAGTGTTGGAATGAGTAGCGGGACATCTATTCTATTGCTTCTTAGATGGATACTCCAGCTACAATCAAATTGAGATTGCATTAGAAGATTAGGAGAAGATCACTTTCACTTGTCCCTATGGTACCTTTGCTTACCATCACATGCCTTTCGGGCTATGTAATGTCCCTGGAACCTTTCAACGTTGCATGATGAGAATCTTTAGTGATATGGTGGAGAATATTGTTGAGGTGTTTATGGATGACTTATCAATTTTTGGGGATTCTTTCAGTGGATGCTTCTAAAATTTGGAGAAAGTTCTTGAGAGATGAGAAGAGAAGAACTTAGTCCTGAATTGGGAGAAGTGTCACTTCATGGTGACGCAAGGAATTGTTCTCGGGCACATCATCTCGACGAAAGGGATCAAAGTTGACAAATCAAAGGTGGAGGCCATCTCAAACCTTTCCATGTCGAGAGTCGTCAAGGATATCAAGTCATTTATGGGCCATGCTGGATTTTACCTTCGCTTTATTAAAAAATTTAGCTCATTGGTCCAACCTTTGACCAATTTATTGTCTAAAGATGTCCTATTCAAGAATTCAGATGATTGTGAGACATCTTTTACAAAACTCAAAAGCATGCTTGTCACACCTTCGATTATGTGACTACACAAGTGGGATATACCTTTTGAGCTTGTGTCCGACGTGAGTGATTATGTGGTTGGCGCAGTGCTCGGTCAAAGGGAGGATAATAGACCTTATGTAATATACTATGCTAGCAAAACTCTCAATGAAGCTCAAATGAATTACACTACCACAAAAGGAGCTACTAGCGGTAGTGTTTGCATTAGATAAATTATGTTCTTACATCATTGGGTCATCGATAGTAGTCTATACTAATCACTATGCTTTGAAGTATTTTTTGTCTAAGCAGGATGCCAAATCGAGACTCATAAGGTGGATCCTCCTACTCCAAGAGTTCAATCTAATAATCAAAGACAAGAAGGGAGTGGAGAATGTGGTGGTGGACCATTTATCTTCACTGGTGGTGTAAGAGGTCGATGAGCACATTCCTATCGCATATTTCTTCCCTAATAAGCAATTAATTTTGATTCATTTCGTGTGTCCTTGGTATGCTGACATATGTAATTATCTTGCAACAGGACAAATACCATCACAATGGAGCCTAGAGGATCGAAGAAGATTTATGGCAGATATGAAGTACTTCTACTTTGACAACCTGTACCTGTTTAAGTACTGTCTTAACCAAGTCATGCAGAGATGTGTACCAAAAACTGAACAACGGGACGTCCTTGCATTTTGCCACTAAGAAGCATAAGGTGGTCATTTCTCTGCCTAGAAAACTTTGGCAAAAATTCTTCAATCTGGTTTTTACTGGCCCTCACTTAACAATGATTGTGTTTCATTTTGTAAGGAATGTGATATATGTCAATATTTGGGTAGTGTGACCCGAAGGAACATGATGCCCCTCTCTCCTGTACTTGTTATAAAAATATTTAATTGTTGGGGCATCGACTTTATGGGTCCCTTCCCAATATCGTTTGGTTATCTATACATTTTACTGGGCAGTGGACTACATGTCCAAGTGGGTGGAGGCTATCCCAACCAAGAACAATGACCACCGAGTCATGGTCAAGTTTCTCAAGGAGAACATTTTTTCGAGATTTGGGAGGCCTCGTGCAATGATAAGAAACAGTGGATCAAATTTCTATAAGAGACCATTTGTGTTTTGATGCACAAATATGGTGTCACACATAAGGTATCCATCGCATACCACCCATAAACTAATGGTCAAGCCAAGTTGGCTAATAGGGAGATCAAGAATATCTTAGAGAAGATGGTTAACTCAAATAGGAAAGATTGGTCATGCAGACTGATTGATGCCTTATGGGCTTACTGCATTGCCTATAAGACTGTCTTAGGCATGCTCCCTATTGGCTCGTCTATGGAAAGGTTTATCATCTGCCAGTTGAGATGGAATACAAGGCCTATGGGGCCATAAATACTTTGAACTACAATTTGAGAATGGCTAGAGGGCATAGGAAGTTAGAATTGAATGAATTAGAAGAGATTTGAAGAGACGTGTATGAGAGCCCTGAAATTTCAAAAGAACGGGTTAAGATCTTTCATGACAACTCCATTGTGAGGAAATTATTCGAGCTCGACTAAAAAGTGCTCTTATACAACTCTCGGCTCTCGATCTTTCAAGGCAAACTTCGATCCCAATGGTATGTCCCTTATCTTGTCTAGGTGGCCTACTCCAATGGAGCTGTTGAAGTCAAAAACCTTGAGAATGGCCAGACATTCAAGGTTAATGGCCAAATACCTAAGCCATTTTTCGAGGGTTTTGAAGGAAAAGGAGTGGAGGAGGACTTGATGGATCCGCTGTATCCGGAATTTGGGAAATAGTAACAAGTTTTTATGCTTCTTAGTGTACAATTTTTTTATTTACTTATGTTATTTTTATTTTCATGTTACTTACTTTACTTGGTCGTATAACATTATTTTTCTTAGTTTCAGATATTGTTGCTTTTGTCAAAGCTCAAATGCGAGGTGTTCTCTAACCCTACTCATCTTTTACTACCCTTTATTGTATATCATATATTTTTGTTGCATTGAGTATAATGCATGAATCAAGTTTGGGGGTGAGGTGCACCAATAACATGTGTAATGTTTGCGGAAGTTTTTGTGGATATACCAATTTTTGGCGTGAAAATGCACCTTTCACATAACATACATATTTTTGTTTACAATAGTGCAAATTATATGAAAATTTTGAAATTTTTCGAGAAGTATCTAAATGTTGATCGTTATTCCCTTATTAAGAGTGTTTGAATTGGATGATATGTTGATCTTTGTTTTGAACCTTGAGCACATGAGCACATTATAGAAGTTAATCCTATGCGTGAGTATCACAGATGTATATGTTTTTGAATTCAGCCATATGTGCTCCTTGAATGCGTAATTTTAGCAATTTATGGATTGAATTCATATTTTAGGCTTGACATAAATAGTGGAGATGAGTAAGGACATATGAGAGCTTTAGTGCCAATATTTTTTGGAGGGAATTTACATTTACTCAAGAAAAAAAAATTTAATGTCAAATTTGTTCAATAATCTCGTTATGTTTCTCTTGGCTAGGTGCATTTGGGGAGTAGACTAATTTTATCTTGATATGTACAATGCCATTCTATGCTTACCTAGAAGTGATTTTAGGCCATTTTTAAAAATTTTGAGCCTTAGCCTTGTCGTTGAGAAAATATTAACCCTAGTGCCAAGATTGAGTCTAATTGAAATTCGTTTCTATGTCATACATTTGACCAAGCCAGTGAAAAAGATAAATGTGCCCAAAACTTTGTATATTTTTATGTGCTAATCATCTCATTTTTTACTGATTTTTGGAGATTACAGGGTAGGAGTTATGTTAATTGAATTCTTAAAGATGATATTTTGTGTTTGTAGTTAAAAAGGGCTAAATTTGTATTCTTAAGGCCTTCCTATACCACTTTGGATGAATTGGATGAAAAGATAGCTTGGGGATAGCTCAGGAAAGGACGAAATTAGAAAAGCAGCCAAATCGTACCAGTATGCGTACCGGTACGCTTTACCTGACAAGCCCAAATTCTACATCAGCCGCTCTGCTACCTTGAGGGTTCCACCAACTAAGCTCCCGTGCTCCTCTGACACGTCCAGCGCACATAATATCCTCTCATTAATATCCTCTTGGACTTTTGAAGCATAGATCATAAATGTGGAAAGATGAGAGAGAAGTTGTTGGGTGTGGAGACAAGGCTTGCACAGCCTGCACCAGCCCACCTTAATTCATGCTCCTATGATGGGAATCACATCATGGTGCTACAAGAGACTCCATGCACGTTTCTGGAAGAAAGCTCTCCATAGTTCAAGAATGCTATACATTAGAGGATAGAATATAGAGAGAGAAGCAGTGAGGAAGATGATGAATAGTGAGTGTCTAGTGGGAGAAAATTAAGATTTTTGCATTTATTTCAATACATTGTCCTATAATCCTTGGTATGAATCTTTAGAACTTCATTTCATGTCATGAATGTTGTTTTTTCTTCAAGTTCAATGCAAATGTAATGCTCTCTAAAAGCTTTTACCATTAATGCACCAAAATTCTTTATTTTCTTAGATATAAAATCGGTATTCATCTCTTTCACTTACAACTTATATTTAGTTGCATTTAGTTACTCTAGAACTTCATATCTTTGGAATGCACTCTTGTTACATTATGTATTTCATTTTAAGCATGAGTAGCTAAAGCTTTTAGTTGGGAAATTCAAGGGGAACCTCCACTTGGTTATATCATTTCGACTCATTCTCCTCCTTTCTCTCTAAGTTCAATTATTCAGTTTGACTGGGTTGAGGGTGGATAAGTTGGTGAGTCTTTGATGTCTCTTTCACAATTTATGCTTAGATACTCACCCATTTATCTCTAGCTTCCCATGAATCAATCATTCATTTATGCTCTATTGAAGGAGGGAGTTGAGTGGGATGTTATTCCTAGTGGAGTGACCAACATTTGTTTTTCACTTCATTTTCACCAAAGCACACTTCACCAAACAACTTTCAAACCACAAAGATTTTACACTTTCTTTTACTCAAAATTACCTTCTCCTCAGTTTACTTCCTTCTCCGTGGAAATGACCTTGAAATACCACCAAGTAAAACACGACCCGCGAAAGTCTCCTTGCGATTGGGGAGCACTTTTGTTCATTGCACATCATAGTTACATCGTTTCATTTTTCCTTTCCCTTGCCCTTTCTTTTGACACTATCCCAAGGGAGAGTGACACTCCCATTCGAACCATACATTTTACATGCTAAGGAATAGTATTTAAGGGTTAGGAAACAAAAAGGTTTTTCAACAATCACTTACCTTGGTTGTTCCTTGAGTTGGAAATGAGTGATCACAAAAGTGAAGAAGTATGGTGTGAAAATTCAAACAAAGAGATAATTGACGTTGAAAATCAAGGAGTTCAATAGAAAAAAAATGAAAATCCAAGAAAAGGGAGAGAAGGGGTGAGAATAAGAAAAGAATTACCAATAGAAAAGGAAGATGTTAAGGAAAAGAAAGAAAAGAAACAAAGAGTGTGGTGATGTTCTAAGAATGAAAACCCCATGAAAAGGTAGGTGTTTTTGAAATAATAGCCTTTCACTCGAAAAAAACCCTCTTTGTTATCCAATATCCTTTGTTTCTTTTGCTTCAATATCTCCCCTAGGCCCCATTATAACCTTCAAAGTCCTAAGTGATCTAGAGAAGCATGAGAGATGCATGATTTTAAAAGAAAATGATGAGTTAGTTTTGCTACCCAATGCCCTAGCATTCTTGTCATGAGATTATGCCAAACTTGCTTCACTTTCATTTATGAACTTCATTTTTTGATTACATGTGAGCATACTTTTTCTGTGCACAAGATTTTATCTCAAATGTACACATGGAGTACATGCCAGGATAACTATAGTATATTTCATTTTTAAGAGTGACCTTTGGTGAGTTTTGCATTGAAGCTGAACTTAGCTAGTCATTCAAATGTGAATTCTGTTGCGTAAATGCTCAAATTACTTGTCCAATTCACACACACACGAGTTTGAAAATGAATGTGTAGTTGAATGCTTAAGACTAGCATTTAAGGCTATAGTGATGCTCATGTGTGTTTAGTTCGGCCATTTGAACAATGTGCCAGTTAGCTCCATGCTTGCAGAATAGGGGACTATTGCTCAAGTTTTTGATATTTGAATAAATTAGGAATACCCGTGTTATTGAATGTGCGACTTGCATATTGGGTATTCATTTTGGTAGTTAAATGTAGAAGTCCATGCCTTATGCGTTGAATGCATCAAAATCTTAAATTGCATTGCAATTTCGGTAATGATTTGGGCATGATGGTCCAAATTATGGTTTACAAGATTAGTACATGTTTAGGGTGGAGTAGAGGTCATAAAGAGAGTGTTAGAATGTATAGGGTAGCTCCTGAAATGAGGAGGAGTGGTAGTGTGCTGGACATTAGGTTCATTTTGCAACTAAGGCAAAACCTACCGGTAGACCATACTGGTAGGTTTTGGCCATTGGTCTTACACCTACCGCCAAACCTACTAGTATTTTTGTGCTCACTAGAGTGAAACCTACCAGTAGGTTTCCATCAACCTACCAATAGGTTTCGCCTTGAATGCTAAAATTAGGGCTCTTTAATCAAATTCTTTTGGGGAAACCCTTCATTGTCCTCTTGAATTATAGACATTCTTGCATTTTTCTCTCATCCAAAATACTCCTAAGCTCCCAAACCCTCCTTCATTTGCATTCATCTCTCAAATCTCACTCTTAGAGTTGTGCTTAAGTGGATTTCGTCCTTTAGAAACCCTAGTTGCCGAAAATCTCTCAAGCCCTAATCTCCCCTTATCCCTGCAAAATTTCCAAATTCTTTGAAATGGCTCATAATGTGGTGATCCTCCAGGATGTTATGGACCCATTTAAGGCTCTCTTTTTGGCCGTTTTCTCGCTATTCACTCTTGGGACACTATTGCTTTGCATGGCCTGAACAAAGCGAACCAGGCCTACTCTCCACAGCCCGAGGGCACGAGCACTCACAAGAGGAGCAAGGAGGGCTCAAGTGGGGATCACACTGAACAAAGGAAGAAGGCAAGAAATGAGGTGAGGAGGCGAGGTACCAATTAATCCAAGAGAAGAATGTCATATGCGAGAGGCACCTCGACCACATTTCTCTTGGTCTAAGGAATGAGGTTGTTCAACTCATTGTTGCCCATGGGATGGGATTTTGGTTCGAGCCCGTGGATGGGTTCAATTTATGTTTATGCCGAGAATTTTATCAAAAGCTCAAGGTGTTGGAGGTGAATGAGGTCGAGATTTTGAGGGAAAATGTCAAGGGAAAGACATTTAATGTGACTCCTGCTATTATTGCTACCCTCCTACACTATGAGCAACCACCTTCCTCCACACAGGTATACCCCCATAACATCACCCGAGTCAAGACTATATCTGAGTTTGTGGCATTGATGTATGAAGACCATAGTCAGTTCAAGGGGACGGTTCATGTTGGGGGGTTGAAACATTCTTATGGGATTTTGAATAAACTTCTTCATTATAATCTACTTTCGAGGGGCACTAAAAAGACGTCGAACATTGAAAAGCTAGCTCTTTTTTATGCAGCCATGTCAGGGAAGGCAGTGGGCTTTGCACTCTTTATATGGGGAGTGATGAAGGATTTTGCCAAAACACAAAAGCCTAAGGCCAATCTACATTTCAGGAACTTGGTGACTCGGATGTGCAAGCACTTCAACGTTAAGGCCTATGCATTTGACAAGCTCACCCCCTACAACTGGGGCTATTGACAAGGCCAGTGGTATGAAGAGGATGGCGATGAGCCGGGGGGAGCGGGCTAGGGCTTCAAGGCCAAAGTCTGAGGTTGTGGGACCTTTCTCGTCTGCACCGTCTACTAAGCCTATCTTCCTGAGACCTTCCCCTTCTGTGCCTCCTACTAGACCATCTACTGGATTATCTTTGTCAGTCCCAACGACCTCTTCACCTGAGCGCTCAATATCTCAGTGCCTTGATGCATTAGAGCCGACAGTGAATAGGATCTCCATTATGATGACAGAGTTATTCATGTATACCTTCCCGGGATGACCCATCCTAGGTGGACCACCACACTCATCTGCTGGACCTCCCCCTCCTGCTTCTGTCCCCTCTGCCTCCACTGTAGTTAAGGTGGGGAATATTGATGAGGAGGTAGAGGGTGAGAGTGATTTTGATGAGGATGATCACGGAGAGGGTGATGAGGATGATGATTAGGGTTTACTGTTATTGCTTTTGTCTTTTTTTTTTTTGTAATTGGAGTTGTATATAGCTAGGTTGGAGTTAGTGGCTTAGTCGAAGAGTCTCTAGGAATTGTGGGCCATTTTGTCTCTTTATGATTGTCTTGACTCCATGTACTCCAGCCTTGAAACACATTAATAAAATACCACAGTTTTTGTTCCATTTGTGTCAATTTTATTTCTATAATTGCATTATGATTTTTGTATTTGATTGTTTGGGTGAATTTCTTATTTGATTGTGTTGGGTGAATTTGCTACGGACTAGCAAAGCTCAAGTTTGGGGGTATGATTAGCACAAAGCATTGCTTTTTTTATGTGCTCTTACATCTCTTTTACACTAAATTTTGTGGTTAAAATGAGTGGAATTGCACTATTTGAACTATTAACGGAGTTTCAGTGTGTTTGCAGAGAATATGGGTTAAATTATGATAGTTAAGCCCTCTCATGGTGCTCAAGATGAGTGGAGTTGAGTTTAAGGCTTGATGAGAGCTCAGGAGGTGAAGGACCCAAGAAATCAGCAAAACAAGGGAAAACCTACTAGTAGGCCATACCGATAGGTTTCAACTACTTGACCTGCACCTACCACCAAACCTACTAGTATTTTTTGCCTGCTGGAGTGAAACCTACCGGTAAGTTTCCATTGACCTACCAGTAGGTTTTATTGGAACAGCTCAGATTCTGTATCTCAAGCTCTGTAGCCTTGGGGGTCCCACCATGACATCGTCCACTCATTCCTGACATGTCTTACACACTGAACATCCCTTTATACACCCTAGCTTGGACTTTTGGAGCTTTGGAGATAAATGAAGAGAAAGGAGAGAGAAGATGCTAGGTGCAGGCAAAACCTGCACTTGCGTGTGCCAATCCATCCCTATTAGCCCCTATGGATGGAGATCACATCACAGAGTCAGGGAAAGACTCCATGTACGTTTTTGAAAGCCTCCATCCATTGTTATATATAGAGAGAGATTCCAAGGAAGAAGATGGATAATGCTAGGGAGAAGTTAATATTTTTCCATTTTCTTTCCTTAACATTGTTTATAATCCCTTGAAAGAATCTTCTAAGCTTTGTTTAAGATCTTGAATGTGATTTATTGTAAGTTGCTTTCAAGTTTAGTCTTTCATCCAAGCTTTCACAATTAATGCACTTATTGTTCTTCATTTCTTAGTTTTAAAATGGGTATTCAATGCAATCTCTTTTAGTTTATGTTTTCTTGCATTAAATTAGCTAAAATCTTCATTGCTCTACAATGTATTTCAATTAAATTATTGTCTTTGCTTTAAGAATGAGTAGCTAAGTCTTTAAGTTGGCTAATCCAAGGGAGATCTCCTCTTGGGTATGCCATTTCAACTCATCTTCTTCCCTCCCCTTGGTGTACGATGGTTCGGTTTGACTGGGTTGAGTGTGGACATGGTTGTGAGTCTTTGATATCCCATAAACTTGTCATGAGTTATTCTTGGATCCTCACTTTCATCTTTTCCCTCGCTTCCCATGAATCAATCGTTTATCTACGCATCATTGGAGGAAGATTTCAAGTTGCCTTGGCATTCTTATTGGAGTGAACCTTTTGGATTAGCCAACACTTGCATCCCTTTTCAATTTCTCCAAAATACAAATCACAAACCAAACTTCAAAAACAATTTTTTTTTACACTTTACTCTTTTTTACCAAAATCACCATCGACATGATTCACCTCCTTCCCCAAGGAGACAATCTTTGAATAAAATTTCAAGTAAAACACGACACACAAAAGTCTTCTTGTGCTTGAGAAGCATTTTTGTACACACACACACATATTTTACAGTTCATTTATCCATCATTCCATTGCCCTTTCTTTTGCCATCATTCCAAGAGAGAGTGACACTCCCCTTTACACATACACCGTATACATATTCGAGGGTGATGTCCAGAGACTAGAGAAAACTACTACGATTTTGATCAAGTAGGTCACAAAGATGTATATGGATTGTTCCATCCCCCTAACCTAAATTTAACATTGTCGTAAATGTATGGCATTATAAAGTAAAATGATAGACAATTTCTAATAAGATCTGGAGAAGAGACAAATCCATAATGCAAAACCTTAATAAGTAAAAACAAAAAGAAAGCAATTAGTACTACTCTTTACAATCAAACATTTATAAAATCTTTTCAAGGCACATATTTTGGTTCCATTAATTAAATGGAGTCCACATTTTGAACAAATACCTTATGATATGACTTAAGCCTTTAACCATTCACATTAAAGACATTTCCAGTTAATAGATTTTCAATTTCAATTGCCCCACGTTGAAAAATTTTGATAATATAAAGGCCTTTCCATCTTAACCTTAACTTTCTAGGAAATGGACAAAGCCTTGAATTATATAACAAGACTTTTGAGAGAGCACAAAGGACTTCCGGACAATATTCTTATTATGAAAAATTTTCATTCTGAACTTGACAATCTTTGCCTTTTCATATGCTTCTTATCTCAGTTCCTCCAATTTATTAACTTGAAGTTTGCAAGACACACTTGCTTTGTCAATTTTTAAATTCATCATTTGGATTGCCCAGTTTGCTCAATATTCCAATTCCATAGGCAAGTGACATGGTTTATCATAAACTAGCCGATAAGGAGACATTCCGAGAATGATTTTGTATGCAGTACGGTAAGCCCAAAACGCATCAGTTAGTATTAAAGACCAATCTTTGTAAACTGGATTGACTGTTTTTCCCAAAATATATTTTATCTCCTTATTGGTAAATTCAGATTGTCCACTTCCCTGGGGATGATAAGGGGCCTATACTTTATGTGAAATCAAATACTATTTCATTAGCTTTTCAAAAAATTTATTACAAAAATGTGTTCTCCTTCACTTATAATGGATCAAGGAATTCCAAATCTAGACAGAATATATCTTTTAGATCACTGTGTGGTGATCATTGTTTCGACAAGAAATTGCCTTTAGCTATTTGGAAACATAATCAATGGCCACCCAAATGTAAATATGTCCAAAGGATGAGGAAAACGGTCCCATAAAATCGATGGGCCAACAATAAAAAATTTCAAAGACCTAAATAGAGTTCAAAGGCATCATATTTCTTTTTGAAATACTTCTCATTCTTTAACATTTGTCACAATTTAGACAAAAAATATGTACATCTTTAAAAAGGGTTGCTTGGAGGTTTTCCCCGACCACCAACATGAACCAGATTGTGTGTTTATATGGATTATGGAGGTTGGTGAGTGTCACTTTCCCTCGATTTTAATGTGAGAAGTGGGGAAAATTGTGTATTAATGAACAAAAATATGTGTGTGTGCAAAAGTGCTCTCTAAGTGTAGAGAAAGTCTCGTGATGTTGTGTTTTACTTAGAATGAGTATTTTCAGGTCGTCTCCTCATGGAAGACGAGGTCGAATTTTTTGGAAGGTTGATTTGTGAAAAGATGAAAATTGGAAAATTTTGTGATTTGAAGTTTGGTGAGTTGTAAGTTAAGAAAAATGCAAGAAAGCAAGGTTGGCTAATCCATAGAGGTCATTCCAATGGGAATGTCAAATTGACTCATTTCATTCAACCAATGGTATCTCTGTGTTTGACTGATTTGCAGGAAGAGAAGGACTAATATAATTGTGTTGGGCACAAGCATATCCCGTGGCAAGTCTACGGTGTACCAAAATCTCACAACTACGTCCGCACTCAACCTAGTCAAACCAAACACTTTACTCTATGAGAAAGAATGAAAAAAGTTGATTTCACATACCCAAGAGGAAATCCATGTTGGATTAGCCAACTAAAAGTATAGCTATGCATGGTTAAAGAAAGAACAAACATAAAGTAGATAAACATGGTGGTGAAATCAAGCATAGACTTGCATTAGTGTAAATAAGGAGTTTAAACTACAAGAGAAAAGCCATTCATACTCAAAATGTAAAGCTTAAAGGAAGTAGGATGCAAATGTGAAAATAACCTACTGCGACCTTAGCTAAGCTTGATTATAACTTGAGTAAAAGAGATTTAAGTGCAAGAGGGAAAGACTATAAGTAAAATGGAGCTTACTACAATGAAAATAGTGAAGGAAAATGCAAAACCCAACTTTCTCTCTCTAGAACTTCATCTTATACTTTAGAGCTTCTCTCTCTAAAGTCTATATTCTAAAATTGAGTGAATTATCCCTATATTTTCGTCCATCCTCTTTCCCTTAGCATGAGTGATTGAATTGGAGTGATTGGAGAGATGTTGTCCACCAAAACAAGCAAATTTAGTCAAAGCATGGTCCTCCCATGTTTTTCCAACCACCCTCTCTCTCTCTTCCCTCTCCACTCCCTCATGCTTCAAATTTGAGTTTTTGGGGTTAGGAGATCATCAAGGGGTGTTAAAAATGTCAGGGTATGTTTTAGAGGAGAAAAGGTAGGCACCCGTGGTTGGTGGAGTTGTGTGGAGAAGTGTTTAGGCTATCTGGGCATGTTCTACCGGTAGGTCGTGCAAAACCTATCGGTAGGTTTTGTAGGGGTAGAGGTAAAAGTTTTCCAGTGGGCTTTTCTACCAGTAGGTCTTGAGTATTCTACCAGTAGGTCTTGCGTTCATTTTTCCGGTAGGTCTTGCATGTCTTCTATTGGTAGGTATTACCTTGTCTTGAAATTTCCTTGGTTCCTTAAGCTCCCGAGTCATATGTCTAGAGGTCCCTTCTTCCCCATTAACCTTGAGCACTTGATGGGTGCTTTATTCATGCCTTTGCCATCCCATTACCTACATTAAAACAAATCTTCATAATTATCAATTTGAAACCATTTTCCCAAATTTTCACCACTAAACAAGTTAAATGGGAGGCAATACAGATGCATAATATGCAATATTCTACACTTATCACACTCCCAACTTGATTCTTGCTAGTCCCTAGCAAACCTTATTTCAAAATGATACTACATATACAACATTTCCATTCATGTTAAACAATTCATAGATCAACAAGATACTTAAATCATATTGCAATTATGTAAATGAACTTGGACATAATGAAACAAAAGGCAAGGTTCTTTTATTCATAATGTAAGATTCAGTATAAAGAAATCAAAACAAAATAGACTGTGCCCTAGGGACTTTTCTATTAGGTTGACTACTCCTAAACCACTATCCTCCAATTTATGTAACCAACAAAAGCAATAAAAACAAGATTTGACTCTCTCTAATCCTCCTCCTTGTCCTCGAACTTAGCATCCTCACCCTCATCATTAGACTCATCACCCTTATCCTTAGACTCACCCACTTCTAAAACAATCAAGCTAGTTGGGGCAGTCGTCGAAGGCCAGCACTAGTCCCCAGAACTGATGATGGGAACTTTGGTGAGGTAGACGATGGCCGCACTTCAGGGAGAGGCTCTGTAGGGAAAGTACTGTCAAAGATCATGGTGACCATTAGCTTCAGTAGCTAAGTCGTTCCCCCCAAAGTCATCCAACCTCCCCTTGATTGCGTCAAGGCTGAGAGACCGTCAGAGGTGGGGCAATAGTGGATGGCATGACTGTGGACGGTCCAGTTGTAGATGGTCCAACTGTAGGTGGCTTGGCCCTAGATGGCCTAAATATTTATTCTCTATGTGCGAACCTTCGTGTCATGGCTGTCTTCTTCATGTTACTTTGAATGCCTATGGAGCTGAACTCCGGTGGAAGTGTCACGTCAATGGGGATACCCTTAACCTTGTGCTAGTTTCGGCTACGAAGCCTGCGCATAGTCTTTAATCACCTCCCAAATCGTTAAAGCAATGTCTATCTATGTTTTGACCATGAAAGCATAGAGAAGGACCTGTTTCTCCTCCCTTGGTGTCTATTCCACACCCCAAGGTAAAATTTTGTAATGGAGAACTTTATTCATCACCCCATAGGAATGCTTGAGTGCCCCAACTTGAATTTTTCCATTAAAATGTGTCAGGTCCTTGTACATCAGACTTGTATACTCTTGGAGTGGTTTCCTCATTGGGGTGTTATAGTGAATGATAGGGGTGTTGGCAACAGGCCTCTGATAATTCAATGTCTCGGCGATGACTGCAAAGGTGACCTCAATAACCTTCCCCCTCATATTCGTCTTTAACAGGCACAATTCCTCATTCGCCACCCCAATATGTGTGAAAATTCCCAAAAAATAGGAAGCATATACCCCTCCACCTGTTGGAACCAAAACTCAATGCCATGTGTGACGCCCCAAAATCCAGGAGTCCGTTGATAACCCATCAACCCGCGGAATGCCTGTGGATATCGTGTAAGCCGATATCACACTGTTATGTCCCATTTACCGGGGTCCATAATTTAACAAAAAATCCGGGCAGAGTCTCCTTTGTACGGGGAGCTCAACCCAATACTCAACCTGTGCAATATATTTTACAAGGCCCATCCGAGGCCCAATATGAAATATTGACCACGCCGGGTCCATTTATAAGTAAAACTTGGCCACACAGGGCCCATTTATCCATTCTCATATAAAACATGCATTTGTTATATCAAACATAGTCTATAACAATTGGATTACAATCCTTTTTCATACACATTACATGCCAAAAGCTAAGTTTTCATAAACGTTTACAAAAAACTCAAAATAAGGCCACATGTCGGCCCCTTCACCCTTAATGTTCTCCACGTGAGCCATCCGCCGGTGTAAACCCCACACCTGAAATTGTTTCCCGTATAGGGTGAGCCAACGCCCAGTAGAAGACTTCCTACAAAGGCTACTCCCCTCCTAGATGCTCATGCTCATGCAACATTTATGTATAACATATAACCGATCATTCCACATAAAGATGTGCATTCAAAGTTGGAGTGCAACAACGTCATGCCATGAAATGAGATGGAAACTCACTCATGCAACCCATTCCAAGTCCTCACCGACTCCCTCAACACAATGCAATGTCAATGTGTAATGAGCCGTCAATTGACGGAGGACTTCTTCCAATGATCGTTTGAATTAGAAAACATGTTTTTATAAATCGGATCATTTTTGGAAGCTACCCATTGAATGGGTGTTTTTATCATAAAATCTCCTTGTGT
Source organism: Ilex asprella (assembly GCA_023539305.1). Classification (NCBI taxonomy): domain Eukaryota; kingdom Viridiplantae; phylum Streptophyta; class Magnoliopsida; order Aquifoliales; family Aquifoliaceae; genus Ilex; species Ilex asprella. The sequence goes on along the minus strand of CM042190.1, from coordinate 18,068,386 downwards.
ATTCTTTGGGCAACAGATTTTGGTATCTCAACCTCCGATTCCGTAAACCCAGCACTTTTTCTGGGTTTTTCACCCCCGGTAAGTGCCTGAACCATATGTTTAGGGTTTTTCACCCAAGGAAGTCGCCATGCCCCTTCTTGCTATACCCAACACAAGGTTTCCTTATGCCATGCATCCGTGCAACTCAAAAAAGATCGTTGATCCACTTTCTCCCGAGTACACTATCAAGCACCAAGCAAGGTGTTGATTACTCTATGCACCATTCCCCCACACTCATGCACAATGCCAATGAATGTGACTCTATGATCATGCCCAATGGAATGAATAGTACAAGAGCAATAATTCCATACATCTTCACATTCCATGGAATTTAAATCATAGGCATGTAAATTTCATATATCCTCATAACCACATATCAATGAGCATATAAATATCATATTCGTCTCAATATCAATATATCAAAGCATGCATATATCAACAATTATAATTAACACAATTGACAAGCATGTTATTACATAATCTATGTCAATAACACACTTAAATTACATGGTGCATGATACACATAACAACCCACAAAATTTAGCACAAAACAGCCCGCGAAAATCAGCCCAAAGTGGCTAAAAATTCAGCCACTATACGGCCCCTAAACAGCCATAAAACAGCCCCTAAACCAGCCACTAAGCAGCCCACGAAATCAGCCACTAAGCAGCCCCTTAACAGCCCCTAAATGGACACTAGACAGCACACAATTCAGCCACAAAGCTACCCACAAATTCAGTTCATTATTAGTGCACAAAACAGTCCACATTTTAACCATATAAAGCCATATAAAAACAGCATCTTTAGGTTTAGAATGAACCCAAGTAGGAAGAACCCTACCTCTTGGAGCGTAGAAATGAAGATTAGACCTTCAAAACTTCAAAAACACCCCAAGAACACCAAGAACACCACTTGAATCTTTGGTGGAATCCCTTTTTCTTGGTACGTACACTTAGCCCTCGTCAAGGAGATGAACTTTGCCTCTTGAATCGACAAATTCCGACTGACGGAACTCCGGGAATCTTGGATTGAAGCACTAAGAATCAATTTTCTCTTTTCTCTTTTGTTTTCTCTCTTTTCTCTCCCCTATGGCCGGCCACCCTTGTTGAACATAATGAAAATATCTCATTTTGAGATATTTTAGCCCCTATTTATAATTTTAAATGTGCGGTCCTCATTGCACCGCATATTAACGACTTCCAGGTTCGTTTTTCGTCCAAAAATGATTCATTAAATCTCGGATTGAGTTCAAATAAATTTTATTTGAACTTTAATTTAATTTTAAGGAAATTTTCAAAAATTTATTTTTGGGGACCTTAAAAGGTCAATCGCCACGCAGTCGTCTCGATCTACGTGCAAAAACCCGATTATCTCAGAATTCGACAAATTTTCTGGTGGTTACTAGATTTCGTGTTGCGAATCCAATGGCGCACTCCGTTTCCTCATCCGAGGTCTAGAACATGAGTATTGTAAACCTCATCATAGTGACAAATTACGATTTTACCCTTATTCTAAAAAGTTCAAAATTCTCCGGTTTTCACACCATGGCCCTCGATCACTCGAACCACGTCATTGTGTAGCCCGAGGGTGGGCTTGTCAACTTGCTGCTTGCACGTCACATTCTTGCCCTTAATGCTTTCCGTGCGAAGGTCATTCTTCATTTTCTTTCTTTGTTCCTCACCAATGGGGCATGCCTCCTAAGCCCTCTTATGGAACCTGATTTCTACGGGAAGTGGTGAGCCAGGTCCCACTTTCTTAGTGCGGGCCATCATAATAAAAAATGCCCCTAGGGAAAAGAATGGCAACAACTAACCCCAAAGTAACTAAAAAATGCCAAAAGATAGAGGTGAAGACTTACCCATTCTAGCCATTGCTCCAAATTCCAATCTTCAATTGAAAATCATGGCTTTTGATGGATTGGTAATGCTTTATGGAGAAAAAATGGTTTTGGGGGGAATAGAGTTCAAGGAAATGAAGAAGAATCATGGCAAATTATAAGCTTAAAAGAGAAACTTAATGGATTTGGAGGATGCCCAGGGCTTCTTTGAATGTTTGGAAACTTTTGAGAGAGAAAGTGTGTGTGTTTTTTAGAGGGAGATGAAGGGTTTCATAAAAAATTTGGGTTTAAAACCCTCATTTTTGGGATTCTAAGCAAGGCCTACCAGTAGATTGTCAGTCTTCTACCAGTAGAAAACCTTTATGGAAAACTTCTACTGGCAGGTTTCATCTTTTTTACAAAAAAACTCTATGTTCTCACCACCCCAAGTTTATTTGACTCCAAAACATTCTAATGACCTATTTCCAAACTCAATTACCCAAAAACATGATGAATGCTAGTGAACCACGATGTATGACTATGCCCAAATTTATTTACTAAATTGCAATGCAATTTGAGCATTAATGCTTTCAAAACCATGACATGGAATTCTAAATTCAACAAAATGAACACCCAATACGTAAAGTACAAGCTACAGTACAAAGGGTATTCCTCTTCCTTTCTCATATCTAAAATTTGAGCAATATTCCCTTATCCTACTAGCTCTAGGTTGCTTGACACAATTTTTAAAACACCTGAAACAATCACGTATGAGTTTCATCATAACTTTAAATGCTACTCTAGAGTATACACCTTCACATTTCCTTTCAAACTTCTGTGTGTCTGAAATGAATATGAAATATAGACATTTACTCAATGGAATCCACTTTCACTAGGCTATTCAAATTCAGTTTTGATGCAATTCTCACTAAGGATTTCTCTCAAAAATGAATAATTGTATGATTATCCAGGCATGCTCTCCATGTGTATATGTGTGATAGAATCTTGTACACAAAATAGAACATACTCACATATAATCCAAAAAATGACGTCCATGCATAACAATTGAAACAACCTTGGCATAATCTCATGATTGGAATGTTAGGGCACTACATAGCAAAACCAACTTTTCTTTTCATTTAAAGTGTGCTCTCAACATGCTTTATCTAGATCATTTAAGCTTTCATTGGTTATAATGAGGCCTTGGGATGACGTTTGGATTGAGTGAAATGAAGGGTAGAGGGAGACAAAAAGGGTTATTCTGAGAACAAAGTCTATGTTATCAAAAATCTCATTTTTGTGGAATTTTTAGCTTTACACCTTCACTTCATTTTTATGTCTCATTTTTCCTTCTGTCCTTAACATTTTTTTTTCTCTTTTTCTTTTCTTTTCTTTTCTTTTTCAACCCACTTTTTCTCATTTTTTTCATTCAAAATTTGAATTCAGCACCATTTATCCCTTTTTAGATTTCCTCAACACATTTCACTTTCGTCATGATTAATCACAGCCAGTCTCAAAAAAATTGAGTTATGATAATTGTAATCATTTTGCAATGGCTTGGTAAAACATGTGGCTTGGAAACAAATTTTCACTTAAGACACAATCAAGGCACTAGGGATAAATTTTTCACAATTCAAAGATAGCCTAAGATCATCTCTAGATAAGCATAGGGAGACATATTGACATTTTAAGACAAAGGCAACGAACCATCCATATGCACTCTAACCAATTTTGAATTTGAAAAAAAATTCCTTTTAGTAAATGTAAGTTTCCTCCAATAAGGATTGACATAAAAATCACATGGGTACTTACTTTATCTCCACTATGTATGTCAAGCTCTAAAATATGGATCTAATCAATAAATTGTTGAAATAACACTTTCAAGGTTCACTATGGTTGAGTTAAAAAGAAAACACATATGTGCTACTCAGGCATGGGATAAACTTCTATATTGTGTTCATGAATTCAAAGTTCAAAACGAAGATCTAGCTATCACAGACCCCATAACAATTTGAATAGGGGAATATGGTTCAACATTCAAATATTTTTCACAAAAGTTTTAAAAATTTTCTCATATTTTTTAACTATTCTTCACAAAAAACAGTAGAATATATGACTGGTACATTTCACCAAAAAAATAGTATTATCAACAAAAATTGGTGTATCATGCAAGTGGTGCACCTCACCCCCAACTTGAACTACGCATTATTCTCAATACAACAAAAATGTATGCAATGAGATAATGGAATTTAAAAGACAAGAAGGGTAAGAGAACACCTCACAACGAGCTTTAACAAAAACACCAATATCTGCACACATGAAGAAAGAACACTATGAATAGATGAAAGTAAGTAGACAATTTAACTTGTAAAGTAAATAACAAAGGAAAACAATTATACACTAATAGCTACTTGAATAGTTATGCCTCAACAAGATTTGGATAGACTGGATCCACCAACTCCTCCTCCACTCTTTGACTTTCAAAACCCTCGAAGAATGGTTTAAGTCTTTGGCCATTAACCATGAATGTTTTACCATCTTCATAGTTTTATATGTCAATTGCTCCATTTGGGTGGGCCACCTTGGCAATGTAGGGGTCATCCCATTTTAATCAAAGTTTTTCTTGGAAAATGGAGAGACGAGAATTATACAAGAGCACTTTTTGTCCGGGCTTTTATGCCTCTCTCAAAATGGATTTGTCATGGAAAATTTTAGTATTTTTTTGTGAATTCTAGAGCTCTCGTATACATCTCTATGAATTTTCTCCAATTGCTTTAACTTCAACTTCCTACGTTAACTAGCTAGTCTCAAGTTGAAATTCAAGGTTTTAATAGCCCAATATACCTTGTGCTCCATCTCCATTGGCAAGTGAAAAACTTTGCCATAGACTAGCCGATTGAGAGACATACCAAGAATGGTCTTATAAGCAGTGCGATAAGCCCACAAGGCATCAGCCAACCTAGGTGACCAATCCTTTTGATTCAAGTTAACCATTTTCTCAAGTATGCTCTTTATCTCCCTATTGGCCTACTCGTCTTGGCTATTAGTCTATGGGTGACAAGCATTGGATACCTTGTGTGTTACACCATATTTAAGCATAAAAGAAGCAAATGGTCTATTGCAAAAAATGTGAGCAACCATCACTTATCATTGCACAAGGAATCCCAAAACTATAAAATATGTTTTCTTTTAAAAACTTGACCACGACTCAATGGTCATTGGTCTTGGTCGAATTGCCACTACTTACTTGGACATGTATTACACTGCCAGTAGGATATAAAGGTAGCAAAAATACATAAGAAATGGACCCATAAAATCGATGTCTCAACAATAAAAAATTTCAATGACCGGCACAAGTGAGAGGGGTATCTGATGAGTGCATAATATTGCATATGTAAAGGCCTCATTACATGCATTTCAACTTAACTTTTGCATCTAAGTACGTAGAGTTAGCCGATTTTACGAATAATGTTAAAATTTTGATGTTGCATGTTTTTTAGCTTAAATCATTGATTTTAGGACCTTGCAACTATGATGGATGTGTGGTGAAGGCATGGACACAATACATGAAGATTTGGAGGCTTAAAGGTGAAGAAATCAAGGAGGTATTGGTGCTTGGGAACAAAGGCACCAGCAACCACACCATCTTGTGGAAGAGCCTCAGTTTTTCTCCATTTTGACCATGATCCGCTTCGAATCTGGAAAGGTACAAAAAATGAAAGTTGTAGATCTGCATGTCTTCTGTATTGTGTCAAACTTTCAGCTCAATCGGAAGGTTGGATCAAAAGTTATAATGATTCTACAAAAACTGGTCTGAGCAGACAAAGTGTACCGGTACGCCGAACTCCAGTAGCTAAACCGTACCAGTACGCATATAGGTACGCCGTGCCTAAAGAGCCCAGAATGACTATTTATCATGATCCACTTGCTTGGGGGTCCCACCTACACTTCTCCCACTTGTCCCTCAACATTCTTTACACAAGAACATGTCTCCTACACCCTAGTGGAAGACTTTGAAGACAATGCAATTAATGAGAAGAGAGAGGAAGTGGGTTGTCATGTAGGTTGCAGGATAAGCTCCTCCTATCCTATGTAACCCATCAAAATCACCTGCCATTGATGGGAGGTCTGCTCTCATGGCTAGGGGGACCCTCATAGACGAAAATTGAAGACACACACTCCAATATATTCAACATTACACAACCATTTCAGTGTGACTACCTAAGCTTAGGAGTAGTTCAAAGAAGAAGAAGATGAATAATACTAGAAGTTTATATTTTTGTATTTTCTTCATTCCAATGTCTTGTCATCTCTTGTAAGGATCTTCTAAACTTTGTTTAAAGTCTTTAATGTTATTTATTGCAAGGTCATTTCTAGTTTAATCCTTTACTCTAGCTTTCACCATTGTTGTATTAAGTTTTTCTTCATTTCTAGCTTAAAATGGGTATTGAATATTTTTCTTCTTATTTTATGTTTTCTTACTTTTAGTTAAGTTCCATGCTTCATTTCTTCATTATGTCCATTTACATTATGCATGTCTTGCCTTGATTTGTGACTAGCTAGCTTTTAAGTTGGCTAATCTAAGGGACAAAATCTTTTACACTTTCTCTTTTTTGAAAAAATCTCCTTCACACAACTTGAAATTTCATTCCTTGAGGAGACGACATTGGAATACTCTTCCAAGTAAAACACGATAAATGAAAAACTTCTTGCGATTGGGGAGCACTTTTGTTCACACACTTACATATTTCATACATTTGGTTTATTTTATTTCCACCATTCTGTTGCCTTATCTCTTGCATGAATCCGAGTGAGAGTGACACTCACCCACACACATAAGTCATATACACGTTTGAGGGTTCATGTGAGGAGCTTAGGAACAACAACGTTTACCATCAATCAGTATCATGTTTATATAGGTCACAATTCCCAAACTTTGACACCTATCACATTACTTACAAAATGAGACACAATCTTTAATCAATGTGGGCTAATAACAACCACTTTGTTAAATCTTAGTTCAAGTTTTCTTAGAAGAGAAGTGTCCACCACATGCTTTAGAATTACAAAAGGATAGGACATCCCGTTGTTCATTTTTGGGTACACACATCCTAATGACTTGATCAAAGCAATATTTGAATAGGTATGGGTTGTCAAAGTAGAAATACTTCACATCTGCCATGAATCTTCTCTTATCTTTTAGGCTCAAATGTGAGGGTATTTGTCCTGTGACAAGAAAATTGAAAAACATACTACGTACAAACTAAATAGTTAGAAAATAGATGCTCATCAAGGAAAGAATCGAGGATATGGATGTGCTCTTCGGCGTCATGGATAACAAGACGTGATAAATGGTCTAACACCACATGCTCGATTCTTTTTTTTTTCTTGTTGATTAGGTTGAATTCTTGAAGGAAGAGAATCCACCTAATGAGTCTCGGTTTAGCATCTGATGAGCATAGAATATTGCATATCATGTATCTCTTCGCACCCATTTATCTTGCTTTTGGGGTGAAAATGGAGGAAAATGCGTTTAAACTAACATTCAATGGATACTCGTGTGATTGTAGGTAAAAAGTAGGTAAGGACTTGTATTAGGCCTCCCATCAAGTGCTTAAAGGAAATGGAGGAGAATGGAAGACTTAACGGATGGCTTAGGACATCAAAAGATCCAGCAAATGCCAAAATAGGAGAAAACCTATCGGTAGAAGTAACCCAAAACCTACTGATAGAAATCAGGAAAAACCTACCGGTAGATTTTGCTTAGTGTCAAAAACCTAATGGTAGGTTTTTGATCGTTCTGCCGGTAAGTTTTTCCCATAAATGTCAAAAGTCTGCAAACACGACTCCACCTACTTCGGGGGCCCACCTTTTTGTCACCCCACACGATAAGTACTCAATTATAGCATAGTATTACACCTTTTTTGGACTAATTATGCTTTGATGAAGTTTAAATGATGACATTTCAGGTTCTAAAGTGGAAAAAGGGTTCAAGGGCAATAAAAAGTACATTTGAAAGCAATACCAACACATTAGGGAACAAACTAGAAAAGTTTGGAACAAAGAAGTGACGTTCGAATGCTTATAATACCCATGCCAGTTGAGAAAGAATGTGTTGTAGCCAAAAACCAAAGCCCAAAGTAACAAAGAACCAACGTTCGAACGTTGACCCATGTTCAAACGTCCACTGGAGCTCTGACAAGATCAGACTGAAGACATGGTATGTTACAGTAAATTGATGATAAGTTCTGAATGGAGTGTAGAAGGAGATTTTCCCAGAGGACCATAGGCCATGTGACATTTGAGTAATAAGGACAGTTCTCAGCTGGCGTTTGAACACTTTTAGAACAAAGGCAGAAGAAACGTTCGAATGGCATGCACCGTTCGAACGCCCATGAAGCAAAAGTAGCAACAACGTTAGAACGCCAACTAACGTTCGAACATCCTTGACAGACTTCCTACAAAGTGGTTGACTTTTCACTTTGACTTAGGCGACAAGCACTATTTATTCACCCCTTGTCTTCTCCTTGCCTATAAATACTCTCATTTTTGGGGGAGAAAGGGGCAGCACTTCTACTTCCTAATGTTCTTAGTTTTCTCTTTGGTAGAGAGTTGGGAGGCTTAGACTCCCACTCATTTGTTTACATTCATGCTTACATTTACTTAAGAGATTTAGTTCCTCTATTTACTGCTAGCCTTTACATTTATGTTTACATTTGCTTGTATTAAGAATTTAATTTCGCTATTTACGTTTAGTCTTTAGATATATGCTTTTACATACATTTCTTTGTTTATGTCTTTCACTTCCATTGCTTGAGCTTCCTTCTTTCTTAGAGGAGTGAAACTCTTCCACTTTTCTAGAGCTTTGCCAAAGCTGTGAAGGGTGAAACGTGAATCACTTATTTTTAGTTGAAGATTGGCTTCTTGTTATTGTGCTTTTATTTTACAAAGGTTTCTACTTAAAGGGTTGAGCATCACTCACTTTTTTAGCTTTACCAAAGCCATGAAGAGTGAGTAGTTTCTCATTCACTCTTTAGGAAGAGGTGAAGGGCATGTATAAATTATCCGAAAGTTATATTTATGCACTGTTCTAATGCTTATTGTTTATCCCCTTGTTTATTGGATGATTGATTGCATCTAACAAAGCTAAGGTACTGTGTATAATCGAGAGTGTTTCTATGACACGAATGACTCCTACATGGAAATGACTCCTACATGGAAAGACTCCTCATTTCAAGGCAAGTACCCCGACTAGATCTTCATGACTACCCTTTAATCATCTCCGTTATTGTGCTTCATTTAAAGAATGGAATATTATTTTTATGGTTGCATGTCTTGTATAAACACTTGCTTGTCTGTAGACGGGTTAAGTCTCGACACAGACAATTCTTGTAAACTTCTAGAAAGACATCGGAACCATGGTCTTAATTCTCACTGTCCATCTTCACCTTCCGATTCACTTGTTGTTGACACGGGAGTTAATTGAGTTATCAAGCATAAGTATAATAAACTAGATAATTGACTACATGTCCTGATCCTCCAACCAAGGAGTGACTTTTATTTCATTTGAATTTACCTTATATTTAGTCTAGAAAACCTTCTTAGAAAGAATTTCATATTCAATCTAGGAAAAACCTCCCAATCTCACAACTACAAATCCCAAAGGTTACAATCGATAGATCTTCACTACTGCTTACTTTGAAACACCAACAAAAGTTCCCTGTGAATTCGACTCCGGACTCAAACTGGATTCTTACTACTGCTTGACCGTCTGCACTAGGGTGTACACATTATGGATCAAGTCAAGTTTTTGGTGCCATTGTTGGGGAACCTTTGTAAAAGTGTTTTAAGGTAAAAGGTAAAATGACCTTTATTTTTGTATATATTCTTTAGCTTACTATAAATAATTTATTTTGTTTCCATTTATTTTATGACTAAGAACGCTCCTCACTATAAAAATTTGCCAGCAGAATCTTCAGGGTCTGTGAACCAGTCTGAACCAAATTCATCTAGATCAATAGCAAACTCTTGTGAGAGTATTATGACAAATAATGATAGAAATGGAGAAGTTCCCATGAGGGAAGATGAAGTGACCAACATTTGAACTCTGAGGGATTAATTGAATCCCATAAGAAATAGTGTCCTCGCGTATTTTGTATTTCCTCCAGATGCACCCCCCTTTACTATAAAGTTGGGGACTGCACAGTTGTTACTTGTTTTCCATGGGTTGGATACCAAAAATCTGTATCTGCACATGAAAGATTTTGAAGAAGTGTGTGAAACATTTCAAGATAATTCGAAACTTGTCAAGATGAAACTTTTTCCTTTCTCTCCAAAGGACAAAGCAAAACAATGACTAAATTCTTTAAAATCACTTTCCATGTCGACCTGGCAGATATTTCAAAATGAATTTTTCAAAACAATTTTTCCCTTACATCAGACCAACACACTTAAAAGGCAAATTATGAATTTTTTGGTGAAAGAAGGGGAAATATTTTACCAAAGTTGGGAAAGATTCAAAGAACTAATTCAAGCCTGCCCACACCATGCTTTTGAGAATTGGACTCTAGTAGAATTTTTCTACGACTCCTTGCCCACTAGACTGCATTAGTTTGTCGAAATGATGGCCCAAGGAGAGTTTATGGGTAAAATTTCGAAGGAGACATTCTATTTCTTTGACTCCATATCTGACAGTTCTCAGGTATGGGACTCAGCCTCGCCTACTACTAGTGAAGCCAAACCATCCACTTCCCAAGGGGGAAAGTATGTCTTGAGAGAAGATGATGACCTGAGAAAAAAAATATCTACTTTATCTCGAAAACTTGTAGCTTTAGAGATGAAAAAATTCATCAAGTCAATATGGGCCCTTCAACAGAACAAGTGTGTGGAGTTTGTGCATTGACTGGACATCCTACTAGGGAATGTCGTACCATCCCTACTTTCAAAGAAGTCTTGTTGGAACAATCAAATGCAATCTCCAACTTCAACAAGCTTACTCCAACCCATACTCTGAAACATAAAATCTAGGGTGGCGAGATCACCCGAACTTCAATTGGAGGAACACATAACCAACTCCCATGAACCAACCACAAAATTCACATCCACCACCTCAATGACCTTCCGCATATCAACCATACCAATCACCACACAAAAGGAACCTTGAGGATACACTGAATCAGTTCATGCAAACCCAAATGAACTTTAATGCCCATTCCACGCAGTCTTTCACTAAGTTCAAAGCACAGACCACCCATTCCTTCGAAGATCTTAAAAGCCACATTCAAACTTTGACTCAATCCATGAGCACACAAGAAAAGGAAAAGTTTCCTGCCCAACCAAAACCTCCATAAGACCAAGCCCAAGTTGTCACCACATTGAGAAGTGGCAAAGTGATTGACAAGACTATCAGAGACATGCTAATTCCAAAGTCAAAACCTAAGTCAATTCCAATCAACTCATCAATTGAGCCTGCACTTGTAATTGAAAAAGAGCCTGAGCCTATGATAGAACAAGATCCAGAACCTTTTAAGGAAAGAGAACCTTCATATTCAATTTCTGCTCCCTTCCCGCATAGACTCAAAGGCACACAAAAGTTGAATCATCAGCTTGAAATTTATGAGCATTTCAAGCAAGTAAAAAATAACATCTCACTTTTGGATGCAATCCAACAAGTACCATCTTATGTCAAGTTTCTAAAAGACTTGTGCACAGTCAAGAGAAGCTAGAATGTCCAAAAAATAGCATTCTTGACAGAACAAGCCAGTGCCTTGCTATAATGTAAAGCCCCTCCAAAATACAAGGACCCTAGATGTCCAATTGTATCATGTGTCATTGGAGATTTCAAGATAGAACAAGCACTATTAGTGCCTTGGAGCTAGTGTTAATCTGCTACCCTGCGTTGTCTTCCAATAGTTAGGTCTAGGTGAACTCAAACCCACTTGTGTCACACTCCAGCTTGCAGACAGATCTGTCAAAATCCCTAGGGGCATTGTTGAAGATTTGTTTGTCCACGTGAATAACTTTGTCTTCCCTGTTGACTTCATTGTTCTAGATACTCAACCAACATTACATTCAGAGAACCAAATTCCTATCATTCTTGGTTGACCCTTCCTAGCAACTTTCAATGCACTATTCAATTACAGGAATAGAGTCATGAAATTAACTTTTGGGAATATGACTCTTTAGCTGAATATTTTCAATATTGTTAAACACTCAGGAGAGGATGAGGAAGAAGGGGAAATGAACTCTATTGAATCATTGATACAAAAACATCTGAGTGACATATTCTGTAAAAATCTGACTGAATAATCTCTACTAGAGTCCATCTCATCTGATTCAACAAACGATGACCCAAATACAAAAAGTTACCCTATGCATGCTGTTAAAACATGAGTCCCAAAATTTGAGGAACTCTCATTAAGTGGTACAAAGCCACTATCATCAAGTGACAGGCCACCAAAGCCTGAATTAAAGTATCTCCCATTTGACTTTAAGTATGCTTTTTTAGGAGAAAATGAGTCATACCCAATGCTGATTTTTTCTAAGCTCACAAACTCGTAAGAGTCTAAATTGATTGAAATTCTTAAAAGTTATAAAAGCACCATTGGGTGGACCATCTCTGACTTGAAAGGTATAAGCCCGTTGATCTGCAATCATGTAATATTCCTTGAAGAGGACTCAAAACCCTTTAGTCAAATGCAGAAATGACTGAATCCTCACATGAAGGAAGTTGTGAGAACTGAGGTACTCAAATTCTTAGATATAGGGATAATCTTTCCCATCTCTGATAGCAAATAGGTTAGTCCAACCCAAGTTGTACCAAAAAAGTCTGGGGTCACAGTGGTAAAAAATGATGCCAATGAACTAGTGCCAACTCAAGTCATCATAAGATGACGAATGTGCCTTGACTACCAAAAACTGAATTTGGTAACTAGGAAAAACCAATTTTCTCTCCCATTTCTAGATCAGGTTCTAGAAAGAATTGCAGGCCATGAATTTTATTGTTTCTTGGATGGATATTTCGGCTATAATCAAATTGAGATAACCTTAAATGATTAAGAGAAAACCACATTCACATGCCCCTTGGCACCTTTGCATTAAAAAAGATGTCATTTGGACTTTGTAATGCTCCTGCAACCTTCCTAAGGTACATGATAAGCTTGTTCAATGACATGACTAAAATTTTTTTAGAAGTATTCATAGACGACTTCTCTGTTTATGTTGACTCATTTGATTTGTGTCTGGAAAACTTAGAAAAAGTGTTAATAAGGTGTAAAGAAGCCAATCTGGTGCTTAATTGAAAAAAATGTCATTTTATGGTAACACAAGGCATTTTCTTAGGTCACATTTTGTCGTCTCAGGGCATGAAAGTTGACAAAACAAAAATTGATGTAATTAGAAATCTGTCAGCACCCAATACTGTAAAAGATGTCCGATTATTCCTAGGACATACAAATTTTTATAGGAGAATCATAAAAGACTTTAGTACCATAGAAAAACCCATGTGTTATCTCCTAAGTCAAGACGTAATCTTTGATTGGAATGAAGCATGCCAGAATGCTTTTAACAAACTAAAGGGCATGTTAATTTCTACTCTAACAATGCAACCCCCTGACTGGACTCTTCCCTTTGAACTAATGTGTGATGAAAGTGATTATGTTGTAGGTGATGTATTAGGACAAAGAAAGGATAAGAAACCACATGTAATTTACTATGAAAACAAAACTCTGAATGATGCTTAAATGAATTATTGAAAAACTGAAAAAGAAATGTTTGTTGTAGTTTTTGCTTTGGAAAAATTTCGTTCCTATCATGTTGGTTCTTCTGTTACTGTATTCATTGACCTGCAGCCCAAAAATTCCTGCTCACAAAGAAAGATGTCAAACTGAGGCTCTTACGATTGATACTCTTGCTCTAAGATTTTGATCTTGTCATTAAATATAAGAAAGGTGTTGAAAATGTGGTGGCAGACCATCTATCTAGATTGACTTATGAATTTCACGAGGATGGACTACCAATCAATGAGAAATTCTCTGATGAACAACTTACATAATTAATGACACTCCATGATATGCAGACATTGCTAATTTCCTAGCTACTGGAACACTCCCTTCGTCATTCACTCCCATGGATAAAAAGAAATTTCTAAGGGAGGTTTGTAACTTCTTTTGGGAATATCCTTACGTATTTAAATACCATAAAAATCAAATTATAAGACACTGCATTCCCGCTCATGAAAGCAGACAAGTAATATCATTTTGCCATTCTAAAGCATGTGGTGACCACTTTTTATCAAGGAAAAATGCTGCAAAGATGTTGCCGTGTGGATTTTACTAGCCCACACTTTTCAAAGATGTCCATACATTATGCTTAATTTGTGATAGATACCAAAGATTGGGAAGCATTTATAAAAACAACAAGATGCCTTTAAATCCCTTTCTGGTGATTAAAATTTTTGATTGTTGGGGCATCTATTTTATGGGACCATTCACCCCTTCCTTTGGCTATCTATACATTTTAGTGGTAGTAGACTATGTATCCAAATGGGTTGAAGTGATTCCATGCAGAAATAATGATCGCCAAACGGTGATCAAATGTTTAAAATAAAATATTTTTTCTCGGTTCGGAGTTCCTAAATCAATCATAAGTGATGGGGGTGCTCTTTTTTGCAATCGTCCTTTTTGGAATTTGATGAAAAAATATCAAAATTTTTACAAAATTGCAACCCCTTATCACCCACAGACTAGGGGATAGACTAAATTAGCTCATCGGGAGATCAAATTAATTTTAGAAAAAATGGTAAATCTGGATCACAAAGATTAATCGTCAAGACTAATTGATGCACTCTGGGCATATCGTACTACTTTTAAAACAATTTTGGGCATGTCTTCCTATCGATTTGTCTATGAAAAGTCGTGTCACCTAACTGTAGAATTGGAACATAGCGCATACTGGGCCATTAAAGCAATGAATTTTGACCTAGACAAGGTTGGACTCTCAAGAAAACTTCAGATAAATAAAATGGAGGAATTGAGAAATGAAGCATATGAGAATGCTCAAATTGATAAAACCAAGATGAAAATTTTTCATGACAAAAACATTGTGTAGAAGTCTTTTCAACCTTCTCAGAAAGTTCTATTGTTTAATTCACGACGCCGCCTCTTTCCTGGTAAATTAAAGTCAAGATGAACTGGGCTTTACATTGTCAAAAAGGTGTTTGACCATGGAGCAATAGAATTGAAAACCCCATCAAACGGTGATATCTTTACTGTTAACGGTCAAAGGTTGAAACTATTTTTGGAGGATTTTGTTAAAAAATGTGGAAACCATTAATTTAATGGAACCAGAATATCCCTCCGAGAATCGCGCCTGCTGACAGTCAAAAGTGTCGGATTAGGTGAAAACCTAAACCGAGGAGACGCCTTTATGAGGCCCCTTTTCCTAGCCATCTCTGTTTGCCCCCCACACCGTTTCTTGCTTTTTCTTCTTTTATCATCTTCTTTCTTTTTCTTCTTTTATCTCTTTCTTTCTTTTTCTGTTCTTCTTCGTTTTCCTTCTTCTTCATTTTTCTTTTTATTTTTCTGTAAATTCGACCATACCCAAGTAAAACCATGTCCATGTACCCCGAAGATCAGATCCCTATTCTCATGATTTACATTATTTTACTCTATTTTTTCATGGGAGTCCTGCTGTTATTCGCACTCACACACAAGGCTTACAAGCCCACCCGAGAATCAGATCTACATAGAGAGGATTAATGGTTGCATTTTGGTTTATAGGTTTCGGCTGAAGCATGGATTGCTACCTTTCAACCTCATTTTCAAGCTCTATACTGGTAAATTCGAAACATTAGGGACAATGTTCAGTTTAGGTTGGGGGTATATGAGATCCTTCATATTTTGTTTTTCGTATTTTATTTTTTGTAGTTGTACCCGTACTGTAAATTTTTAAATTTTTATGTTGTTATTTGTGTTGTTGTTGTTGTTACGATCATATTGTGTACTTTGTCTTATTTATTGTATGTATATGGGTCAGTTTAAATCATCTTTGTGATTGACAGATGTTAAAGAACTAGATAGTGAGTCTTAAAACGTAGGAAGCATGAATGTCAAACTTTTTTGGTTTAGTGTGGCAGTTCTACAAACTTTTTCATCAGATGTGCATACTGTGATCATGAGAAAAACAAGACTGGTAAGGAAAGAAGAGATTCAACAAGAACAAGCGAAACCCCTTTGTGGCAGAAGCACTTTTGCTAAACGCCATCGTGCCAAGAGACTTGGTGCCTGTAAACAGTGTGGCAGAGTCTTTCACGAAAAGAGATACAATCAGTGTTCTGAACCAATTTTCTGTCGTGCACTCGATCGATTAGACTGGATACTGAATGGGCAGAGTAAGGATTATCCTGACACGCCATCCTATTTCGGTACTTTGCTTAACCGGTTTGTGTGTCAAAAAATTAGAAGAGTCACTGATAGATCGAAAAACACAGAGACAGAGGATGACTCAGATTAGACTGCTTTTAAAATTGTGAAAATTTTTGTTTTGGGAATAAAAGCCAACGGTCCAAATTTCTTGTAAATAGTGTGAAATTTTTTCTTTGTTTTGTACATACTCTTTAAACCGAAATGAAAACATGGGCCGAGTAAGGATTGTTCCAAAATACCAGCCTCAAGCGTGGATAGGGACTTATCCTGAGACGCCATGAATTTTTGTGTTAAATTTGTGTTAATAAGTCTTTTCTGATTGTATATAATGTAGTGTAAAAATTTTTTATTTTTGATTCAACGTTCAAACACCATTCAACTTTCGAACGTTAGTTGCTTATAGTACTCTACCTCTGATGAAACTCTCTGCTGGAACCAAAAGTTCAGGGAGCTAGCAACGTTCAAAATTCACTCCACGTTCGAACGATAATTTAAAAATCCTTCTAACCACATTCGAACATTAACCATGTTCGAACGTCTTGGCTCAGACTATAAAAGCCTGCATTGTCTTTTTTAGTTCAAAATCCCTAATCCTTCTCAAATCTTAAAAAACCCTAGAATCCCTTTCCATTTCACAGACCTTGATTCACCTTCATTCTCCTAAAATACCAAAAATTAACCCTTCCCAACTCATTTCCACCTCAAAAGCTTCATCCCCACACCAAGAAGTCCAAGATTTAAGCTCCTCAACGTTAGAACACCTCGCTAAGAATGAAGCTGCCTACCAGGCGCACTCAACCAGTGAGACAAGAGCCAAACTTTGTTGAGGAAGTCATAGTAAAAAGAGAGGAGAAGCAAAGGACGAAGAGGTACGATCGAACAAAGTTTCCCAGTGCCTTAAAGGCCGAAAGGTATGAAAATTTCTAACATAAGCATGCGGTTGTCTGCTAGAGGGATATTGTAATCTCTGATTTTTTTGAGCTTGGAATAGAGGAGGAGATGGAGAGGAGGAACTGGGTGTGGTACTTGAGGAACGGAGGGGATGCTGCTACTGACTTGGTGAGGGAGTTTTACTCCAACGCCGAGATCATCAACGGCACGATCCGTACTTATGTTAGAGGCACCCACATTGATGTGGATGAAGCCTACATTACAGAGGTAAGGTAAGAAATACCTTGGGTGCAACACCCATCATATCCCCCAAAGAAAAATGTGAATATGAATATTGTGGGGAAGGAGTTGACTGGGGAGAGTGATTTTTCATGGTCGGAGCAAAATTTTCTGAAACAAGGGGAGTTGACTAACAAGTATAACATGATGAATCTAATTGTTGTCTCTAACTTGGCTCCCTTGAGATGAACAAATGAGATCTTGCCTAACATGGCACGATTGTTTTATGTAATTGGGAAAAGGCATAACATCGATCTCCCCTCCCTCATCTTGAGTGAAATGAAAAAAGGGTGTGACGTGAAAAGGAGTGCACTTCCTTTTGGCACCCTAGTGACTGAAATATGCATGGAGAACGGGATCAAGCTAAGGCCCGAAATGGAAATCCAAAAGCCGATGGGGCTACTAAACAAGGGCTCTTTTAAGAGAAGTAAAGGACATAGTGGAGCCCCGGCTGTAAGACAAGAGGTGCCACCAGCTCATGGAGCTAATGAGATGCAGGAAGAGCTATATCAAGAGGAAGAGAGGGAGCTAGAGAGAATTTATGCAGACTGAGGAGACACGCCCTTGTATGCGTCAGTGCTCATTACGGGACATCATGCTTAGCAACGAAGCTAAGTAGGATGAGATTCTTAGGCTTTTGAGGGGCCGTGGAGATGTTGATGGAGGGGATTGAGAGGATATTTTTGTTCTTGAGTGGAGTTAGTTGTTTTGTTTGTTTCTTCCTATGGTGATTGTTCTTTCATGGTTTGTAGTAATGTTTAAAGTTTTTTTTTTGTTTGTGTCTTTTGTAGATGAATTGAATCATTGATGTTAATGATGAATGATGATTTTTGTGGAAATGAGTGACTTAGTTTATCACTTTAATTTATTTTAAATGTATGTACAGATTTAGCATTGTTTTGTTATATGTTAAATAACGAAATAGATGTGGATGTTAGGATTACGTGTTCAAATGACTCGGCACATGATCTGTTTGATACATCAACCTAACAACCAAGGCGTAAAATCTCATGTTGAATATTGGTACTATCTCTATGTTTAAATGGTTAAATGTACAAAAGTTTTTGTCATTCTTAAGGTACAAAGTGATCAGACTCGAAAAAGGAATTGGTATATAACCAACATTCCCTGGAAAACCCGATATAATCAGTGGAGATAACAAAAGAAAACCATGGCAAGTTTGAGCTTAACGATGCTTTTGGAGAGGATTTCAAACAATTACTCAAAGTAAGCTCTTTCAATTCCAATATCTTTCAATAGTCTCATTAACCTTGCTTTGATTGATGCAGCTAAAGTCATCTATGTACATACCCCACAGGGAACCCTTGCATATGACACTTGCAGGTGCACATACTTGAGAAAGGATGTTAGGCCATCTTTGGATCGATTTTGAGCCTCAACCATTTCTTCTTCAAAGTGGTAATCCCTAGTTAGCCCTGCTTGAGCCCTCAGCGACTGATTTCTTTTTCAAGAAGCCCATATGAAAACCGAGCCACAAGGACAATAAGATTGACATACCATTGCTATCTAATTTTTTTACACCTCTTATAAAGTAGTATGATACAAAAAGGCAAGAAAAATAGCAAAGACAATGGTGGCCACTATTCAATAAAAGCAAAACAAGTGGAAACAGCCGAAAAAAAGAAACAAAAAGACAGGAAATTGCCAAGAAAGTGAAAAATGGTAAAAATAAAAGAAACAAAAATCCCATTCCAAGGCAAAAATTTCGAAAAGACAAACAAAGGTGTGCTAAAATGTATAAAAGAGATAGCTTTTGGACTCCATTGACGTCATTTCGTTAGCCACTAACCTCTGACCACATTGCAACCTATTCAAAGACCTAATTGATCTCAAGTCTAACGCATATGTGTGTTGTCCATCAGAAGTTGGGGCATGTTAAATAGCATTTCTTTAATTGCATCAATATTCTTCCATGAGATTATGTCAAGGTAAAATTTGTTTTCTTCAAAACTTCACTCTTGTTCTAATTGAGTATACGATTTTTTTGATTGGCCTTCTTCTAATCACATGCCCTGTGAGAGATAAGTCACTAAAATCAGAGTGATTTGCTTTGCTGAGATTATTTCTGGAAAGGTTTGTGAAATCAAAGCTATCCATGGAGGGTGGTACATTGGAATGTTTGTTATATACCAATTTTTGTCTCTTGAATGACCATCCTACTACTCAGGGAATTCCAAATATTAATGTGACAGGTGCTAATTTTTGCATAGAGTTAGTACCAATGGAAAAGAAATGAAAGGGATAAGTCACGATTGTGGATTGAATCGTCCACTAGGGTAAACCTAGTGGTTTAACGGCTTGTTGCATAAGCTAAATGTAACCAGATGACCTACGAAAAAGGCTTACATTTAATTATTGTATTGCTAGGGACTAGCAATATCTAGGTTGAGGGGTGTGATTAGTACTCAATTGTAGCATAGTAGTATGCTCTTTTGGACTAATTATGCTTTGATGAAGTTTAAATGATGACATTTCAGGTTCTAAAGTGGAAAAAGGGTTCAAAGCTACAAAAAGTATATTTGAAAGCAATACCAACACATTAGGGAACAAATTGGAAAAGCTTGGAACAAAGAAATGACGTTCGAACGCTAACTCACGTTCTAACACTTATAAGACCCAGGCCAGTTGAGACAAAATATGTTGTAGCCAAGAACCAAAGCCCGAAGTAACAAAGAACCAGAGTTCGAACGTTGACCCGTGCTCGAACGCCCACTAGAGCTCTAACAAGACCAGACTGAAGACATGGTGTGTTGCAGTAAATTGATGACAAGTTATAAATGAAGTATGGAAGGAGATTTCCCCAGAGGACCACAATCCATGTGACATCTGAGTGATAAGGACAGTTCCTAGTTGGCGTTTGAACAGTTTTAGAGTAAAGGTAGAAGAAACACTTATACTATGCACCGTTCGAACATCCATAAAGTAAAAGTAGCAATAGTTGGGAGGCTTAGACTTCCTCTCATTTCTTTATATTCATGTTTACATTTACTTTAGAGTTTTAGTTCCTCTGTTTATTGTTAGACTTTTCATTTATGTTTACATTTGCTTGTATTAAGAATTTCATTTCGCTATTTATGTTTAGTCTTTACATATATGTTTTTCCATACATTCATTTGTTTATGTCTTTCACTTTCATTGCTTGAGCTTCCTTCTTTCTTAGAGGAGTGAAACTCTTTCACTTTTCTGGAGCTTTGCCAAATCCGTGAAGGGTGGAACGTGATTCATTCATTCTTTGTTGAAGATTGGCTCCTTGTTATTGTGCTTTTATTTTACAGAGGTCTCTACTTAGAAGGATAAACATCACTCACTTTTCTAGCTTTTTTAAAGCCATGAAGAGTGAGTAGTTTCTCATTCACTCTTTACTAAGAGGTGAAGGGCATGTATAAATTATCCGAAAGTTATATTTATGCACTGTTCTAATGCTTATTGTTTATTCCCTTGTTTATTGGATGATTGATTGCATCTAGCAAAGCTAAGGTACTTTGTATAATCGAGAGTATTTCAATGACATGGATGACTCTTGTTTGGAAAGACTCTTCATTTCAATGCAAGTACCCCGACTAGATCTTCATGACTACCCTTTAATCATCCCCGTTATTGTACTTCATTTAAAGAATGGAATATTATAGTCATGGTTAGATGTCTTGTAGAAACACTTGCATGTCTGTAGAAGGGTTAAGTCTCGGCACAAACAATTCTTGTAAACTTCTAGAAAGACATCGGAACCATGGTCTTAATTCTCACAGTCCATCTTCACTTTTTGGTTAACTTGCTATTGACACGGGAGTTAATTGAGTTATTAAGCATAAATATAATAAACTAGATAATTTACTACATTTCCTGATCCTCGAACTTAGGAGTGACTTTTATTTCATTTGAATTTACCTTATATTTTGTCTAGAAAACCTTCTTGGACAAAATTTCATATTCAATCCCGGGAAACCTCCCAATCTCACAACTACAAATCCCAAAGGTTACAATCTATTGATCTTCACCACTGCTTACTTTGAAACACTAACACAACAAGTTTCCTGTGGATTCGACTCTGGACTTGAACTGGATTATTACTATAGCTTGACCGCCTGTAGTTGGGTGTATACTTTTCGGATCAAGTCACCACACTTGCCCTAAAATCTTTGACACACCATGATGATCTCTTACACCTAAAGTCTAATTTTGGAAGAGAAAACATAGGAAAGGTATGAGAGAAAAGAAGGGTAGTTGGTGAAAGCATGGGAGGTGCATGCTTGGCTTGTCCTTACTTGTTGAAGTGTCTAATCCCTTCCCACTCATGGGATGTTAGCTGTCATAGACCATGGAAAGCATATGGATGAATTTTGACCAAGCTTTACGACATTTATTCAATTTTTTACACAAGTTTAGAGAGAGAATCTCCAACGAAGAAGATGTAGTTTTAGAGAGAGAAAGTTAGGTTTTTGCATTTCTTCTATCATTTCAATTGTAGTAAGCTTTAAATTGCTTGTAATATTTACATCTAGCACTTTAATCTCATTTATTTCAAGTGTAATCAAGTCTGGCTTCATGTTCTTGTAATTCCATGTCTACATTTGGGTTTTTCTTTCCAAGCTTTATATTTTGGGTATGAAATGAATTTGTTTTTATAGTTTAACCTCTTCTTGAATCAATACAAGTTTAAAGCCTTATTTCATCACCATGTCTCTTTACATTATGTATGTTCTTTCTTTGACTATGAGTAGCTAGACTTTTAGTTGGCTAATTTAAGAGAAATTTTCTCTAAGGAATGTGATATCGACTTTCTTCCATTCTTCCTCGTAGTGTAAAGTGTTTGGTTTGAATATGTTGAGTACTTTGTGAAAAAATTTGTGGTGGTGGGTTTGATTGATACCCTTGCGGATTGGTCCTTAGGTATTGAGAACTATACGCTTGCCGATGGCCTTAGTATTGGTTGTGGTATTGACCTTGCTTAGGAGGCACGGGAGGTGAATATGCTCTAGAACCATGAGGGATGGGGTTCTCATTCTCCAACTAAAATTGGGGTGATTACTCCACCTTGGA
The DNA here is from genome assembly GCA_023539305.1 of Ilex asprella. Taxonomy (NCBI): domain Eukaryota; kingdom Viridiplantae; phylum Streptophyta; class Magnoliopsida; order Aquifoliales; family Aquifoliaceae; genus Ilex; species Ilex asprella. The sequence continues at coordinate 18,045,880 of CM042190.1, read as the reverse complement.
TTGTAAGTGTTAGAATTTGGAGAAAATGATTGCCTCAGTTGATTGAAGGCATAGACTTGTTCATGGTATGCTTCCTTAAGTGGCTGAATACTTGGGCACTCTGATATGGAATGCTCGGGCACTCTCACAAATAAAATAAATCTCCTCGGTCTGTGACACATGAGACACCTCTCGTCTCTTATTCATCTCGAGACTCTCTACTTTCCTAGACAATTTAGAAATTTGTGAAAGTAGGTCTTCTCGGTCTTTTAAATCGTAAATTCCTCCCCCTTTAGGTTGGCCAATCTCTTGAGGCAAATTCCTTGGTACATTGGTAGGGTCAGTGATGCAACGTGATTGTGTATTTTGGGCCAATGTATCGAAATAGTCTAAAGTCTCATCGGGGTCTTTGCTCAAAAACTCTCCGTTGCACCTCATATTGATGAACTGTTGATGGCCCGGTGTAATTCCATCATAGAAGAAACTCACCAATTGTCATGGTTCAAAGCCATGGTGTGGAAGGGATTGTAGTAACTCCTTATACCTTTCCCAACATTGGTAAAATTGTTCATTGGGATTCTCTGAAAAATTTTGAATTTTCTTTTTTTAGGGCGGTTGTTTTATTTATCGAAAAAATATTGTTCAAAAACACAGAAATCATTTGGTCCCAAGATGTTATGGTTCGGGACCTCAAGGATTGCAGCCAATTTTTTGCCTTATCACTCAAGAAAAAGGGAATAATTTCACTCTTGCTATCTCTTTCATATTATGATTGGGGAGAAAGGTTGCAACTATTTCTTTAAAATACCTTATATGTGAATATCATTCTCAATTCCGTGAAACTCAGGAAGTAGTTGCAACATCCCTGGTTTAACTATGAAGAGATGAGCTTACACCGGAAGGAGGATGCATTTTCTTAATTTTAGATCTTGGTGCTTTTGTCAAAAGCTCAACTACGAGGTGTTCTCTTACCCTACTCATATTTTTACTATTCTTCATTACATACTATATCCCTTTTGTTGCATTGAGGACAATGCACGATTCAGTCAGAGGGTGAGGTGCACCAATTGCATGATACACCAAGTTTGTTGGAAATTTTGTGTGAAATTTTTGTTATAAAGTTTTTTGCTTGCATTAGTGAAAATATGAAAAAAAAAATGAAAATTTTTGATGAAAAATATCTAAAAGTTGATTTGTATCCCCTTATGAAGAGTGTTTGAGTTGGATGACATATTTATCCTTGTTGTGAACTTTGGGCACATGAACATACTATAGAAATCGATCCTATGCTTGAGTATCACATATGCATTAATTTTTGAACTCAATTGTATGTTACTCTTGAATGTGTAATTTCAGTAATTTACGAATTGAATTCATGTTTTAAGCTTCACATAAGTAGCGGAGATGAGTAAGAACCCATGAGAGCTTTAGAGCCAAACCTTTTTGGAGGAAACTTACAATTACTCAAAGAACAATTTTTTAATGTCGGATTTGTTCAATAATCTCATTATGTTTATTTTGGTTAGGTGTATTGGGATAGTAGATTGATTTGTCTTGAATGTATAATGTCATCCTATGCGGACCTGGAAGTGATCTTAGATCATCTTTGAATATGTCAACCCTTTGCCTTTTTCTTGGAAAAATTTTATCCCTAGTACTGTGATTGAGTCTTAATTGAATTTGTTTTTGTGCCATTTATTTGACCAAGCCAATGAGAAAGATAAATATCTACCTTACCTTGGTTGTTCCTAGTGTCGAGTATGAGTAATCATAAAAGAAAAGGAAGTATGGTGTGAAAACTCAAATACAAGGGATGAATGATATTGAAACTCAAAGATTTAAATGGAAAAAAATGAAAATTCCAGAAAAAGAGAAAGAGGGAGTAACGAAAAAAATAAAAGAATGAAAAAGAAAGGTAAAATGTTAAGGAAAAGAAAGAAAATCAACAAAGAGTTTGGAGATGGTGTATGAATGAAAATCCCATGAAAAAGGAGACGTTTTTGAAATAAATGTTATGCACTTGGAACATCCTTCTTTGTTATCTTATATCCTTCGTTTTCCTTACCTCAATATCACCCCAAGGCCTTATTACAACATGTGGAAGTCCTAAATGATCTAGAGAAGCATGGAAAAATTGTACTTTTAAAGAAAAAAGAGAAGTTGATCTTACTACCCTACGCCCTAGCGTTTTGTTCATGAAACTATGCCAAGGTCGCCTCATTTTTATATATGAACTTCTTTTTGGATTACATGTGAGCACACTTTATTTTGAACACAATATTTTGTCTCACATGTACACATGAAGTGCATACCAGGACAACTTGAGTGTATTTCATTGCTTAAGAATGACCCTTGGTGAGTTTGCATTGAAACTGAATTTGGCTAGCCATTCGAATGTGAATTTTGTTGTGTAAATGCTCAAAACTACTTGTTTAATTCACACACACATGAGTTAAAAATAAATTTGTTGGTGCATACTTTAGACTAGTATCTTAAACTATGGTTTTGCTCATGTATGTTTTGTTCAGTCATCTAAAAAATATGTTAGAAAATCCATGCTTACGGAATAAGGGAATATCGCTCAAGTTTTTTATATTTGACATGAATTAGGAATGCCTCGATTATGAATTTTATGGTGTATATTTTGTGTATTCATTTTGATAGTTAACAATAGGAATCCATTCCTTGCATGTTGCATGCATCAAAGGTTTAAATTACTGTGCAATTTCAATAATAAGTTGGGCATGATGGTTTGGATTGTGGTTTATAAGTGGAGTACATATTTTGGATGGAGTAAAGGTCATAAGTAGTGTGTTAAAATGTTTAGGGAGGTACTGAGTGGGAATGAAGTGGAGAGGTGTGCTTAGCAGGATTATTTAGGCAAACAAAGCAGAAATAGTACCCCTATGCAATACTGGTACGATTAAGATACTGGAGTTTGAACCGATACGTAGTATCGGTACAGTCTACTAAAACGAAAAAAAATTAGGGCTTTTTAATTTAAATCCTTAGGTGAACCTTCATTTCCCACCTCAAATTTCAGCTCGAACTCTCTCTCTCTCTCACTCTCGTAAACATCTCAAGCCCCCAAATCCCTTCTCCCCTCCAAAAATCCTAGAACCCCTCTTTCTTTAAGCCTTTATCTTGTGCATTTGACGCTTGTGAACCCTAGGTATCTAATTTCTCCAAGCTCTTAAATCTCTCTAAATAATCCCTAATGGCTCATCACTTTGATGTCTATCTTGAGACTATAGACCCGATGGAGGGTTTTCTCTTGAATTTCTTGGCAGTCATCTTGATAGGGGCACTGTTGCTTTGCATGGCCCCAACCAAGAGACCTGGACCTGGGCCGAGTTCCTCTCCACTTGAGGATCCCACTAGCCGCAAGAGAAGCAGTAAAGGGATGATTGAGGATCCAAATGATGGCTAGAAAGTAGGCACGAGTCCAGTGGATTGAGGATAAGGGTGTCACCTGTGAGTGGCACCTTGACCACCTTTTACTCACCCCAATGCATGAGGTGGTAAAAATCATTAAGGGGCATGGCATGAGGTTTTGGTTCTAAAAAGTCAAGGAATATAATTTGTCAATGGTTAAGGAGTTCTACCAATCACTCAGGGTGGTGGTGGTGAACGATGAGGAGGTGTAGAAAGCAAATGTTCAAGGGAAGGCATTTACAGTGACCCCTCTTGTCATTTTCACTCTCCTAGGGGGCTATCAGAGACCATCCCCCTTTCCCGCCAGTCTATCTCCACAATATCACTAAAGCCAAGGCCAATGCCGAGTTCGTTGCTGTGATGTATGAGGATCCGGCTAAATTTAGAGGAACTGTTCTGAGTGGAGGGTTAAAACTCATGTACGGGCTTTTGAATAAACTTATCCATTACATTTACTCCCACGAGCAGCGAAAAAGAAGTCGAATATGGAGAAGTTAGCCCTTTTGGACGCTGACGTGTCAAGAAAAACAATTGACTTTGCCCTTTTTATATGGGAGGTAATGAAAGACTTTGCTGAGACAGAGAAGCCTATGACCAATTTGTCATATGGGAGTCTGGAAACCCAGATGTGCAACCACTTTAAGGTAAAGGATTATGTGTCTAACAAGCTCATACTTCCCGAGACTGGGGCTATTGGCAAGGCCAGTAGTAAGAAGAGAAAAGCAATGAATCAGGGGAAAAGAGCTCTGTTGGATTCTCATGAGGAGGACCTAGTACCAACAGCACCCACTAGACCATTCACAGTTGTACTAGCATGCTTAATACCTCAGCGTCTTGGTGCACTAGAAACAACAGTGCATGGGATTAAGGCATCAGTATAGGGGATGACAGCCATGCTGAGAGAGATGTTCATGCATACATTCCCTGGGTAGCCCATTCTGGAAGGACCCACTCCATCAGCTACTACCCCTTCTACCTCTACTCCCTTTACCTCTTGAGTGAGTGATGAAGAGGAGGATGATGATGAAGGTAATGAGGATAATGCTGAGGAAGAGGAGGATGTTGATGATGACGGAGAGGGTGATGAAGAGTAGGTTGTGCTAGTTGTTAAGTTTTTGTTTCTCCATTTTGGATTGGATTGTATGTAGTTGGGATGGGATCGTAGGCTATTTAGTTTCTTTTTGATGTCTTACTCCATGTACTCCAACTTCATGGCACATTCATAGAAAACCACAGTTTGTTCAATCTTGTTCATGTTTATGTTGTTAATTACATTGTGATTTTTACTTTTTGATTGATTGGATGAATGCTTATTTAAATTGATTGAGTGTGTGTTATACTGATTGTCTTGTGTTGAAAATAACTTTTTGCTAAGGGACTAGCAAAACCTAAGTTGGCGGGTGTGATTAGCACAAAAATTTGTATATTTCTATGTGTTAACCAAATTATTTTAATTGCTTTTGGGAGTTAAATGATGGGAGTTGCATGAATTGAGCTCTTAACAAAGATATTTGATGTTTGTAGATAAAAAGTGCTAAATGAGGCCTCTTAAGACCCTCCCAAATGTATTGAGATGATTGGGGATGAAAGAATGGCTAGAGGAAAGCTCAAGAGTTGAAAAATCAAAAAATCAGAAAGAAATAGCAGAAACAATAACGGTACGGTACAATACCGGTACACTTAAGCCACTGGTGTTTGAGGTACCGGTACTAAATCTCTACATCTTAAGCTCTACTGCCTTGAGGGCGTCACCAACAGATCTCCCATGCTCCCCTGACACGCCCACAATACTATTCATCCCTTTCACACTTCTCTTTGGTTTTTTGGAGCCATGGTGATTAATAAGGAGAGAGAAGAGAAGACAAGTTGGGTGTGCAGATAAGGTCTACACTCCCCCTGTCCAGGCCATCTCTCCTGCACCCCTATGGATGGAGGTCACTTGTGGAGGCTAGGACACCTCTCCAAGCACGTTTTGGCAAGCAAACTCTCCATGATTCAACATTCCACACCTTGGGATAGAGACATAGAGAGAGAAGGTCTAGCAAGAATATGATAAATAGTGTTCTAGTGAGAGAAAATTGAGATTTTTGTATTTCTTTCAATACATTGTCTTATAATCCCCTGTAAGATTCTTTTAAGCTTCATTGAATGCCTTGAATGCTATTGTCTGCAAGTTCATTCCAAGTTAATTCTCTTTTAAAGCTTTCACCATCAATGTATCAAAGCTTTTATTTTTCTAGTTTGAAATGGGTATTCATTGATTTCATCTATGTTTGCTTGAATTTAATTACTCAAGATCTTCATTCCCTTGCAATGCATTCTCATTACATTGCTAGTTTCATTTTAAGCATGAGTAGCTAAACCTTTAGTTGGCAAATCTAAGGGGAACCTCCACTTGGGCATACCATTCCAACTCATTCTTCCCCATTCTCCTGGAGTACAATGGTTCAGTTTGACTGAGTTGAGGGTGCATAAGTTGGCGAGTCTTTGATATTTCCTAGGCCTAGTCACGATTTATGCTTAGAGACTCACCCATTTTATCCCTAGCTTCCCACGAATCAATCGCTCATTCATGCTCTATTGGAGGTGGGATTCGAGTTGAGATGGTATTCCCATTGGAACGATCTCTTGGATTTTTCCAACATTCGTTCTCATTTCATTTTCATCAAAACACACTTCACCAAACAACTTTCCAACCACAAAGATTTTACATTTTCTTTCACTCAAAATCACCTTCCCCGTGGAAACGACCTTGGAATACCACCAAGTAAAACACGATCCGCGAAAGTCTCCTTGCACTTGGGGAGCACTTTTGTACATTCACACATCATATTTACACCATCTCATTTTCCTTTCTCCTTGCCCTTTCTTTTGACACTATCCTAAAGGAGAGTGACACTCCCCTTTACCCATACACTACACATTTTAAGGGATGGTTTTTAGAGGTTAGGAAACAAGAAGGTTTTTGATCAAGCAGAATGAAGAGAGTTGGAATGGCAAACCCAAATAAAGGTCTCCCTTGGATTGGCCAACCAAAATGTTTAGCTACTCATGATTAAGATGAAATTAACAAAGTAACGAGAATGAATTAAAAGAGAATGAAGTACTTGGATAAGTAAATGCAAGACAAACATAGACTACAAGAGAAAACAATTAATACCCATTTTCAACTAAGAAAGTGAAGAATTTGAGTGCATTAATGGTGAAAGCTTGAAATGAAGATTAAGCTTTCAGGAAACTAGAAATAAATGAAATTCAAGGTATTAAATAAAGCTTATAAGATTCTTACAACAAAATAGAAGTCGATGCATGAAAGAAAATACAAAAATCTAAACTTCTCTCTGTACACTATTCATCATCTTCTTCCCAGACTTTCACTCTTTATGTCTTGTGTAGTGTATGGAATGCTAAAAAATGGAGTCCTCCCTTGCCCAAAATGTGCCCTAGAGTTCTCCTCAAGCTAGGTGATGTGATCTCCATCCATAGGCTGTCAAGAGGGATGAGCTGGACAGGATGGTGCAGAACAGCCTACACACCCAACAACTCTCATCCTCTATCTCTTCATTGATCACCTAGGGCTCGAAAAGTCCAAAGCGAGGTGTGGAAGGGATGAATAGTGTTATGGGCGTGTCAGATAAGTGTGGGAGACTTGATGGTGGGACCCTCAAAATGGCAGACGTGAGTTGCAGAGATTGGGGAAGATTCAACAAAGCGTACTGGTACCCCAAACTCCAGTAGCCTCAGCGTACCGGTACACTTTGGCTGGTTTTTTGAATTTTTTTTATTTTCTCCTCTCCTGAGTTATCCTCAAGCCATTTTTCATTTTCATCATCCTTAAACCATTTGGAAAGGCTTAAAGAAGCATCATTTGATACCTTTCATCTGTAAACACCACAATTCTTTATTAATAGCTCAATTAGCATAAGTCCACACATTTAATCCCCAAAAGAAAATGAAAATAGAATGAATTAGCACATGAAATATGCAATATTTTGTGCTAATCATAGCCCTTGGATTTGTATTGGTGGCACATCATTGTAACCAAATCGGCAAATGGGAGATTTACCTTCGGCTTGCTAGCCTGGTGAACTCCTTCATGAATTCCCATATCATTAGGGCTACGTCCATCCTCTTCCCCATCATGAAAGTGTGGACTACGGAAAGCTTCTCTTCCACTGGGGTCTTCTCCGCACCCCGAGGTATCAGGTTTTAATGCAAGACTTTATTTATGAACCCGTATGAATGCTTAAGGGCCCCAACTTGACTTTTTCCCTTGAATTGTGTCAGGTCCTAATACATTAACTCTACGTAATCTGGGAGTGATTTCCTTCCTTGGGTGTTATAGGCATAGATTTGGAAGTTGAGAGAACGTCTCACATAATGCAACAAATCGGCAATCAATCTCGAGGTGACCTCCATGCTCTTACCCCTCACATTCATCTTGAGCAGGAATAGGTCCTCATCAACTACCCTAAACCTCTGGAAAAAATCCTTGAAAATCAATAGGATATACCCCTCCACTGACTAAAATTATATGTCAATCCCGTGCCCTTCGATCACCCGCACAACCGAGTCATTCGCCCCAAGGGTGGGCTTGTCCACGTGACACACGCAGGTCATATTCTTTTCCTCAATGCTCTTCGTGTGAGCATCATTTTTATGCTTCTTCCTTCTCTCCCCAAACCCTCCACTGGGGCCCACCTTCGTCCTCTTGTTGATCTTCATGCCCACTGATGGTGGAGGACTTGGCCCATTCGTTTCGTCCGAGCCATGAAAATGAAGAACGCCCAAAGGCCACAAAAGGAAAATATCCATAATTGCTTAAGAAGATTGAAAGAGGCACACGAATACTTACCTAAACAAGCCATGAATATGAGATACAAGCCATTGGTAAAAACCTAGGTGTAGTGGATTTGGAGTGAAATTGGAGAAAGATAGGGTTTTATGAGCGTAGGAAGATTGGAGATGGCCTCCACCTTAGTTTTTTCCACTTTAATCCCTTTCGCCGATATGATGTGCCCGAGAATAATTCCTTGTGTCACTATAAAGTGACACTTTTCCCAATTTAAGACTAAGCTTTTCTCTTCGCATCTCTCAAGAACCTTCTCTAAGTTTTCCAAGCACCCGTTAAAAGAATCCCCAAAGACTAATAAATCATCCATAAATACCTCAACAATCTTATCTACCATATCACTGAAAATTCCCATTATGTTACGTTGAAAGGTCCCCAGAGCATTATATCGCCCAAAAGGCATGCGACAGTAAGCAAAGGTACCTTAAGGGCAAGTGAAAGTGGTCTTCCAATACAATCTCAATTTGATTGTAGCTAGAGAATCCATCAAAGAAGTAATAGAATAGATGTCCTGCTACTCTCTCAAACACTTGGTCGAGGAATGTCATTGGGAATTGGTCCTTTCTTGTGCATAGGTTGAGCTTTCGATAATCAATACAAACTCTCCAACCTGTGATCACCCTTATTGAAATAAGCTCATTCTCCACAAAAGTGACTCCCGACTTCTTGGGTACTACTTGCGTGGGGCTAACCCACTTACTATTAGCAATTAGAAAAATGATGCCCACGTCAAGTAGTTTCACTGATGAGCACATAACATTGCATATGTAAGGGCCTCATTACATGCATTTTAACTCAACTTTTGCATCTAAGTACTTAGAGTTAGCCGAAATTATGAATAATGTTAAAATTTCGATGTTGCGTGTTTTTATAACTTAAATCATTGATTTTAGGACCTTGCAACTATAATGGATGTGTGGTAAAGACATGGACACAATACATGAAGATTTAGAGGCTTAAAAGTGATGAAATCAAGGAGGTATTGGTGCTTGGGAACAAAGGCACCAGCTACCACATCATTTGGAAAAAGAGCATCGATTTTCCTCTATTTTGACCATGATCCACTTCGAATCCTAAAAAGTTCAAAACATTTTTGGACAATTTTTTGTGTAAAGTAGCCAATAATGAACTATATTCTCTTATCCTAATGGTCATAGGATTTGTGATTACTTGATCTTTATTTTGAACTTTGAATGCATGATCACATTATAGAAGTTGATCCTACGTTTGAGTATCACATACTTGTTTGCATTTCAACTCAACCATAAGTGCTCCATGAACTTATAATTTTCACAATTTACGAATTGAGTTCACATTTGAGTGCTTGACATGAATAGTGGAGATGAGTAAGAACCCATGTGAGCTTTAATGCCAATCCTTATTTGGAGGGAACTTACATTTACTCAAGGAACAATTTTTTAAATTCTAAATTTGTTCAATAATCTCATTATACTTGTTTTGGTTAGGTGCATTTGGGTAGTTGATTGACTTTGTCTTGAAATGCATAATGCTCCCTCATGCTTATTTAGAAATTATCTTAGGCCATCTTTGTTTTGTTTTGAGCCTTAGTCTTCTTCTTGAGAAATGTTTATCCCTAGTGCCATGATTAAGCCTTAATCAAAAGTTCATTTCCATACCACACATTGACCAAGCTAGTGCAAAATTATTACAATTAACTCACCTTGGTTGTTCTTAAGAGTTGAATATGAATGATCATGAAATGGAAGGAATGGTGATGTGGAAACCCAACAAAAAGGGATGAATAACAATGAAAAAAAAATCCAAAAAAAAAAAAGAGAAAAAAGGGTGAGAAGAAGAAAAGAATGATCAAAAGAAAAGAAAAATGTTAAGGAAAAGAAGAAACAAAGAAACAAAGAGTGTGGTGATGGTGTAGACTAGAACTCCCATAAAAAGGGAGATCTTTTTGAAATAAAGGTCATTCACTCGGAACAACCCTCTTTGTTTATCCTATATCCTCCATTTCACTTGCCTCAATATCACCCCAAGTCCCCATTATAACCCTTGAAGTCCTAAATGATCTACAGAAGCATGGGAGATGCATACTTTTAAAGAACAAGAAAGGTTGATTTTGCTATCTAATGCCCTAGCATTCCTTTCATGAGATTATGCCAATGTTGTTTCATTTTTATGCATGTACTTCATTTTTTGGATTATATGTGAGCATACTTCATTTTGTGCACAAGATTTCATCTCACATATACACATGAAGTAAATGCCAGGATAATCATAGAGTGATTCATTGTTGAGAAACAACCTAGATGAG
>CM042190.1:17975851-18035320 GCA_023539305.1 Ilex asprella | reverse complement strand
CAGGATAATCATAGAGTGATTCATTGTTGAGAAACAACCTAGATGAGTTTGCATCGAAGCTTAATTTGGATAGCCAAAGTGAATGTGAACTCCATTATGTAAATATTTAAATTACATGTTCATTTCACACACACACGAGTTTGAAAATGAATGTGTATGTGGATACTCTAGAATAGCATTTAAGAATATGATGTGGTTTACATGTAATTAGTTCGAGTGTGTTGAGCAAGTTGTTTTTGACATCCCAATGCTAGTTAAAATAAGGAAATAAATTTTAAATATTGAATACTAGGAAAGGAAGTTTGTAGGTACCTTCACTGAAAACCTTCATGAGATAAAACTCGTCCACTAGGGATCACCTAGGGGTTTAAAGGCTTATTGCATGTATTAAATGCAATAGTGGAATTAGTATATGTTATTTTGTTTGCTTTATTTTTACATTTTTTTGCTAGGGACTAGCAAAGCTTAAGTTAGGGGTGTGATGAGTGTATAATATTGTATATGTAACGGCCTCCTGACATGCATTTTAACTCAACTTTTGTAGCTAAGTACTTAGAGTTAGCCGAAATTATGACTAATGTTGAAAGTTCGATGTTGCATGTTTTTATAGCTTAAGACATTGATTTTAGGACCTTTCAACTATAATGGATGTGTGGTGAAGACATGGACACAATACATGAAGATTTGGAGGCTTAAAAGTGAATAAATCGAGGTATTGGTATTTGGGAACAAAGGCACCAGCTGCCACATCATTTAGAAGAAGAGCCTCCGTTTTTCTCTATTTTTACCATGATCCACTTTGAATCCCAAAAAGTGAAAAACATGAACATTGTAGATCTAGATGTCTTCTATATTGTGTCAAAATTTGTGTTCAATCCAACGGTGGGATCAAAAGTTATGCCGATTCTACAAAAGTTGGTTCAGAATAAAAAATAGTACCGGTATGCAATATCAGTAGGCAACCGTTCCGGTACTGCATAGTGGTACGCCCGACTCTAGAAGATTAAATGTACCAGTACGTAGTACCGGTAAGATCCTCTGAACAGCCCCAAACCTCCTGCAACTCAGCACCACTTGCTTGGGGGTCCCACCTACACTTCTCCCACTTGCCCCCAATATTTCCTTACACATTTACATGCCTCCCTTACACAATTTGAAGACTTTTGAGGCTTGGCATTTATGGAGGATGAGGAGAAGTGGGCTGCCATGTGGGTTGCAGGCTAAGCTCTTCCTAGCTTGTACAAATCCATCAACTCACCTTCCCCATGCTTGAAGGCCTGCACACACCTTGGGGGGGACCACCATGCATGAAATTTCAAGGCTCACACTTCATTATATTCAGCATTACACAAGTTCTAGTGGGGTGGCTACCTAAGCTGAATTTTAGCTTAATGAAGAAGATGATAAATAGTGCTATAGAGATAGAAATTTATGTTTCTGCATTTTCTTCACTCATTTCATTGCAGTAAGTTGTAGTGCTCTTGTAATCTTTAATTCTGGCATTGTACTCTCTTTTATTTCAAGTTTAATTCCATGTTCTTGCACTTCAATATCTACAGCTGGGTTTCAATTCTCTTTTCTGCAACTTTTCCAATTTCAACTAGGTATTGTCTTTAAGATTTGATTTTGGTTATGAAATGCATTTATCTTGGTAGTTTACTTTCTCCTAGCATTAATACAAGTTCAAGGCTCTATTTTAAGCTTCATTTCATCTCTATTTTCAGTCCATTTCATTTACATGCCTCTTTACATTATGCACTTCTTTCTTGCTTTCATGAGTAGGTAGATTTCTAGTTGGCTAATTCAAGGGAGACCTCCTCTTGGATTTTTCATTTCAACTCATTTTCTTTCTTCTCTCGGTCTACGATAGTTCGGTTTGATTGGGTTGAGAGTGGATGTGGTTGTGAGTCTTTGATATTCCATAGACCTAGTCATGGTTTATGCTTGGATCCTCACCATCTCATCCCTAATTTCCCACGAATCAATCGTTCATCTATAAACTCTAGGAGGAAGGTTTTATGTTGATTGGGCATTTTTATTGGAGTGAACCTTTTGGATTAGCCAACACTTATTTTTATTGCATTTTCATTGACAAACTTCAAACACCAAAACTCAAACAAAAGATTTTATACTTTTTCATTTTGAAAAAATCACCTTCACACAGTTGAACTTTCCTTCCCTGAGGAGACGACCTTGGAATACTTTCCCAGTAAAACACGACACACAAAAGACTCCTTGCGCTTGGGGAGCACTTTTGTGCATTCTCACATTACATTAACATCATTTCAATTCCCACATTTCCTTGTCCTTTCTTTTGACATTATTCCTAAGGGAGAGTGACACTCCACTCCGAACCATACACTACACATTTTACAGGATGATGTTTAGAAGTTAGGAAACAACAAGGTTTACCATCAAGCACTCACCACATTTTTTATGATTGGGTTCAACCTTCTTTGTGGCTGTCAAGATGGCTTGGTGTCCTCCTCAAGATAGATCAGATGAATGCAAATAAGGGGCCTTATCCCTTTGATGTTGGCAATTGTCCAACCAATTGCCCCTTTGTGCCTCCTCAACACCTCCAAGAGCTCTTCTTCTTGTCTTTCATCCAACGTTGAGCTAATCACTATCGAAAATGTCTCATCTTCCCCAACATATGTATACTTTAAATGGGAAGGTAGTGGCTTCAGTTCCAAATTAGACTTTTGAACATCTGATGGAAATATCGTTTTGTCTTGGGGTGGGAGCTTTTCGAATGTAGGGATCCACTTTTCTACCCCTTTCAAACTCTCTACTTCCTTTTGCTCATCCACTTCCTCTAGATCAACATTCTCCTCCTCTTTGAAATTTAACATCCTCACAAGTTCCAAATGCTCTTCCGCTAATGTGTCATTTCTTATTACTTCATACACTTCCACATCATCTCCTAGTTGCTTGCATAAGTTGAACACATTAAGCTCCATAGTCATGTTCCCAAATGCTAGCTTCCTAAGACTATTCCTACAATTAATCACGACATTAGATGTGGCAAGAAAAGGTCTCCCAAGTATTACAGAGATTTGAGAACTAAGATTAGCAATAGGGTGAGTGTCAAGCACAGTAAAATCAACAGGGAAGTAAAATTTATCAACTTGCACTATGACATCCTTAACTACTCCCTTTGGTGTCCGGACACTACGGTCCGCTAATTGAAGTGTGATTGGAGTGGGCTTAAATTCCTCAACATGAAGTTGTTGGTACACCAAGTATGGAAGAAGATTCACACTAGCACCCAAATCAAGTAATGCTTGCTCTACCCGGCAATTCCTGATTGTTATAGCAATGGTGGGACAACTAGGGTTCGAATGAGTGTTCGTCCTCAAAATTGAGCTCACTTCCTCGGTGAGGAATGTTTTCTTGTGTACATTGAGCCCTCTCTTCACTGTGCACAAATCCTTCAAGATCTTAGTACAAGATCAAATTTGTTTTATGGCATCAAGGAGTGGAATGCTGATCTTCACCAGCTTAAACATTTCAAGTATATCAGCATAATTAGCCACCTTGATGGGTGGCTACAAACGATTAGGAAATGGGGCAAGAATAGGTGAAATATGCACACTCTCATCAACAAATTTGTCTTCCTCACCTTCCTCATTACTCACCTCACCCCCCTCGGTGTCACCTTTTGTCTCTTTTTTTATTGGCAATGTGGCCTTGGGTGAGACCTTTGGCACATTGATTTTATCAATTTCCATGCCAATTCTATGGGTGGTGACCACATTGAGTTGCTCACAACTCACTTTGGTGGTCTCGGACGACTCAATGACATGTTGCCCCTTAGGGTTCTCTTGAGGTTGAGTGTGAATTTCCCCTTTTCTTGTTATGATAACCCTATGGCATTGATAATTTTAGTGAGTTGAGCCAAAATGTTATTGTTAAAGGTAGTTTGGCCTTGGATGAAATTGTAAAGCACATCCTTCAAGTTCCTCTTATGGGGAGGTAGATAGGCTGGACAATTGGATGGTCCTTGTTGGAAAAAACTTTGGGGAGGTGGACTAGGTGAAAAATTCTATGGTGGTGGGTTTGACGAATACCCTTGTAGAGTGGTCTAGGGGTATTGAGAACTAGACGCTTTCCCTTGGTCTTGATATTGGTTTTGCCTAGGAGGTGCAGGAGGTGTGTATGTATTAGACCCATGAGGAGTGGATTTCTCATTTCTCTAACTGAATTTAGGGTGATTGTGCCACCATGGATTGTAAGTGTTTGAATGTGAAGAGAACGATTGTCTCATTTGGTTAAAGGCATGCACTTGCTTATGGTACACTTCCTTTAGTGCTGGAATGTTGGGGCAATCCGATATGGAATGCTCCACACTCTCATAAATTGAGCAAAACTTCTCAACCTTTAAAACATTCGACACCTCATGTCTCCTATTGACTTCAAGACTCTCTACTTTCCTTGACAACTTAAAAATTTTAGAAAGCAAGTCCTCTCGGTCCCTCAAGTCATAAATCCCTCCCCCTTGATTTTGACTAACCCCCTTAGGTTGAAGACCTTGGTATATAAGTGGGATCTATAATGTTCCATGATTGTGCATTTTGTGCCAATGTATCAAAGTAATCAAAGGGCTCATCGGGTTCTTTGTTCAAAAACTCGTCATTACACATCATGTCAATGAATTTTCTATGGCTTGGTGTAATTTCCTCATAGAAGAAACTAACCACTTGCCATGATTCAAAGCCATGATGTGGGATGGATTGCAATAACTCCGTGTACCACTCCCAACGTTGGTAGAATTGTTCATTGGGCTTCTCCAAAAAGTTTTGAATTTCTTTTTTCAAAGTAATGGTTACTATGAAATGAAAAATATTGTTTAAAAACTCAGAGAGCAATTGACTCCTAGATATTTTGGACCACGGTCTCAAGGCTTACAATCATGATTTGGCTTTATCTCTAAGGGAGAAGGTAAACAATTTTAAGCGAGCTATGCCCTCCATAGCATAGTTAGCATTGAAGGTTGCAACTATATCCTCAAATTTCCTTATATGCAAGTAAGGGTTTTCCTTTTCAATTTCATGGAATGTAGGAAGTAGTTACAACATCTCTGGCTTAACTTGGAAAAATTAAGCTTGAATCGGCAAGTGAATGCATAAGGGTACAGTGCTACGGGTTGGTTGAAGGAACTCCCTCATCGACCTTGTCAGAGGATCAATTTGGATATTGTTCCCTTTATTTCTAGGAGGGAAAAATGCATTCTGGATTGGGCATTCTAGGTTCTTGCACTCCCCCACCCCGTTGCATATTTGTGTTGGCATCTACATTCTCAAAATTGTCACCCGCATCCTCGGGTGGGTCTTTGTCAATATTCATGTTGGGGCTAAGGGTTGTCTAACTAGTCGATTTTGATCGTCCCGTCCCCACATGTAACCAAACTATCTAAAATTAAAAATACAACACACAAAAATATGTACAAGGATCAATGTACCTCATCCCATGATGAACATCACCGGACTTACCTCTGTTGTCCGAAAATCACCTTCTTGATTCAACGCTTGCATTTCCCAGTAATGGCGCCAAAAATACTTGACTTATTTCCTTCTTATTCCTAACCTCCTAACATCTCCCTCAATGTATATATGATGTATGTGTGAAGGAAAGTGTCACTCTCCCTTGCGATGATGTCAAAAGAAAAGAGAAGGAGAAGATGGAATGCAATGATGGTAATGTGATATGTGAATGAACAAAAATGCTTCCCAAGCGCAAGAAAACTTTTGTATGTTGGGTTTTACTTGGAGAGTACTCCAAGGTTGTCTCCTTAAGGAAGGAGGTGTTTCATCACGAAGGTGATTTTGGTGAAAGAAATGTATAAAATTATTTGTTGTTTGAAGTTGGCTGTGGTTTGTGTTGTGATGAAATTTAAATAGGAAATAAATATTGGCTAATCCAAGGGGTTACCCCAATGGGAATACCAAGTCAACTCGAATTCTTCCTCCAATAGAGCATAGATGAACAATTGATTCGTGGGAAGCTAGGGATGACATGAAGTGAAGATCTAAGCATAAACAATGACAAGTATATGTAATATCAAAGCCTCACGATCTCATCCACCCTCTACCCAGTCAAACCGAACCACCGTACTCTAAGAGGAGGAAAGAAAAAAGAGTTGAAATGGCATACCCAAGAGGAGGTCTCATTTAGATTAGCCAACTAAAAGGCTTTACTACTCATGCATAAAGTAAATACAACAATGAAGTTAGAATACATGCAGCAAAACATCTATGCTCTATTGGAGGAAGAATTCGAGTTGACTTGGTATGAAGTTAGAATCAATCGTTCCTTCATACTCTAGCTAACTAAATGCAGCAAAACATGAGCCTAAAAAGTGTGCATTAAATACCCATTTACAGCTAAGAAATTGAAGAACATAGAAGCATTAATGGTGAAAGCTTTAATAGAAGACTATACATGAAAACAACTTGAATTAAATGGCATTTAAGACTTCAAATAAAGCTTAGAAGATTCTTGCATGAAATTGGAAGATAGTGCGTGGAAGAAAATGTAAAAATCTCAACTACCACTATTCATCTTCTTCCTAGACCCCTCCTTCTACATTACAAGGTGTATATGCATAAATCTCTCTCCTTTGTCTCTTGGAAGCTTCAAAAATGTCCATGGGGTCCCTACTTAGCGGTGTGATGTCCTCTCCCTCCATAGGGCTGCAAAATGAATGGGCTGGATAGGGTGGTGCAGACTTGGCCTGCACACCCAACATCTCTCCCCTTCTCTCTCCTCATTGATCACCAAGGCTCCAAAAGTCTGAGGGAAGGTGCAAGAGGGATGTCCATGGTGTTGGGAGTGGCAGTGGCAGTGGCAGGTAGAAGGAATGTCTGGTGGGACCCTCAATTCAACTTGGACTGGCCTACAAAATCTGGGATGTTTTAGCAGAGCATACCGATATGGTATACCGGTACGTCGAACTCCAGTAGGTACTACCTACCGGTATGGCATACCAATATGGTTTTTCTTATTTTTGCTGATTTCTTGGTTTCCACGCCTCCTGAGCTATCTTCAAGCCTTCCTTTCATCATCTTTCACATGAAACCATTTGGGAAGGCTTCAAGAAGCACCATTTATCCACTTTTATCTGCAAACACCACAAATCTTCATTAATAGCTCAAGTAGCACAAGTCCACTCTTTTAATCCCCAAAAACTAGTGAAAAAGGATTGTATTAGCACATGAATTATGTAATGTTTTGTGCTAATCACACCCCCCAGCTTGAGTTTTGCTAGCCCCTTAGCAAAATCTATTTTCCAAAAATAAAAATAACAAGTATAACGTATGAAAATCCATTTAAATAAGCAATTCACCCATCAATCAAAATACAAAAATCATAATGCAATTATCAAAATAAATGTGGTCCTGTGGGTCACACTTCTCAACCTTTGACACCTATCATACTCTTTACAACATGAAACACATTCTTTAATTAAGGCAAGCCTATAAAAAAACGGATTTTAAAACCTTAACTGAAGTTTTCTGGGAGGAGAAGTGACCACCGCATGCCTCAGAATGGCAGAATGAAAGGACATCCGATTGTTCACTTTCAGGTGCACATCTCCTCATAACTTGAACTCGGCAATACTTTAACAAGTACGGGTTGTTAAAGTAGAAGTACTACACATCCACTATGAATCTTCATTTGTCCTCTAGGCTCCAATGTGGTGGTATTTGTCCTATGGCTAGATAATTATAAATGTCAGCATACCACAGACAAACATAATGAATAGAAAACAAATGTTCATTAGGAAAAAAATCATGGATAGGGATGTGTTCTTCAGTATCTTGGACAAAAAGTCGTGACAAATGGTCCACCACCACATTCTCGACTCCTTTCTTATATTTAATAATCAAGTTGAATTATTGAAGGAGGAAGATCCACCTAATGAGTCTTGGTTTCACGTACTGCTTCGATAATAAATACTTCAGAACAGTGTGATTAGTGTAGTCTACAATAGGCGAACCAATGATGTATGACCTAAATTTATCTAATTCAAACACTACGGCTAGCAACTCTTTTTCGGTGGCAGTGTAATTCATTTGTATTTCATTTAGAGTCTTACTAGAATAGTATATTTACATGTGGCCTTTTGTCCTCCCTTTGACCTAATATAATGCTGACCACGTAATCACTCACGTAGCACATGAGCTCAAATGGTAGTTCCCATTTGGGTGATCACGTGAAAGGAGGTGAAGTGAGCATGCTTTTGAGTTTTTTAAAAGATGTCTCACAACCATCCGACCACACAAAGGGAATAACCTTTGCTAGCATATTAGTCAAGTGTCTTGCCAATGCACTAAAATCTTTTATGAATCTACGATAAAAATCGATATGGCTAAGAAATGACCTAATATCCTTGCTGACCTTTAGAGTGGGAAGGTTGGAAAAAGCTTCCACCTTGGATTTGTCTACTTCAATCCCCCTTGCAGACATGATGTGCCCAAGCACAATCCATTATGTCACCATGAAGTGGCACTTCTCCCAATTTACCACCAAGTTCTTTTCTTTACATCTTTCTAGCACTTTCTCCAAATTTTCCAAGCAACCATCAAATGAGTCCCCAAGCACAAAAAAGTCATCCATGAGCACTTCCATAATTTTCTCCACCATATCGCCAAAAAATCCCATCATGCATCACTGAAAAGTTCCTGGGGCATTGTACAACCCGAATGGCATTAGGCGATAGGCAAAGGTACCAGAAGGGCACGTGAAAGTGGTCTTCTCTTGGTCCTCAAAAGCAATATCTATTTGGTTGTAGCCGGAGTAGCCATCCAAGAAGCATTAAAAAAGATGTTCAACTACTCTCTCCAACACTTGGTCAAGGAATAGCAAAGGGAGTGATCTTCTCTTGTACATGATTTGAGTTTTCGATAGTGGATACAAACTCTCCAACCGGTGACCACCCTTCGGAATCAACTCATTTTCCTCATTTGGTGCCACAGTGACCCCTGACTTCTTGGCACTATTGTCTGTAATTGCAAAGATAATGTCCACATCAAGTAGTTTGAGTACTTCATCTTTCACCATATCCTTCATGATAGTGTTTAAGCCTCCTTTGTCCTTGTCAGGATAGTTTGGAGTCTTCCTCTAAATAGATTTGGTGGGTGCAAATGAGGGGGCTAATCCCCTTGATATCGACAATTGTCCAACCGATTGCTCCCTTATGCCTCCTCAACACTTGAAATAAATCCTTGCTTGATCGCGTTCACCCTAATCTCTGACCATGATTTTGGTTGTGTGTATGATTTACACAGTTTGGTGAGTGTCACTCTCCCTCGAATATCATACAAGAAATGGGAAAAATGTTTGTGGAGGAACAAAATGTGTGTGTGTGTGTACAAAAGTGCTCCTCAAGTGTAAAGATACTTTTGAGTGTCGTGTTTTTCACGGAATGAGTATTCCAAAGTCGTTTCCTCAGGGAAGGAAGGTCAAATTGTGGTGAAGGTGATTTCATAAAAATGGAAAAGTGTAAAATCTTTTGGATTGGTGTTCTGAGGAGTTGTGCTTCTGGTGAAAAGTTAGAGAAACAAGGTTGGCTAATCCAAATGGGTCATTCCAACAGGAATGCCAAATCAACTCTAATCATTCTTCCCATGGTGCGTAGGTGTTTGATTGATTCATAAGAAGAGAAGGACTAAAATAGAGGTGAGGTCTCAAGTATACCCCGTGACAAATCTACGGTGAATTAAGAGCTTACAACCACATCCTCACTCCACCTAGTCAAACCAAACCACCTTACAATACGATGAGGGATGAAGAAGAGTGGATTTAGCATTCCCAAGAGGAAATCTCCTTTGGATCAGCTAACTAAAAGCTTAGTTACTCATGTTAAATGCAAAGATATACAATGTGTAAAGAGACATGGTATTGGAATGGAGATTAAAATTTGTGTTAATGTAAAGAAAAGTGAAACTACAAAAATGAATGCATTTAATACCCAACTTCAAAGCTTTAAATGAAAACTTAAATATGACCTTGGTAGTTTCCAAGGAACTTAAATAAAATTGCAATACACCTGAAATAAATGTCATCAAGTGCAATAAATGAAGCTTACAAGAGTCTTAAAGCAGATTGCAAGTGAAATGGGTAAAAGAAATGCAAAAATCAAACTTCTCTCTCTAAAACTATGTCGTCCGCCTTGAGCTTCTCTCTCTACAATGCTGTAAAAATGTGGTGTCTTCTTTTTCATCCATGGAGGTCCTACAGCCTGGGTGAGAAGCTTCCTATCAATGGGGGGCTGAGTTGATGGCATGGGCAAGATAGAACAAGCCTAGCCTGCAACTTCCCAGAATTCCATCTTCTCTCTCTTCCTCATTAATGTACTGGCTTCCAAAGTTCGCCCTGAAGTGTAGGGAGGCATGTATTAGTGTAAGAGATGTTAGGGGACAAGTGGGAGAATCATAGGTGGGACCCCCCAAGGGCCGAAGCTTGAGTTGCAGACTATCTGACATTTCAAGACAAAATATTCTGAAAGGTTGATGCAAACCTTCCAGAAAGTTTTGGCAGGATAAGTGGAAAATATTGTCCAATGAGCTAACTTAGTAATGCCCTAAAATCCGCATAAGACGACATTACTATATAAAACCATTCATATCATGAGAACAACTAATAAGATCCATAAGTAAAGAAAATTCCATTCATCCTCCATAATATCTATTACATCACCCAAAAGAATATGTCAATCCATAGCCATTACATCTCAAAATCAAGTATTAATCTTGCAGCAGAATAAATAAAATATCATTCATACATTGTCTCAAAATGCATTTCCTAGTCTAAGACATGAAGATAATGACTCTTGACATCCACCTCGGGATCCACGCTTCCATTCAATTGTGCTTCCCAAGCCACCTCCTCGTCAACTCCGAGTTCTTCCTCTAAACCGAAATTTGAGATTGAATATTATTTGTAAGGGATGAGCACTAAGCTCTATTGGAAAATCCTCTCAAACTCGAATAGGCTTTGAAAACATATAAAACAAGTCAGTATCATTTCACAAATATCATATATAACTTTTGAAAGAAAACAGTTATAGTTCAACTAATCTCAAGTTTAAGCAATATCAATAAAGTAAATGAAGAAGTAAAACCAATTCCCAACAATAAGCCATTTCCAAAATAGTTCCTGTAATAAACCATTTTCACTACAATAAACAATAACCCACAATATGTACCATTACCCATAATATCTATCTGTATCCCCAATTTTATATGTATCTCTGGTGTGTTGGTCACTTCTCAAGAATCTACACAACGATTCTACCTTGTTCGCCCATCACTACCACACAATCTCTATCATTCCCCGCAGGGTCAAATCACAAACGACTTTAAGAAGGGTGTATACCATCTCCCACGACATTGACGAATCCTCCCAAGGAAAGGTATACCATCCATCAACCTCGATCGTACGTGAACAATAGTGGTTATACTCACAAACAACAATCCACTACAAGTGTTAGGCAACTATCTCACACCCACTGGGATAGACTAACCTCTAACGCTATACAGCAGTTCTCAAAGGCAATTCTAGTTCGTCACAACAAACCATGCAAGAGATGCAATACCAACCATTTTTTTCAAATCACAAGTAAATTCAAAAAAACTACTCTCTCCAACTTCTAACCAACAAGTTGGGGACCTATATGGTCTTCTATACAATGCCTCATAAGGTGCCATGTCAATGCTAGATTGGAAACTATTGTTATATGAAAATTCCACCAATGGCAAATGATCACTCCAACTTTCCTTGAAGTCCATGAATAGATTAATATGTCATCAATAAACACAATAACAAACTAATCTAGATACGGTCGGAATATCCTGTGCATCAAATCCATGAAGGCTACAGGAGCATTAGTCAGTCCAAATGGAATTATCGCATATTCGAAATGACAATACCGGGTGTGGAAAGCTGTCTTAGGAATATCCACCTCATTGATCCACAGTTGATGGTACCCTGTGCGAATATCAATCTTGGAGTAATACTTAGAACCCCTCAGCTAAATGAATAAATTATCTATTCTTGGCAATGGATATTTATTATTTACTGTCACCTGATTCAACCTTCGGTAGTCCATACATAACCGAAGTGTTTTATCATGCTTCTTCACAAAGAGGATATGAGCTCCCCAAGGTGTAGTGCTTAAACGGATAAACCCAATAGCCAATAGTTAGTCTAACTGCTTCCTTAGCTCCTTCAACTCCAAAGGTGCCATTCTATCGGGAGCAATGGATATGAGTTTGGTTCCTAGATAGAGATCAATTATAAACTTATTCTCTCTCGCGGGGGATAACTCGAGTAATTCATCTAGAAGGACATTCGTAAAATCTGACACTATTAACACCAAGTTCGAATGGGATTTATCCCTCTCATCTCCCATTAGGATGACCAAGAAAATCAAATGGCTCCCAGCCTTAGCTTTCAAGAATCTACTACCCGTAGTAGAAAATGGGTGAAAAGAACTCCGATCATTAATGAAACTGAAAAACTACCCCTCTCGGTAATTGAAATGAAATTCGTTTACAAAAATAATCCCTTACGGCATGGAAAATGGACAACAAGTTCATCCCAAATATTATGTCATAACCCTTCATGTCAAGCGTAACCAAGTCTATAATTAATTCTTGCTCCCCAATTTTAAGCACACAACCTCTACACACCCTTCTAGTATCTAACCGTTCTTCCCTAAGCATTATAATACGCAAAGCATGTTCTAGTTTCTCAAATTCCAATCCCAGGTTGATATCATATGTAGTGTGCATGAAGGAATGAGTAGCACCAAGATCAAATAAAATACGTGCCCAAGAATTAAAGAGAAGAACAATACCTTCCACAACTGCATTGAAAATGTCTTCCTTCAGTTGAGTCAAAGCAAAAACTCTTCCTTGATTGGTACCACCTGGGGCTACAGCTACTAACGGTCTTTGCTGTAGTGACTTCTGTAGTGGTAGCTTATTTGCATTTACTTGTCATGCCGCTTGATTGGTCTTTGGTGGAAATGATGGGCAGTTATTTTTGAAGTGCCCAAACCCTCCACATGCGAAATATTGATGCGGGTCAGTGCCTTCTTTATTTTAAGTTACCCCAGCTCCTCAAACGGCTTGATTCCTTTGCCCCAAAGCTAGGTCAGGCTGGTGGTACAAAGTTTCCCTTTGTGTGACTCCACTGCTGCTAGCACTAGTCCTAATCGGACCTCCCCTTGCGAAGTTCGGTCATTGCTGGTTGTCTTTAGTGTCTCTCTCTACCAATGCGGCACTGTCAATAAGATCCCCATAGTCCCGGATCTTATGAGCCACAAGCTTCTCCCTGATGGTAGGCCTTAAGTCCTGCTCAAATCGTTTATCCCTCTTAGCTACAATAGATATGAACTTCGTGGCATAGCGAGATAGCTCGTTGAACCTTCTCTCATACTCCGTCATCGTCATGCTACCCTGTCATAGAGCGAGAAAATCTATACTCATCTTGTCCCTGACCGATTCAGGAAAACATTTGTCTTGAAAGGTTTTCTCAAAATCCTCCCAGGTAATCGCGCCAGTGTTCCTCCTTCTTTTCACTGAGTCCTACCAATGATCTGCCTCCCCTTCCAATAGAGGTAGCTAGGTTGACCCGTAGATCCTTGGCAACTACTATGCTATCACTCATTTTCTTCACCAGGCGAATCCACTTATCCGCCTCTAAAGAATGAGAGCTTCCTTGGCAAATAGGTGGACGTTGCCTCAAGAATTCTCTAAGAACTATCATCCTTCTATTGTCGTCCCTGTTGCCCGATACAGGAGCTAATGGTTGCAACCCCCCCTAATTGTGGTTGTTTTTTCCATTCTAGAGTTGTACTAGAGTGGTTAGCTCCCTTAGACATTGGTAAATTCCATTCATGGCATCGGGAGGTGGTGGTGGTGGTGGTTGTGCATAACGTCCTCGTCCACGTCTACCGTCCATCCTGCACATCAATTATAATTTAGATTCCTTGATGTTCTAGACACCCTAAATATCACTTTAATCCAAATCATAAGGCTTGCATACGATTAAAGTCAACAATTCCTTCGATCTAGTCTTACCTCTCTAATGGTAATCCAGAACCTATAGCTCCCATGTAAGACTTAATTCTTAAGCTCTTATACCAAACCTGTAATGCCCCAAAATTCATCTTGGATGACATTACTATATAAAATCATTCACATCATGAGAGCAACTAATAAGATCCATAAGTAAAGAAAATTTCATTCATCCTTTATAATATCTACAATATCACCGAAAATAATATGTCAAACCATTGCCATTACAACTCAAAATCAAGTATTAATATTGCAGCAGAATAAACAAAATATTATCCATACGTTGTCTTAAAATGCATTCCCTAGTCTAGGACATAAAGAGAATGACTCAAGACATTCCTCTCAGGATCCACGCTTCCATCCAATTGTGCTTCCCAAGCTACCTGCTGGCCAACTCCGAATTCTTCTTCTAAACCAAAATCTGAGAATAAATATTGTTTGTAAGGGGTGCACACTAAGTTCTATTGGAAAATCCTCTCAAACTGGAACAAGTTTGGAAAACATATAAAACAAGTCAGTCACATTTCACAAATATCATATATAACTTTTGAAAGAAAACAGTGATAGTTCAACCGATCTCAAGTTTAAGCAATATCAATAAAGTAAATGAAGAAGTAAAACCAATTCCCAATAATAAGCCTTTTCCAAAATAGTTCTTGTAATAAACCATTTTTACAACAATAAATAATAACCAACAATTTGTACCATTACCTATAATATCTATCTATATCCCCAATTTTATCTGTATCTCAAGTATGTGGGGTCATTTCTCAGAAATCTACACAATAATTCTACCTCATTCGCCCATTACTACCACACAATCTCAATTATTCCCCGCAGGGCCAAATCACAAACCACTTTAGGAAGGGCGTACACTGTCTTCCATGGTATTGATGAATCCTCCCTAGGAAAGGTATATCATCCATCAGCCTCGAACATACGTGAACAATAGTGATTGTTGTCACAAATAACAATTCACTACAAGTGTTAGGCAACTATCTCACCCCCACTACGATAGACTAACCTCTAATACTCCACGACAGCTCTTGAAGGTAATTCAAGTCCATTACAATAAACCATACAAGAAATGCAATACGAACTAATTTTCTCAAATCACAAATAAATCCAAAACCCCCTAATTATAGAGGTATTTTTCCAATATAACAACTCAAGAAAAATACGCAAGAGATCATGAAAGGATATAGTTTTATTGTTTCAAACAAATCACTAGAGTTTTTTTGAATCAAGAACAAATGAATATCAAGTCTTGATATCAAGAACAAATGAATGTCAAGTCTTGATATCAATAACAAATGAATATCAAGTTTTGAAATCAAGAACTAATGAATACCAAGTTTTGAAATCAAGAACAAATAAATACCATATAGAAAAATCTATACTTCTTGAAAAATAAGAGTTTGGATGTCAAGAACAAAGGTTTTATGGCTATCAAGCTATAACTTCCATCCCAACATGGTAAGATTGGCAAGAACATCAAGAAACCATGATTCCAATACATATATAGAAGCTTGAGAGTCAAAACAAATATATATATAAACCCTAGCATCAATGAACAAGAGTGGAAGAAAACCCCTATCTTCTTCTTCCTTAATATTCTTGAAAAACTTGATATTTTTATCTTCTTCAATGTGCAAATCCTCTCTTCATCTTGTGTTTTCCCCTTCTTTCTTGCTTTCTAAGTCTTCCTAGGGTTAGAAATGTTGTATTGGAGCTAAGGGAGGTGGCACTATGTATTTATAGGGTGAGAAAGCAGTTCAACTAACGTAAATCTGATGCTCTGATTCGTTGCTCATGTTCGAACGTCATTGGCATTCGGACGTCACTTGCTTGCAGTACTTTTTTTTTCCATCAGACAAGAGTACTGGAATGAGCTATCGATCGAACGGACTTTCACGTTCGAACATTCGTTGTTCGAACATACTTTCATGTTCGTACGGACTTTAATTTTTTGTTGGAACTTCTAGTGAAGTTTTGGACAATTTAGAGGTCAATTTAGAAAATTTTTGTCAAATATACTGTTGTAGCCCAGGAAGTTTAGTATCTAATGTAAACATTTCAACTCAAACAGACATCAGACTAAAAAGTTATGATCAAATTACTAAGGCAGTGTCAAACTCTTTCCTTCCCGAATTCTATCTAACATATGTTTTAACTCCGGAATACTTTCTAACTTCTAATATACCCAATATTACCTCTCCTAACATTTTTATTTCTACTCTTACAATCTACATAGTTCTTGCATACATCATTATATATATTAGCATTTCAAAACAATTATTACGTTACTATATAACGACAAGAATGTGGGGGTTTACATAACCTTTCTAGAATGTTGTTGCAAATGTTTCAGAAGATTTATTCTAGTAGGAAAAACTTCCAGAAGGTTTTGAAAGGGCATACGTAGACCAAGTGCAAACCTTCCAGAAGGTTTACTCCTAACATACCTTTTTCTTGATTTCTTCACCTTCCAAGCCTCCCATTAAGCCACCCCCTCATCTAAATTGTCTTTAAGCACTACTTTGGGGGTTTAACTCAAGCCATTTACAACTCTTCAGCTACATTCACTCAAAACTACATTAAAAGGTAAATTAAATGCATTTCTCCCCAAATTCACAACAAAAGCAAGTATAAAAGGGTATAATGAGCGTACAAAATGTGCAATATTTTGTGCTAATCACACCCCTCTAACTTGATTTTTGCTAGTCCCTAGCAAACTTTATTTCAAACCACAAGATATAAAACTGCAACAATCTATCCATACTAGTAGATCATCAAACATTCAAAATGTAAAAATCACAATGCAATTGGAGAAATGAACTTGGGTAAGGTAAAATGAAACAACTATGGCATTTTCCATTAATTATTTACAAAAGTTCAGTACAATGAATTAGAGTTTAAAAACAAAATGACCCAACTTACTAGAGGTACTTCTACTAGGCCGACAAAAATAACCCTAATTGTATAAAACCTAAGTCCAAAGAAACAAAATACACGACATCACAACTACTCATCATACTCATCTCTATTATCATCTCTCGTATCATCATCGTCACTCCCATCACTACTCTCCTTCTCGTCGTCATCATCATCATCATTAGAGCCTCTTACCTCAATCATTGTAGAAGTTATGGGAGCGGAGGTAGAAGGCCAAACAGTCAGAGGTCCATCGAGGATGGGCTCACCTGGAAAAGTATGCTGAAAATAGCCTAGTGACCATCATCAACAGCCCATACATTGCAGCCTCTAAGGAGTCTATACGTTGTGACATGGTACGAGCTGGGGTAGAGGTGGAAGGTGCAAAGGATGATGGCCAAGCTGAAGATGATGGCCCAACTAACGATGGCTCTGATCCCGAGGCACTGGCTCTCTCACCCCTAGTCCTAGCTGCCCTCTTACTACTACCTAACTTCCCAATGGCACCAATCTTAGGGGGTCGCAGCTCTTCTCGGAATCCCTGGGCATCAAATTGTGGTGGAGGACTTTGTTCATGACCCCGTAGGAGTGCTTGAGGCCCTCGACTAGAGTTGTCCCCTTGAATTTGGTCGGGTCCTCATAGGTGAGCTGGACATACTCAGACAGGGTCTTAATCCATCCGACATTGGGTGGGTACACTAGGGTGTTGGGGGGAAGCCTCTGATACTTCAGCAAAATGGCAATCAAATCAGAGGTCACATCAAAGGTCTTTCCCCTCGCATTTGTCCTGAGGATCAAACCATCCTCGCCCAACACTATCAATTTCCTGTAGAATTCCCAACACAACGCCAAGTTATAGCCACTTACAGGCTTAAACCAAATTCCTAATCCATGTCCCTCGATGACCCTCACCACTCATTGTTTGGCCTAAGGGTAATCTTGTCCACAAACTTGTCGCAAGTCACATTTTTCTCGTCTATCCTTCACTTGCGAGCTTTTGTTCTCCTTTCCTCCTTATCCCTGCTACGCGGGTCCTCTACATTCCTCTTGGATATCTAGTACCCGAAAGTTGAGGGGACTCCAGACCCGTATGTTTGGTGCGGGCCATGAATATCAACAGTGCACCCACTCCAAATAATGAGAAGAACCACAACAAAAGTTGCTCCACGGGCTCAAAGACATCAAAAGGAATCCTTCCTAATCAAGCCATTGTAATGGAAACTAGACGTTGGAGAGAAAATGAGAGGAATGAAATTTTGGGAAAAAACTAGTGTGAAACTCGAGTAAATTTGAAATTTTTCTAAAAAAGGGTAAAATAGTAAATTTCCATTGTAATGCGGAATTAAAATTCGTATTATCTAGAGCTTGTATGACACAACAGACTTCACCGTTGAATTTACATCGCGAAATCTAGTTACCCAGACTAATTTCGTCGAATTCCTAAATATTCAGATTTTTCAGGTTTTACTAGACAATGTCGAATGACCTCACAAAGATCCCCAAAAATAAAATTATAAAATTTTTATATAATTTAATTAAAGTTCAAATAAAATTTATTTAAACTTAAACCGGGATGATATAAATCATTTTGGGGCGAAAAAAGACTCAGATAAGTTAGGGACGTGTGGTGCGACTCGGGCCAAGTCTTTAAAATTATAAATATGGCTAAATATTAGATATTTCAACAGAAATATCTCTGCAAGAGCTATTCTTCAACTTTGGAGAGAAAGAGAGAGAAAATCCAATCTTTGTCCGTCGATTCTCGGAGTTCCGTCGGTTGAAATCCGTCGAGCCATGACTTAAAGTCAATCATCTCAACTAGGGCTAAATATTCATACCAAGAATGAATGATTTCACTGAAGATCCAAATAGGAGATTTGAGGAAATCAAGATTTTTGGGGCTTGGGAGGTCTTCTTGAAGGTTCTACGTTTCATATCACGCCCCAAGACGTAGGGTTCTCTCCTACTCCGGTTCATTTCTAACATATGGTGTCCATAGGGGATGATTAAGTACATATATAACCTATCTATTGTTGTAGAAATGAGAAAATGAGTGCATAAATGTCTTAGGCTAATTTCTAGCTTGATTTTGATGTGTGGAAGTTCCTTGTGAAATTTTAACTTGGTGAAATCTTGGGCATGAGATGTGTTTAACATGATTTGGTGCCTTTAAGGTGTTTGATAAAATGCCTTGAGTGATTGAAATTGTTGTTTTGAAGTAATTAAAGTAACATGTTTAGGCATTGTTGTTGACATGCGGACATATGATTTATGATATAGGATATATTAGCATGGTGATGGTTCATAGGAATTGTATGCATATGTTATAGTTTCAATGGTATATGTTGCAATTGTATATCACATTGTATTTGCATGGAGGCATCACATTCATGGACACTGGGCATGAGTGTGGGTGTGTGAGTGCATGGTTGATCAAACACCATATTTGGTGGTTGATAAGTGGGCTCGGTACTGTTGGACCAAGGTTCAACAGAGTTGCACGGTTGCATGAAAAACTTGTGTCGAGTATAGCAAGAAGGGCTAGACAATCCCTCGGGTGTAAGACCCGGTTATTGGTTTATTCAATTCTATCAAAACAAGTCCAAAAATGTGAATTAGGCGTACGGAGCCAGCAGAGCGATTCCAAAATCTGTTGCCCAACAAAGACACAATATTTTATTTTATAAATATACTCTTGGATGTGCATCATCCGACAATGGTTGATTTTATAAACACATGGCTTTTATTTCAAACAAGCATTGGATGTGCTTCATCAAGGATGAAAGCTTTAATGTAAACCCCCATAAATTTAAAGTAATATGATGATAAATTGTTTGGTAATTTAATATAGGTAATGGTGTAGAAATGAATCATATGGGTTAGAACCGTAGGAAATGTTAATATTGTAAATAATAGTTAAAACTTGGTTTTAACTCGTGAATATATGGAATAATTCGTAATAGAAATTATACCGACTAAGTTTGATGCATAAATATATATATTGTATAGGTTTAGGTTGGTTTTGGAATGGAATGGAATGGATTTGAAATGAAAAAATAGAGAATATAGGCGAAACTGGGCAAACCCTACCGGAAGAGCCTACCGGAAGGGAACCCTACCGGAACAGCCTACCGGTACGTCCGACACTAGTAGCTAAACCCTACAGGAAGGGCCTACCGGTAGCCCCGAAAAAAAATCGAATTCTGCACAGAAAAAGTCAGGATCTGGCCATTTAAAACACTCATGTTCACTACATTTTATCTCATTCTTACATTCCACTCTCACCCTAAACACTTTAGAACCCTAAGAGAAGATAAAGGAAAGACGAAAGAGGAGAAAGGAGCTCTCTAGAGCTTGGGTTTTTTTATTAGAATTTTAAAATCTTTGATTCAATGTAGGGGTTTTCTTTCATTCTCTTACTTTAAGGTTATGGTTATTATATATGTATTCCCTTGACTCTAAATCATATCTATTTGCTATGAAATCATCATTCCTTGTCATTATTGCATTTATTACCTTGTCTTAAACTATGTTATCATTGGTAACCACTAAATCTCTTGTATGCCTTTGAAACCCTAGTTTTCAAAGGGATTGTGTTTTCTCTTGATTTCTCCTTTGTTCTTGATTCCCAACCTTAAATATTACTTGTTTTATGCTATATTATGGGTGGGTAACCACTAAATCTTTTGTATGGCCTTCAAGACCCTAGTTTTCAAGGGAATTGATTTTCTCTTGATTTCTTCTTTGTTCTTAATTCCAAACTTTGATATTCATTTGTTATTGGTTTCAAGACTTGATTGTTCTCTTGTACTTAATTTCAAACTTTAGTGCTTGATATTGTACAGCAAAATGATATTTATGATGATCTCTTGCTCTTTTTCTTTGATTATTCTATGGTACATTACATGTGAAATTGGGTATTTTGTAATTATTTGAAATTGTTGGTTCATTAAAAAATATGTTGGTTTCCTCATTTGTATGTTGTTGTGACGGACTTGAATTGCCTTCAACAGATGTCATAGAGTGTTAGAGGTTAGTCCATGTAAACCCCCACATGTTAAAGTAATATAATAACAAATTATTTTGTAATTTAATATATGTAATGGTGTAGAAATGAACCCCATGAGTTATAACCGTAGGAAATGCTAATATTGTAAATATTAGTCAAAACTTAGTTTTAGCTCATGAATATATGAAATAGATTGTGATAGAACTTATGAAAACTAAGTTGGGTGTGCAAATGTATGTTGTGTAAGTTTGCGTTGACGTTGGAAGAGTTTAGAATGGATTGAAAATGAAAAATAAAGGAAATGGGCAACACCATACCGGTACTGAACCGTACTGGTACTGTGTTCCGAAACAATTTGGTACAGAGAGTTAGACGTACTGGTACGGCCAAAAGAGATCTGACAGTTTAATGTCGCGATTTGCGGTCCATTTTTGCCTTTTAAATACCTAGAGACGCCTCCTTAGTCTTTATTTCGGCCCTTCTAACCTTAAAAAAACCCTAGAGAGGAAGAAAGGAAGTGAAAACACAAGA
Organism: Ilex asprella; assembly: GCA_023539305.1. Lineage (NCBI taxonomy): Eukaryota > Viridiplantae > Streptophyta > Magnoliopsida > Aquifoliales > Aquifoliaceae > Ilex > Ilex asprella. The sequence continues at coordinate 18,013,756 of CM042190.1, read as the reverse complement.
TTTTAGAGGATTTGCACCTTGGAGTAAATCAAACCCTAGCTTTTCAAGAACACAAGGTAGGGAATTTCTTCTCGTTCTCTTACATTGAAGTTAGGGCTTATGTATATATGTATGTTTTGCGCTAAATTTTATATATATGATATGAAATCATCCTCCCTTAGTCTTTTGGGCAAAGATTACATGTTTTTAACAAAGTTAAGGTTAAATACCCATGAAATCTCTTTTTGTATTTCAAAACCCTAGATTTTGGAGAGTGATGGATTTTCTTCTTAAATTCTTCCTTTATTACTGATGTTGGAACTATAGAACTTTGTGTGGAGTAATAAATAATTTGGTTGTGATATCTTGTATTTTTCACAGTTGGTTATTGGAATTGTCACATGATGAATTTGGGGATTTTTAAAATATGCTTGCAATTGAGAATATGTTGGTTTTCTTATTGTATGGTTGTTGTGATAGACTTGAATTGCCATCGAGAGATGTCGTAGAGTGTTAGAGATTAGTCTATCCCAGTGGGGGTGAGATAGTTTTCTAACACTTGTAGTTGGTTGTCATTTGGTAATGCAACCACTATCGTTCACTGGTGTTCGAACTAGGGTTGGTATACCTTTTTTGGGAAGGGATTCATCATTGCCATTGGTATGGTAGATACCTTTTTTCGAAGTGATTGTGATGGTTGGACAAGGTATAATTGTTGGGTAGATTTCTGAGAAATAATCAACGTACATGGCATGGGGATGAACTAATATATATATATATATGAAAACATGGATTGGATTCCGTCGGAGTCGGAGCATTGGTATAGGACAATACAACGGCAAACGCCTTTCCTAACCATTTGAAAATGGTTTCTTGTTGAGAAATGCTTTTTACTATTTCTATTTAATTATCACTATTTTGTAAACTTGAGATCTATTTAAATGTCCCTGTTTTCTTTCAAAATTGATATATGATATTTGCAAAACAAGGCCGACCGATTTTTATATAATTTTCTAAACCTTGTTCGAGTTTGGGAAGAATATTGCTACAGAGCTTCGGCCCCTACAAATTACATATTTTCAGATTATGTGCGAGAGGAGGAGATTAGAGCTGATGAGCCAGTACATTGGGAGGCTTCGATAGATGGGAACATGATCCCGAGACGGATGTGTAGGGTTATATACCCTTATATTCTAGACTATTTCTTTTGCTCTAGAATAGGAGATCCTTTTGAGATAAGGTCTATGTTAGTATTTTCTTATTCTGCTGCAAGTTTAATTTAATTCTTTTGGGGATGTAAATGTTATTGTTAGCATATTCTTTTGATATTGTGGTCATAGCTTGAATTATTCTCTTGGAATTGTATTGTTAATTTTATATGTATGATGAATGAAAAATTTTCTTATGGATGGATTTATTTAGTGCTCTCATGATGTGAATGGTGATTAGCATGCAATGTCGTCCAGGGGTATATTATGGGCGTTACAGTCTATCCTAGTAGGGGTGAGATGGTTGCCTAACACTTTTAGTAGGTTGTCATTTGGTAATGCAACCACTATCATTCACTGGAGTTCGAACTAGGGGTGGTATACCTCTTTTGGAAAGGATTCGTCAATGTCGTGTGAGACGGTATACGCCCTTTTCTAAAGTGCTTGTGATTTTGATGGGTGGACTAGGTATAATCTTTAGGTAGATTCATGAGAAGTAATCAACGTACATGACAATGAAGATTAACGAATGCCAGTTATAGGTTATTGTTCATTGTACCAGAAATGATTTTTACAACAGTTTTGGGAAGTATGAAATTCCACAAGAACTTGTTGAAAATGGTTTATATTGGAATAGATTATGTTCAGAAATGGTTTATTAATTGTATATTGATTTAACTTATTCATTAAATTACTATTGTTCCTTAAACTTGAGATATGTATAAATGTCCCGATTTTTATTTCAAAAGCTCTACATGTTATTTGTGAAATGGGACTGGCCTGTTTTGTATGATTTCTAAACCTTGTTTGAGTTTGGAAGGATTTTCCTACAGAGCTTAGTGTTCACCCCTGCATACAAACATTTTTCAGATTATACTCTAGAGGAGTAGCTTGGAGTTGATGCACTGGAGCATTGGGAAGCTCCAATAGATGGGCAGGTGGATCCCGATGTAAATTCTTAGAGCTTTATTTCCTTTAGATGCTAGACTAGGAAATTCATTTGGGTGATATTGTGGAGTCTAGTTTTATTTTGTATTTCCGCTGCATTACCTTAGTTGATTTTTGGGATGTAAATGTCATTATATGGCATATTCTTTTGGATAATGTTGTAAGTATTTTATGGAGAATGAATGTAGTCTCATTTATTTATAGATTATATTAGTGCTCTAATGCGGTGAATGATGTTTAGAATGTAATGCAGTCCAAATGTGGTATTTGAGGCATTACATTTACACACGTGCATTGCATTGTGTTGTGGGAGTCGGTGAGGGCTCGGGTTAAAGTGTATGAGTGAGTGTCATCTCATATCATGGCATGACATGGTAGAATTTCAACCTTGAATTACATATTCTTGTTTGAAATGGATAAATGTTGTTAATTGTTGCATGTGTACATTCCATACGAATCTAGGTGGGGAGTAGCCTTTGTAAGAGATACTCTATTGAGTGTAGCTCACCCTATATGGGATAACATTTCAGGTGTGGGGTTGGCACTAGCGGATGGCTCCCATTTAGAGCCTCAAGGATGAAGAGGGTCCGACTTGTGGCCTTTAAACGTTTTTGTAAAACATTTGTGGAAATGATGGTTTGGACATGTAATTATATGCAAAATATTGTGATAGAACTTGTGGTAACTATGTTTGAAGTAAAAATATATGTTATATAAGTTTTGGATGATTTTGGAAATGTTCGGAATTGATTGGAAATGGAAAACAGGTGAAAAAGGCTAAACTGGGCAGAAAGTACTGGTACACTACTGTCCAATGGGCAGATAGTACCGCTACGATGTATCGCGTACTGGTACGCTGCTGTCTAGTGGGCAAACCATATCGGTACGGTGTATCACATACCGGTACGCTGCTGTCCAGTGGACAAACTATACGGTACACTCTTTTGAAGTGTGTGGAGGGTACTTCTCCTCCAAGAAAATTTCAGCTAAGATTTTACAAAGTGGTTTTTATTGGGGCACATTGATTAAAGATTGTGTCTCATTTTGTAAGAAATGTGATAGGTGTCAAAGGTTGGGAAGTGTGACCCATAAAAACATGATGCCCTTCTCTCCTATACTTGTCATTAAAAATTTTTATTGTTGGGGCATCGATTTCATGGATCCATTCCCTATGTCTTTTGACTATCTTTATATCATGTTGGTTGTGGACTACGTGTCCAACTGGGTAGAGGCAATTCCAACCAATCCCAATGACCACCGAGTTGTGGTCAAGTTTTTTAAAGAAAACATATTTTCTAGGTTTGGGATACCTCGTATAATGATAAGTGATGGTGTCTTACATTTTTGCAATAGACCATTTGCTTCTTTAATGCATAATTATGGCATAACACAAGGTATCTGATGCATAGTTAAAAGTGACATCTTACTATGCCTTTATGAAATTAATTATGCTTTGATGGTTTTTAAATGATAACATTTCAGGATAAATAAAGTGCAAGGGCTTAAAGCCAACCACATCACTGCTTCAAGCAGTACATATGTGTTTTTATGTGAGCAAAAGTTATGTTATCAACACAAGTATATCCCACATATTTCCAACAATGAAAAACATTATGTTGACATAATCTCGTGATAGAATTTTAAAATCGTCATAATAATGCCATTGATTTATCTCCTTATCCATGTAGTTTAATTTACCGTCATTCTCATAATGAATTAGGACTTTAATAAGGTTATAATGGGGCTAATGTTAAGGGTAAAAGAAACGGAGGATTAAGGATTCAAAAGAGTTATCCCAAGATATTTTTTTGCACAATTGATCTTCCTTTTGAACATTTTCTCTTTACTTTCACTTGATTCTCTTTTCTCGTTCGCTTTTTTTTTTACACCCCCACCTTTTTTAAAAGCCTTGCCTTCTCTTTATTTTTTTTCATTCCAACATCTTGCTTGTTATTCCATTTTTCTTTTTAGCTTCATTTTCCTTTTCTCACTTGTCCAATTTTGAGATTTTACCATAACTCTCCCAAGGGATAACCAAGGTAAGGCATATATCTATTTTTCACTTTGCTTTTTTAACTTTGGCACACTAAGGAAGTTTATTCTATATTTAAGTATCATGTACATGTTTTTATTTGGAACTCAACTTATGTGCAACATGAGCATGCTAATTTTTGCAATTTATTGAAGAAAATTCACATCCTAAAAGGCTTGACATCTATAGGGGAGATGAATATATAACCCATTTGAGTATTGTTCCATTCTTTGTTATAGGGTTGAAATATATTTACTCAAAAGACTTTCTTTCAAATTCAATCTCTTTTAATAGTCTCCTCATTCTTGTTTTAGTTAGTGTAAACGAGGGTAGTTATTTTATTTAATCTCAACATGAGAAACACCTTGCCATACATTTTTTGGGAAATGATCTTAGGCATTTTCGAATTAATTTCAGTCTTACCCTATTCTTTAGGGACATCATCCCTAGAAACCGTGATTGAGCTTTAATGAAAATTTTATTTCTTAACCACATGTTTTACCAAGCCATGCATAAATGTTTCTATCTTACCTTTGTTATCCTAGGAAGAATATTGTTTCCAATGTGAAAAGGAAATGGCGGTTATAAGAAAAGAAAAAAAAAGAGTGAAAAAAATTAAGGGTGATGAGTATTTGAGCTTATTGTTGACATCCAAAAGCAATAAAGAAAGGAAGTGAAAGAAGAAAAAAAAAAAAGAGGAATGAATTGCTTGTGAAAAGGAAATGAAAAAGGGCAAAGAAAGAGAAATGAATGAAGTGAGCCAATTAAATTCTAAATGGGCAGATGTGGATAGAAAAACTATATTTTCGGGGTAACTCCTTTTGAATTCCTATATCCCTTTGGTTTCTTTAGTTTTTACCCAAGGCTACGTTACAACCAAATTGCAAACCTATTCGATCCTATCAATGGTAGCAGGCAAGTGAACTTAATAATGTTAGGGAATGTGTCAATTGTATTACTTTCATTTGCTCTAATATCCTTTCAGGAGATTATGCCAAGGTTGTTTAATTTGCATAAGTATCATTCATTTAAATACTAAAACATTCATCCATTCTATAAGGAATAAATACTAAAGTCAATTAAACAATGTAACTTGTCCAACTTTCAACTCAAAACTAAAATATCTGTAGCAGCAAAATCATTAAATCTAACCAAAATATTGTTTCATAAAAATCCCTCAAACTCTAGCTAATAAGAAGACATCTCTACTCCTCCAAGATGGGATCCACATCTTCACTCTCCTCTGCCTCATTTTCGACATGCTTATCCACATTAGCATTCTCTTCTATCCCAAAATCTGTAAATGTGTTGTTGTAGGGGGTGAACAAGAAGTCCATAGAAGATTCCTCTCAAATCCAGAAAAGGGTTTAAAATAAGATAAAAGAAAAAAAATAGCTCTTTTTTGGAAAATAGCATATACATTTTGAAAGTAAAATAATGACAGTCATAATGATATCAAGTGTACGACTTATAATAATTCAATAGCAGGAATAAACATTTAAAGTTAAGAGTAATCAACGAGTAATTCAATAACATTTTAATTTTTTCATGTATCTCATGCATGTTAGTTGCTTCTCAGGAATATACATGACGATTCTACCTTGTTCGCCCAACACAAACTCAACTATCTTAATTATTCCCCGCAGGGCCATATCACACACTACTTTAGGAAGAGAGTATATCGTCTCACACGACATTGATAAATCATTCTCAATAAAGGTATACCATCCCTCAACCTTGAACCTAAAGTGAAAAATAGTGATTGACCTCCAAAGGAAATAACCTACTAAAACTGTTAGGCAACCAACACACCCCCACTGGGATAGACTAACCTCTAACACTCTACTGTAGCTCTCAAAGGTAATTCAAGTATGTCACATCCAAACCAAACAAGAGATAAATACCACTAGTTTACCAAACATATATTCAACCAACCACAAGTTTCACAAATCCATTTTTCACAATTTCACAATTGCAATATACAATAATACTAATGGAATTAAAATATGAAAGAGATCACATCAAGAAAGTATTTACAATTTCGATATCTCAAATGTAGGGTTTTGCCAAAACTCTCCACTTATTGGAACAAGAACAAGTATTTGATTGAAAATAATGGAATCAAGAATAGGAATTTAGAAACCAATAAGGTTTTGGAAACCAAGTTCAAAACTACGTTTCAATTGGAAAGAAATTAAGAACTCATAATTATTTATCATATAAGTATCTAGAAGATTTAAAACATACACATAAATGCCCTAAGCCTCAATGAAAAAACTAAAGAAGAATCCCTTACCTTTAATCCAACTTTTGATGCAAACCTAGCATGTTTAATTTGTTCGCACCATGTGAATCCCTCTGAATCTTGTATTTTCTCCTTCCCTTTAACTCTCTAGAGGTGCCAAGGGTTAAACAATTGCTGAAATATAGCTAAAGGAGGCGTCCTTACGTAATTATTGTGTCAACACCTAAATATGAATCATAAGTCTAATCACTCCTAAAATTATACAGGCATTCGAACGTAACTTGGAACATGACTTGGCGTTCAGACATCTCGTGCTCCCAGTATCTCAATTTCTATCAAAATTTCTATTAGGCAGCAAAGTTGTAAGCCCCCAAATTCTTATCATTATATAGCAACATAATTATGTTTTTGAAATGCTAATATAGATAATGATGTATGCATGAACTATTCAGATTGTAAGAGAAGAAATAAAAATGTTAGTTGAGGTAATAGGGTATGTAGTAGAAGTTTGGAAGTATTTCGGAGTAAAAGCACACTTCAGAGAGAATTTGAGTGAGGAGGAGTTTTGAAATGCCTTAGTAATTTGATCATCACTTTTTATCCTGATGTTTTTTGAAGCTGAAATTTTTACAGTAGACAATAGATTTTCAAGTCTACAAAAGTGTATTTCACAAATATTTTCCAAATCGACCTCTAAATAGGTCAAAATTTCACTGGAAGTTCTTTCAAAAATTGGGAAAACTTTCGAATGTGAAAGTACGTTCGAATGACCAACTTTCGAACGTGAAAGTCCGTTCGAACGACAATTCATTCCAGTACTCTTGTTTGAGGAAAAAATCAAAGTACTGGTAGCAAGTGGCATTCGAACGCCAATGGCGTTCGAATGTGAGCAACGAATCAGAACATCAAATTTACGTCAGTCGGACTCCTTCTCACCCTATAAACACATAGTGTCACCTCGCTTAGCTCCAATACAACATTTCTAACCTTAGGAAGACTTAGAGAGGAAGAAAGAAGGGGGAAAACACAAGATCAAGGGAGGATTTGCGTCTTGAAGAAGATCCAAATTTCAAGTTTTTCAAGAACACTATAGAAAAAAAGGTAGAACTTTTCTTCCACTCTTCTTCATTGATGCTAGGGCTTATGTATATGCATGTTTCGACTCTAAATCTTATATATTTGTTATGTAATCCTAGTTTCTTGATATTCTAGCTAATAATACCGTGTGTTGATGGAAGTTATAGCTTAATAGCCATAAAATCTTTGTTTTTGACATCCAAACTCTAGTTTTTCAAGAAGTATGGATTTTTCTTTCGGATATTCATTTGTTTTTGATTTCAAAACTTCATATTCATTTGTTCTTGATTTCAAAACTTGATATTCATTTGTTCTTGATATCAAAACTTGAGATTCATTTGTTCTCGATTTCAAAACTTGATATTCATTTGTTCTTGATTTCAAAACTTGATATTCATTTGTTCTTGATATCAAAACATGTATTCCTTTGTTCTGGATTTTAAAACTTGATATTCATTTGTTCTTGATTTCAAAACTTGTTATTTATTTTATTTTTGATGTCAAAACTTGATATTCATTTATTCTTGATATCAAAACTTGATATTCATTTGTTCTTGATTTCAAAACTTGATATTCATTTGTTCTTGATATCAAAACTTGATATTCATTTGTTCTTGATATCAAAAACTCTAGTGCTTTTTTGAACACTAAAAATTATATCTTTTGATGATCTCTTGTTTATTTTCTTGAATGGCTCCATTGAAAAAATACCTAAGAAATTGAGAATTTTTGGATTTACTTGTTACTTGAAAATTTTGTTGGTATTGCATCTCTTGTGTGGTTTGTTATGATGGACTTGAATTCCCTTCGAGAGTTGCCATAGTGTGTTAGATATTAGTCTATCCTAGTGGGGTTGAGATGGTTGCCTAACACTTGTAGTAGATTGTTGTTTATGAGAACAACCACTATTGTTCACATATGTTTGAGGCTGATGAATGGTATATTTTTTCCTGGAAGGATTTTTCAATGCCAGGGGAGATGATATACGCCTTTCCTAAAGTGGTTTGTGATGGGTGAACGAGGTAGAGTCTTGGTGTAGATCCCTGAGAAACGACCAACATACCTGAGATACGAATACAGTTAAGGATACAGAAACATATTATGGGTACTGGTACAAATTGTGTGTTGTTATTTATTGTGGTGAAAATAGTTTATTATAGGAACTTGTTGGAAATGGTCTATGGTTGGAAATGGCTTGTTGCTGGGAATTGGTTTTACTTCTTTATTTACTTTATTGATATTGCTTAAACTTGAGATCGGTTGAACTATCATTGTTTTCTTTCAAATTTTATATATGATATTTGTGAAATGAGACCGATTTGTTTTATATATTTTCAAAACCTGATCGAGTTTGGGAGAATTTTCCTACAGAGCTTAGTTCTCACCCCCTGCAAATAATATTTATTCTCAGATTTCGGCTTAGAGGAAGAGCTCAGAGTCGATGAGCTAGTAGCTTGGGAAGCTCAATTGGAGGGAAGCGTGGATCTCGAGGAGAATGTCTAGAGTTGCTCTTTTTATGTCATAAACTAGGATATGCATTTTAAAACAGTGTATGAATGATATTATGTTTATCCCACTGTAAGATAATATTTGATTTTTGGAATGTAAATGTCATGGTTTGACATATTCTTTTGGATGATGTTGTAGATATTATATATGATGAATGAATTTTTTTTTTAATTTATGGATTTCGTTAGTTGCTCTCATGATGTGAATGGTTTGAGATAGTAATGTCGTCTAGGGTGAATTTTGGGGCGTTACATGTATGGTATTAGAGCTTAGGAGTTAGGTCTTAAATGGGAGTTGTAGGTTGGAGTACCATTAGACAAGTAGGACTAAGTCGAATGAATTGTTGACTTTAATCTTATACAAGCCTTATCCTATGGATTAAAGTGATAGTTAGGGTGTCTAGACCATCAAGGAAACTAAATTATAATTGAAGTGTTGGATGGATGGTATACGTGGATGTGGATGTGGGCATAGAGGTCAAGCACAACCACCAACACCACCTCCCGATGCCAAGAAAGGCATTTATCAATGCCTAAGGGATCTAACCACTCTAGTACAACACTAGAATGGGAACAACAACCACAATGGAGGGTTTCAACCATTAGCTCCTGTACCGGGCAATGGGAACGACAATAGAAGGATGATCGTTCTTAGGGAATTCTTGAGGCAACGACCACCTACTTTCTAAGGAAGCTCTCATCCTTTGGAGGCAGATAAGTAGATTCACCGGGAGAGAAAAATGTGTAATAGCATGAGAGTTACAGAAGATCTATGGGTTGGCCTTGCTACATATCTACTGGAGGGGGAGGTAGATCATTGGTGGGACTCGATGAAAAGAAGGAGAAACATTGACGCGATTACGTGGGAGGATTTTGAGTAGATCTTTCAAGACAAATATTTTCCTGAATCATTCAAGGACAAGATGAGTGCATATTTTCTCGCTCTACGATATGGTAGCATGACTGTGGCAGAGCATGAGAGAAGGTTCGATGAGCTATCCCGCTATGCCACGAAGTTCATATCTACTGAGGCCCTGAGGGCTAAACGATTCAAGTAGGGCTTGAGGCCTACCATCAAGGAGAAGCTTGTTGCTCACAAGATTTGGTCCTATGGGGATCTTGTTGACAGAGCTACATTGGTAGAAAGAGACACTAAAGACAATCAGCGACGACAGAACTTCGCGAGGGGAGGTCCGATCAGAACTAGTACTAGCAGCAGTGGAGTCACACGAAGTGCAGCTCTATACCGCTGACCTAACCAAGATTTGGGGCAAGGGAATCGAGTCATTCGAGGAGCTAGGGTTTCTCAAAATTGAGCAGGCACTAAACCGTGTCAATGCTTTATGTGTGGAGGGTTTAGGCAATTCAGAAATAACTACCCATCATTTCGACCAAAAACAAGTAAATGCAAATAATCCACCACTATAGAAGTCACTACAGTAGAGACCGTTCGCAGCTATAGCCCCCTGGAGATACCAATCAAGGAAGAGTTTTTGCTTTGACCTAACCAAAGGAAGATGTTTCCAATGCAGTTGTGGAAGGTATTATTCTTCTCTATAATTCTTGGGCCCGAATTTTATTTGATCCCGTTGCTACTCATTCTTTCTTACGCACTGCATATGCTATTGAATTGGGATTAGAACTTGACAATCTAAAACATTCCTTGAGTGTTGACATGCCTACGAGAGAACAGTTGGATACTAGAAGGGTGTGTAGAGGTTGTGTGCTTCAAATTGGGAGCAAGAATTGATTGTAGACTTGGTTGCATTAGACATGAAGGGTTATGACATAGGAATGAACTTGTTCACTTTTCATGTGGTAATGAATTATTTCCGTAAATGGATTTTATTTCAATTACTGGGAGGGGTTGTCTTCAGTTTCATTAAGGATCGGAATTCTTCCCATCCATTTCCCACTACAGGTAATAGATTCTTGAAAGCTAAGGCGAGGAGCAATCTGAGTTTCTTACCTAGTTTAATGGGAGATGATCGGGATAAATTCCATTCGAGCATGGTGTTGATAGTGTTGGATTTTTTTTGATATCTTCCCAGATGAACTACCCGGGTTAAGTACTTTAGGTCAGATAACTTTTATCGAGAAAGGAGTTGTGTCTAAGCGACGATCTGTAGTAGAGGGCTTGAGTACGATTTTGGCATTGAGGACATGATTAAGCCACTAATAGGGACTAGCGAGCACACCAGTGAGGTAGGAACTGTAGTAGGTGAGGAGACTCACCCCACATCTAGTAAGCTAATATTCTCTTATTCCTTGGTTGCATTGACATAGTTTTTTGTTATTTTCTCTTTTATAATAATATTGAATTATAGGTATGGGGGACAACTTTCACGTAATGAGCTTACTTGATGAATTGGACAAGGATGAGCTAGTGGCTACTAGAAGGAAAGGCAAGTTGTTTGCCCATGTTGTTGGGGAGAGGTCTACCAAGAATGTGAAGTCTATTGCTAAACGAGCTCAAGGACCCAGCTTGAATGTAGATTTTTATATCACCTTTAAGTTCCCTGTGGGTGAAGGCTCAGTGCTTGAGGATGTTGAGGTAGCTAGAATGATAGGTACTAATATTGTGCTTGCAAGAGATAAAAAGAATGTATCGTTGATGACATTAACAAGCTTGGTTGACTCTCTCTATCATGCATCTCTTTAGGTGAGCTTTCTTCTAAAAATATTAACTTAGTTTCTCCAAGGCCTTGGTTAACATATAATTGCTTGTGTAGAGTTTATAACTTTCAGTTGATATAGCTCACCACTATGAGAAGTTCGAGCATCAGGTAGCATTGGTAGAAGAGCAAAGGTCGCCTCTTTGAAGTAAGAGCTCACTACATCAAGGAGAGAAGTTGCTTAGGTTCGAGCCTGAGATAGCTCACTTGATAGGGGGCTCGCTGCAACATAGAGGAAGGTTGTTGAGATAGATCAGCAGGTTAAGGAGGCTACCTATAAGCACTACTCGAAGTTTCTGGAGACGACTATGGGCAAGCTTGGTAAACAGAAGAATAGGATCTTCGGTGATGACTAGGAAGGAGCACTCAAGGCTATTGGATTGACAAAACCTTTTTAGCTTAGGAAGACATTCCTTGGCTCGAGATTGATCAGCCGTTTCCAAATATCAAGAGGCTATACCTTGATGATGACAGCACTTCTGATGGAGTCAAGACTTAGCTTTACTTATGTTTTCAAGTTTAATATGTATGAAATTCCACATTCTTTGAACTATTATGTGTATGAACTATCTTTAGATGTTGTTGATCCTTATTAACTAGTAATAAAGTAACCATTCTTCTATGCTTATATGTATATACATTCTTATGTTACCTTACTCCAGGATTTGTTGGGTAGTCGTTGCCTAATGAGCTACTCTATTGTATAAATGCATTAGCAGTCATAGAGAAACTTGCATTGGAGGTGAGATAACTTCTAGAAATGTCGAGTGAACTAGCTGAGGTAGAATCTTAGAGGTTGGTAAGAGGCGAATGAGCCTTGAGGTGCAACCATAGAGGTTGTCTAGAGGCAAAGGAGCCTTGAGGTGCAACCATTAAGGTTGGCTAGAGGCGAAGAAACCTTAAGGTGCAACCACTAAGGTTGGCTAGAGGCGAAGAAGCCTTGAGGTGAAATCATGGAGGTTGTCTAAAGGAGAAAGAGCCTTGAGGTGAAACCACAGAGGTTGGCTTAAGGTAGACCATTAGAGGTTGTCAAGAGGAAAATGATCCTTGCGGTGCACCCACAGAGGTTGTCTAGAGGTGAAGGAGCCTTGAGGTGCAACCATGGAGGTTGGCTAGACGGGAAGGAGCCTTGGGGTGCAATCATGGAGGTTGGCTTAAGGTATATCCTTAGAGGTTGGCAAGAGGCAAAGGAGTCTTGAGGTGTAACCACGGACATTGGATAGAGGTGAAGGGGCCTTGAGGTGCAATTATGGAGGTTTGCTTGAGGTAGAACATTAAAGGTTGGTAGGAGGCGAAGGACCCTTGAGGTGCAACCACTAAGATTGGCCTGAGGTGTAACCTTAGAGGTTGGCTTGAGGTGTGACCTTGGAGTTTGGCTTGAGGTGAAGTATCCTTGAGACTTGAGGGGCAACCAACAAGGTTGGCTTGAGGTTAGGTAGTTGTGTGAGTCATTTTTAGGTAATGCCTTCCTTTGTCTCACAGACAGCGCCAATCGTGTAGGGAGAATTTCACACTATGAGTCACCGCTTCATACTAATGAAGAGGATGGTGAGAAAGCCTTGAGTAACCTACAAGACAAGAGAATACCTAGGTGAACCGATGGCTGAAGAAGGCTAAAGGGACTTCAATGCTTAAGTCAGATCACAAGTCAGAGAGAAAAGTATTGAGTGAAAAGGCTCGAATTGAATTAATCTTCCTAGTTCTTAGGCCTTTATTTATAGTAGTAGGGAGGTGTATCCCAATTGAACCCAAAAGATGATTGGTTCGACCTCATCGCTACGACCTAGAAATACGGGGTTGAGTTAGACTAGGACTCTTGGTCGTCGATCCTTATCGCTAACCTCTGGTTGGTGAGAGTAGCATTTCACTTGGACTCTAACCCTTTGCTGCCTTATTCCAAGCTCCTAAATATTTGGAGTGGTATTTTATTAGGACTCGAGGTCCTTGGTTGATTCCTCATTGAGTATGACTCGTCTTTAATTGCCTTGGGTATCAAGTTTGGACGAGGGAGGAAATGCTTAGCCAAGCCATTTTCCTATTGGTAGTGGCTTGGCAAGCCTATTTACTGACTGGAAACTACCAAGTGAGCCACCTACCAACTAGCAATGGCCTAGCCAAGCACCTACCCACTAGCACAAGCGAGCCTAGATACCTGCAGTCTAGCAGTAGCGAGACCAACCTACCTCTTGGCCTTGTAGAGTGGCGAGGGAAAGCTTTTGAGACTTTTCAAGTGGTGAAGGAAACCCCTTGAGCTTGCTTTTGTTGATTGGCATAAGGTCTCTGCCGAGTGGCACAAGCTTCCTTTGGCTTTGCTTTGGTCGAGTGGCATAAGCCAACTTTGGCTTTGGTTTTACCGAGTAGCATGAAGAAGCTTCCTTTGGATTCTTGCCGAGTGGTGTTTCTATTGAGTGGCATAAGCCACTTGCACTTTATACCTAACAGTACGAAAGGCTTTCGAAATGGGGAAGTTCACGCACGAAAACTCATATCCCTCAATTTTGGGAGCCCATTAAGGGTGCTAGTGTAACATTTATTTTTCCATTGACAATGAACAAAAACAAAAACATTTTCTTGTCATTAATTGTAGTTAACGTGTAATAAATAACTAAATAATAATATTAGTGATACATAATTTGGAGATTTAATACATTGTAACTACGATATTGATTGTGAACTTTATTTTGCTAATTCAAATGCCACCGTTCATTGCGTTCTCACATTAGCATGTAACCTTTTTACCCTATACACAACCAAAACGTACATGACGAGACTTAGAAGTCCTTTGGAATTTGACCCAAAATCTTTAATTGTTATAAATGAGAGTTTGTTGGGTTATCAATATGAGAATCCTGAATGGAATAGGAAAAAAATTGTAAGAGTTTTAGTACACCATGAATACTTATATTAGACATGTGATAGGAAAGAAAAGATCAAGTTGTATCTAAATAGCGTTGGGTAATAATATTTCATCCCTATAAATATGATTGAGTATTATGTAATAAATTACTAGATGACTAGTTTGTCTAGTTAATAATACATTGATGTAGGTTTTTGGTCTATAGATGTAGGTACGGTGTACCAAGGTGGGTACGCTATATTGAACCATGTTATATATTTAGTGTCATATTTTTATTATTTTTCTATATTTGAATTCCTATATTCCAAATTATGCTATGAGTCCTAATTATCCGCTTTGCAAAACCAACAAATGGTATCAAAGTTTGATTGATGATCCTATTTAAACAATTAGAGTGAGCTAGATTGACGATCCTGGTGCAACAATCAAAGAAAATTGTTGGCAATTCAATAGTCAACTTGATGTTCATGTTATAGAAGATTCCCATGTCATGTGCGTATAGAGTGGGCTGGAGATTAATTACATCGTACATATATTAAGGATGTATTCTTAAAAATTTATTTGATGCATCTTTTTGTTTGGATCCATCTATAAAGAAAATTTTAAAGTAGGCATGAAATCAAACAGGAGACTAAGCTGCTTCCATATTGCTGGATTTCAAAAATTACTACATGTGCTGTGTTGAATATGTTTCTTCAGGATTTTTGGCTCTTATAGTTGAAGTCGTGGTGTTCGAATGGTTTGGAAGCTATTGAGCCGACATAAACTCAATAATGACGATGTGGTGTTTCATGGGATCTGAGTCACTGGGCTTTGTCATTGAATGGTGAAGCATTAACCATTGAAACCTCCCAAGTGTAGGAAAGACACAAGCAGAGATTCACAGTTAATGCATGCCTAGGCACAGGTTCTTGAAAGACAAAGAGAATTGTGGCGACTCAAAAGAGTAGGTTTACATGTTGTGCTTGAAAGAAATTGTAGATCATAATTAAGGTTGCTAAGCCTGATCTTGGGCATGACCAAATTTGAAGAGTTTGGTTCGAGAGAGACTACTAGAATTTGACCCAAATTCTCTAATTGTTATGAATGAGAGTTTGTTGTGTAGTCAATGTGAGAATCTTGAATATAATAGGAAACAAAATGAAAGTGTTTTAATATATCACGAACAAGTATATTAGATATGTGATATGAAACAAAAATATCAAGTTATATCTGAATAGAGTTGGGTTACAGTTTTTTATCCCAATAAATAGGTTTGAGTATTATGAAACGAGTTGTCAGATGACTTGTTCTTCTAGTGAATAATACATCGATGTAGGTTTTTGGTCCGTGGATGTAGTCACGGAGTTTTAAGGTGAGTACGCTGTATTGAACCACGTTATATCTTTATGTCATGTTTTTATTATTTTTTCTATCTATTAATTCTTATATTTCTACTTATGTTGTGAATATTAATTATCCGTTGTGCAAAACCAACAAATCCAAATACGCATACAAACATATAGGAAGGTCTAACGTCTTGGAAGTAATGGAGGCTTACAAGTCAATAACACATGAAATACCAAGTGGTACCTGAAAAACTAAGTCTTTTTTCTTTTTGATAGATAGAATATAGAATTAACCAAAAAGATGTACCCATTCTACAATTCCATGTTGCAGAAGGAAAAGCAAGCATGCATGTTGATGTTTTAATTGTCCCCTCCGCATCAGCAATTGTTGCCTTCTATGAAACAAGTTTATGATGCATAAATCAATGTTCCAATTCGGTTGGTAGATTCCTATTCACAATCACTTAACGCAGAAGACTGATAGCGATGCCATGACTTTGTTTATTGGATGGATGTCATTGGTGAAGCAAGAGGATTATGATGACAGAGGACACAATAATCTTCAAGATGGTGGAGCTTTTAAGGTGATTTAGAAAAAAATTAATATCGTTTTTGTTTTTTGTTTTATAATTAAAAAATAAGAATATATAAAAAGGAAAATAAATATGTAATTCTCTGCTGTTCATTAAAGAAACTGGTACCAATATACAATATGAGACTGTGCTATAGAAAATTATAAGCAAAAGGATAAGAATATTGTTTTCCATTATCAATAGTGTGAATGAATCGACGTAACACACTGAGCTTCATTATTGGTTCATATATTCCTTCCTCATCTCCAAGATTCATGAATAGCTATGTTATCTCTATTACTATTATTGCTAAGGTAAAGGTCCATTGCATCATGATGCTGTACATTCCGTCAGTTTGCTGAATGAAAAATGTTATTTAGACCTAATGCGAGGACCTAATTAATTACATATGTTATATTAAAAGTGGGTTCCACCTAACATTATAATTCAAAATTAATATAGTAGTTACATTAAATTATGTCCCTAAAACATTATTTTGGATTTTCATGGCAAACGTATAATCATATTATTAACTAGGTGAATGAACATTGTCTTGTTGCTTGAAGCAACTTTCATTCTAGGTCGCCCAATAAAAATATGGCTTCATCAATATATAACATGGACTAAAGAAAGGTCATGCACCCGCATAGGAAATTGGTATTTGAGTTTGGAGATATGTAGCAGGGAGATATGCTTATTGCGATTATACGTAGATTCTGGCTGAACCATTAATGCTGAAACTTAATTTTAACTATATTAGTAATGTAGAACTATTACAAGTAGATGTTGAGTTACATCCGCAAGCAAGGTTTTGTTGGAAATAATGGTTTTAGAATAATTATTTTGAGTAACTTTGGGTTTAAATAAAGTAAGACTCACACTTCGAAATCAGTGGGGCCAAGTTTAAATGCATTTTCCTCCACGGGGAGAATAAAGTGGTGTGTTTATTTATTTAAAACCATTAAGTATTGAATGACAAATCATGTCCCAAAGTGACCCTTTTCAATGGATGTAAGGAACTAAGTTTAATGAAGTGTAATGTACAAGACTTGTCACACAATGAAAGAATACTAAAACTTTGGTGAGTTAATATACTCCTAATTGGCTTCATGTGCTAGACCCGAAAGGGTACTAGACTTTTGTGAGCAGAGCGAGCATCTACACAACCTTGGTTACCACACGAGCGTGGGCTCGGGCTCGGGCTTGGGTCAACAAGATTCTATCTTTTTTGGAGAAAATTTATTTGATGCAATGCGAGTTATGGGTCAAACCAAACGGATCTAGATTCTTATCACAGTTTTTCCCTTCCAACTGAAATTTTAATATCCAAACGGATTTTAAAATTTTTTGTCTGTCAATTATTTAAATTCGGCGCCAAAATTGTGTATGTGTTTGTTCAATCCAGAGGTGTATTTTCCTTCTTCGTTAATATTCAAATTAAGAGTGTATCTCTTCGATCCGAATAGGTTCAACGAACAGTGGCATCCCGTGCCTCTTACGCCCATTCTCAACACACCAAAAACAGAAAGTAATCATCTGCATACTTTTACATATCTCTTTCTCTTTCTGCATTATATTCTTGTTCGGTTCAAATATAAACACAGAGTTGTGTTTGTTGGAGTTCTAAAGATTGAAGTTTCACTTCTTCATAAAAGAAAATACGTTCTATCTTGTGAAACGATTGCTTATTGACCTGAAGCACCGAGAGGAAGCAAATATGTCTTAAGGAAACTGTGATTACACATGGCTCAAATTATTTCTGATTTTCTGAATTCTTATTTATATTATTGTTTTTCTGTGTCACTGTAAGTGCGTTACTATTTTAACATTTAGTTTTATTTATTTAATTGCATATAAAAGTATACTTAGTGATTATAGAATTGTTACAATAATTCTAATTATTTATATATATATATTTGAAATAACAATCCTAAGACATATTTGTACTTATTGTATAATTAGTTTAATTGTTGTTATAATCTAAATCAGAATATGGTATTTGTTTATATTACTTTGTTAGTTTGTCAAAATCATAATGATAGTCATTTTTGTTTGTGTAAGAGAGATGGCTACAAGAAATTATGTTCCTACTATTGTAAGTGTGTCTCATGGAGAGAAGCCCAAGTAATTTTGTGGCTTGGACTTCAAACGTTGGCAACAAAAAATGCTTTTCTATCTTACGACACTAAACCTTGCAAAATTTCTAAGTGAGGACATCCCCGCACTTAGTGAAAATGAAATTGATAAGGAAAAGTTGATTAGTGTGGATGCTTGAAGCATTTGGATTTCTTGTGTAGAAATTATATCTTGAACAAACTAGACAATGCATTATACAATGTGTATAGTGCTATCAATTCTGTAGAAAAACTTTAGGGGTCTTTAGACAAGAAATACAAGACCAAGGATGTTGGCAAGAATAAATTCATTATTGACAAATTCTTGGATGATAAAATGATGTATTCGAATACCATCATTACCAAAGTTTAAGAACTTCAAGTTCTCCTTCATGACATTCATGTCGAGGGTATTTCTCTTAGTGAGTCATCCAAAGTGGTTATGGTTGTGAAAAAATTACCACCGCTTTGGAAGGAGTCAAATAAATTCAAAGAAGCCAAATTCTCAAGCAAACCTGATTGAAATAGATAAGCTATCAGTGGAAGTTGCTGACATGAACCTCTCAGCAATTGTATCTGAATGTAACTTGGTGGAAAACCGCAAGGAATGGTGGGTTGATATCAGCGCTACTTGACACATTTGCTCCAACAAATGGATGTTCTCTACTTAACAAAAGTTACAGAATGATGAACAACTCTACATGGATAATTCCACTACCTCCAAGGTTAAAGGATGTGACAAAGTAATACTAAAGATGGCATCTAACATGGAACTCATTTTGAACGAAGTGCTTCATGTGTCGAGATTCGTAAGAATTTGGTGTCCAACTCTTTCCTTAGCAAGAGGAGTTTTAAGTTAGTCATTGTATTCAATATGCTTGTACTTACCAAAAATGAAATGTTTGTAGGAAAGTGATACTTGAATGATGGTCTCTTTAAGCTCAATGTAATGACTGTTGTACCCAAAGCTATTATTTGATAAGAATAATTCTTCTTACTTGCTTGAATCTTCAATTAAATGGCATGCTACGCTAGAAAATATTAATTATGATACAATTAGAAGATTAATCAATTTGAATGATTTGCCTAAATTGAATTATGGAAAGGTCGAAAATCTTCCTATAAATGCTTTAAAGTGTGGGGGTATCTAGCCAAAGTGGCAATTCCTAAAACCTAAAAGAGTAAAGATAAGACCTAAAACCATTAATTGTGTATTCATTGGTTATGCCTATAACAGTAGTGCAGATTGATTTCTTGTTCATAAATCTGAGATTTCTGGCATGCATATTAATACAATTATTGAATATAGGACTATTTCATTCTTTGAAATAATTTTTCATTTAATATTTCAAGCTCATTAAAGAGACCAATTGATGCTAGAACTATTAATGGTAAATTCAATACATACAAGAAGTTTATACAAGATGAACCTAGACGTAGAAAAAGGGCAAAGAATTCAATGTCGTTTGGTCATGATTTTCTAACTTATCTATTAGAGAATGATCCTTAAAATTTCAATGAAGCTATGTACTCCTTTGAACCTCCTTATTAGAAGGAAGCAGCTAATTCTGAAATTGAATCCATTATGAGAAATCATGCATGAGAATTGATGGATCTTTAACCAGGTAATAAACCTTTAGGCTATTAATATATCTTTGAAAAGAAAATGAAAGTCGATGGATCCATTGACAAGTACAAAGATAGACTTGTAGCCAAATAAGCAAAAAGAATGATTGGATTAGTTTGACAGTTATTCACTAATTACTAGAATAACATCCAAACGAATATTAATTGCTATAGTTTCTTTGAATGGTCTTTAGATAAATCAAATGGATGTAAAGACAATATTCTAAAATGATGAATTAGATGAAGAAATGTACATGGAATAACTTGAAGGTTCATTGTTAATGGACAAGAAAGGAAAGTATGAAAGCTTGTTAAATCTCTTTATGGTTTAAAACAAACACCAAAGCAGTGACATGAGAAATTTGGCAAGGCAATGTTGTCAAATGGGTTTTAAATAAATGAGTGTGACAAATATGTTTATGTCAAAACTACTCATAGTGGATATGTTATTGTATGTCTTTATATAGACGATATGCTAATTTTAGGTAGCAATAATAATGTCATTAAATCTACCAAATGGATGTTGACAATTAAGTTTGAAATGAAATACCCTACGTGTTGTTGACGTTATACTAGGAATTAAAATTTTTAGGAATGTCAGATGGACTAAATTTATCTCAATATCATTATATTGATAAAATATTTGATAAGTTTAAGAAGTATTAGATAAAACCTATGAAAACGCCTATCGACATTTATATTCATCTCTCTAAGAATAATGGAGAAAATATACCTCAATTAGAATACGCACGTATAATTAGTAGTTTAATGTACATCATGAATTGTACTTGTCTGGATTTAGCATACTCTATGAGTAACTTAAGTCAATATAAGTAATCTAGAAAAAGACCACTGAAAAGCAATAATTAGGGTATTGGAATATTTAAAATATACCCAAACCTATGGTTTGCATTTCACAAAATACCCAGTTGTGCTCGATGGATATACTGATGCTAACTGGATATCGGATACTAAAGATTTAAAATCTACAAGTGGATATGTTTTTATCTTGAGTAGTGTAATCTTGCCACGGAAACCCTCAAAGAAAACATGTATTGCTTCATCTACAATGGAATCTTAATTCATTACCTTAGATAAAGTTGGAGAAGAAGCAAAATAATTTTGCAACTTCTTCCAAATTGGTCAAAGCCTATGCCAGCAATATGTATACATTGTGATAGTTGATGAGTATAGAATATTGCATATCATGTATCTCTTTTGCACCCATATTACTTTTTTATGGTGAAAATTAGGGGAAATGATTTCAAATTCATAATTAATGGAGATTTGTGTTATTATAGGTAAAGAGTAGGTAGGGTCATGTATAAAGCATCCCATCAAGTGCTCAAAGGCAATAGGGAAAGAAGGGATTTCATAACGGATGGCTCGGGACCTCAAGGAACCAAGAAAATCCCAAAGTAGGACAAAACCTACAAGTAGAATACAACCAAGACCTACCGATAAAAGTCATTCAAAACCTACTAGTAGAAGATTCAAAACCTACTAGTAGAAGATTCAAAACCTATCAGTAGAAAATGCTACTGAAATTCTTCTACCACAACCATGCAAAAACCTACCGGTAGAAACTCTTACTAGAAAAAACCTACCGGTAGGTTTTCTTACGTTCTATCAGTAGGTTTTGCCTAGATTTTTCAGATACCTGCTCACACAACTCCACCTATTTCAAGGGCCCACCTCTTGTCCTCTAAGTCATACCCTGACATATTTGACACCCCATGATGCTCTCCTAACCCCTATAGTCGGATTTGAAGTAAGAGAGAGTGGAGAAGCAAGAGAGAGAAGAGGGATGGTTTGTGAAGCATAGGAAGACCATGTTTGGTCTGAACTTGCTTGTAGAAGTGTCAAACCTCTCCCCCAATCATTTCAATTCAGTTCACACATTCTAAGGGAGAGCGTATGGACGAAAATGAGGAGTCGTACACCATTATTCAAATTTTACATGCTTTTAGAGAGAGAATCTCCAAGGTTGAAGATGAAGTTTTAGAGAGAGAAAGTTGAGTTTTTACATTTCCTGCACCATTTTCATTGTAGTAAGCTTTATTTTACTTGTAATCTTTCCCTCTTTCACTTTAAACTCTTTTATTCAAGTTGTAATCAAGCTTAGCTAAGTGTTCAATTATTTTCATTTCTACATTTGGGTATTTTCTCTTCAAGCTTTGTATTTTGGGTAAGAATGACTTTGCTCTTTAGTTTAAACCTTTTCTTGCATCAACAAAATTTCATGTTTCATTTCACTACCATGTTTCTTTACATTATGGTTGTTCTTGCCTTTACTATCAGTAGCTAGACTTTTAGTTGGCTAATCCAAGGTTAATTTCCTATTGGGTATGTGAAATCGACTCTTTTTTATTCTTCCTCGTAGTGTAAAGTGTTTAGTTTGACTAGGTTGAGTGCGTACATGGTTGTTGACTCTTGATACATCGTAGACTTGTCACGTGGTATGATTTGGTCCAATACAACCATATCGTCTCTTACTTCCTACAAATCAATCAAATACCGAGACACCATTGGTTGAATGAAGTGAGTCGAATTGGCATTCCCATTGAAATGACTTCTATAGATTAGTCAACCTTATTTTTTTGCATTTTTACCAAAACACAACTCACCAAACAAAATTCACATGATTTTCCAATTTCATTTCCTTACAAATCACCCTTCAAAAATATTTGACATTTTTTTTCCCTAAGGAGACGACTTTGGAATAACCATTCCAAGTAAAACATGACATTGCAAGTCTCTTTATACTTGGGGAGCACTTTTGCACACACACACAGTCTCTCTACACATTTTTGTTCACAAGATTCTCTATTTCTTGCACAAACCCGAGGGAGAGTGACACTCACCAACTCGTATAAGTCATATACACACAATCTAGATTTGAGTGTTTGGAAATTAGGGAAAATCATTCAAGCAATAGTCAATCAATGATTGGAAGGGCAAAAAATTGTATGTATGATTGTAAGTCTCGACACATATGTCGTAGACAGAATACTGTAAGACAGTTGCTCTCGAATGATTTTATATGCATTGAGTACATAAAGTCATATGCTTATATTGTGGATCCGCTTACAAAAGGTTTGACTAGAGAGCAAGTAGAAAGTTCATCAAAGAGAATGGGCTTAAAGCCTATTATTTAATCAAGAGTCAACATAATAGTAATCCAATTTAGATGACTGGAGATCCCAAGATCTAAGTTCAAAGGGACAACTGAATTATGTGCAACTCATAAATGCACTAAGGAGTTTTTTAACTTCATTCCATTCCTATGATCAGACAGTGCATATATGTCACGAGAACTAGGGGTAAATTACGCTTTTAATGATTTATGTGACTTGAAAAATTATAAGTAGGGTATAACAGAATACCCTCAGTATGAAATTACTGATGTGAGTAAGAAGTGACTACTTCTATGAGAATCGTAGGCTGATTATTCTAAATTATTAATGAAATCAAGTGATGTTTAAGGCCAAAATAAACACAAAAATGAGAACCAACTGTGTCTGAAAGGAAACTGTGTGAATTCTATTGTCTTAGTTTACACAAACAGTTGAAAATTCAAATACATTAAATCCATTGATTAGTCAAGTGATTAGCACAAAAATATTGCATAGTTCATGTATTAATCATACCATTTTCACTTGTTATTGGAGGATAAATGATTCGAGTTGCAACGATAGAGTTCTTAACAATGATAAGTGATGTTTACAGGTAAAAGAGGCTAAATGAGACTCCTTAAGGGCTTCCCAAGTGCCTTGAGGATGATGAAGTTGAAAGGTTGTCTTGAGAATAGCTCCGGAGAGGAGAAAATTAGAAAACCAACCAAAGCGTATCGATACACTTCGCATGATATGCCCAAATTCTACAGAGTTTCTCTGCTGCCTTGAGGGTCCCACTAACATTTCTCCCCCCACTCCTCTGACATGCCCACGACACTGTTCATCCCTTTCACACATTCATTTGGACTTTAGAGTCATGGTGACCAATGAGGAGAGAGAAGATAACAGAAGCTGGGTGTGTAGACAATGTCAGCACACCCTTATCTAGCCCATTCCTCCTGCAACCTATTAATGGAGATCACATCTTCAGGCTAGGCCATGACTAGAGGGCATGTCTTTGGCAAGGAAGCTCTGGATTGTGCACCATTCCATACATTATACAAGATATAGAGAGAGAAAGTCTGGGAAGAAGATGATGAATAGTGTAGAGAGAGAAGTTTAGTTTTTCGTATTTACTTTCATTCATTGACTTCTATTTTTATGTAAGAATATTCTAAGCTTCATTTAATACCTTGAATTTCATTTATTTCTAGTGGTCTTCAAGCTTAATCTTCATTTAAAGCTTTCACCATTAATGCTTTTATGCTCTTCATTTTGTCTTAGTTTTGAAATGGGTATTCATTGCTTTCTCTTATAGCTTATGTTTTCTTGCATTTAGTTATTCAAGAACTTTATTTCTTTGCAATGCATCTTTATTATGTAGTTAGTTTCACATTAAGCATGAGTAGCTAAATCTTTTAGTTGACAAATCTAAGGGGAAGCTCCACTTGAGTATACCATTTCAACTGATTCTCATTTCTCCTCTCGGTGTATAATGGCTCGGTTTGACTATGTTGGGGTGAGGACATGGTTGTGAGTTCTTCATACACCGTAGGCATTGCCATGAGGTATGCTTGATCCTCACCTCTATTTTAGTCCCGAGCTTCCCACGAATCAATCGTACATTTAAGCACCATTAGAGGAAGGGGTTGAGTTGTTTTGACATTCTCATTGGAGTGAACCTTTGTTATTTGTCAACACTTGTTCTCATTTTATTTCATAGAACTACACTCACAATCGATTCAAATTCCTTCCCCTTGGAGATGACCTTGAATTACCTCCAAGTAAAACACGACCCACAAAAGTCTTCTTGCGCTTGGGGAGTACTTTTGTTCATACATTCTCCATTTCATACATTTCATTTCCATCATTCTGTTGCCCCATTTCCCGTACACCCATATCTTCATTTCATACATCATACATACACATTGAGGGAGATGTTAGTAGGTTAGGAACAACAAAGAAATATATCAAGTATTTTTGGAGCCGTTGTCGGGGAAGGCAAGTTTCGAATCAAGGAAGTGATTTTCGGACAACGGAGGTAAGTCCCATGATTTTCATCATGGGCTAAGGTATGTTATTTCATGTATATACTTTGTTTGTGTTATATTTTCAATTGTAGATAGTTTTGCTTCATGTGGGGACGGAACAATCAAAATCGACTTGTTAGACAACCATTAGCCCCTAACATGAATCCTAACCAAGACCCACCCGAGGATGCAGGTGACAACTTTGAGAATGTGGATGCCAATCCAAACATTCAATGGGGTGGGGGAGTGCCCGAACCTAGAGTGCAAAATCCTTGATTGCATTACCCCCCTCCCATTAACAAAGGGAATAACATCCAAATGGATCCTCCGGCAAGGTCTATGAGGGAGTTCTTTTAACCAACCCGAAGCACCACACCCTCATGCATCCATTTACTAGTTCAAGCCCATCTCTTCCAAGTTAAGCTGAGGATGTTGCAACTACTTCCAACATTCTGTGGGATTAAAAAGGAAAACCCTTACTTGCACATAAGGGATTTTGAGGATATTGTTGCAACATTCAATGCTAATTATGTCATGGAGGATATAGCTTAATTAAAATTTTTTCCTTTCTCCCTTGGTGATAGAGACAAATCATGGTTGTATGCCTTGCGACCTCGATCCATTACCACTTGGGCTCAAATGCTTTATGACATTTTGAATAATTTTTTTCCAGTTCATAGAACCACCTCTTTAAAAAAGGAAATTTAAAATTTTTCTAAAAAGCTCAATGAGTAGTTCTATCAATGCTAGGATTGCTACAAGGAGTTGATACAATCCATACCACACCATGGCTTTGAATCATGGCAGTTGGTAAGTTTCTTCTATGAAGGAATTACACCAAGTCATAGACAATTCATAGGCATGATGTGTAATGACGAGTTCTTGAACAAAGACCCCGATAAGGCCCTAGACTACTTCAGTACATTGGCCTAAAATGCACAATCCTGGGACGTTAGGGATCCCAACTATGTACCTAGGACTTCTATGGGTAGTAGTCAACTACAAGGGGGGATCTATGATTTGAGAGACCGAGAAGACTTGCTTTCAAAAATTGCCAAATTATCAAGGAAAGTTGAGAGTCTTCAGGTTAACAGGAGGCATGAAGTGTCACATATGTCTGCTTAATTTGTGAGAATGGGGAGCATTCCATATCTGAGTGCCTCAACATTTTGGCGCTTAAGGAAGCATACCATGAGCAAGTGCATACATTTAACCTACCAAGGCAATCATTTTTTTCACATTCTAACACTTATAATCCGGGTTGGATAAATCATCCAAATTTTAGTTGGAGAAATGAGAACCTTATTCCTCATGGTTGGAATGCATATTCATCACCCACACCTCCAAGGAAAAATCAATACCAAGGTCAAGGGCAAGCATCGAGCTCCCAAAAAAATTTCTCCCAAGGTCCACATCCTCAAAGTCTCTTCCAACAAGGACCATCCAATCCTTCCACCTACCAACCTCCCCATAAGAGAAATTTGGAGGATGTCATATACAATTTCATCCACAGTCAAACCACTTTCAACAATAACATCTCAACTCAACTCACAAAAATCACCAATCACATAGGGTTGTCACAACAAGAAAAGGGCAAATTTTTCGCTCAACCCCAAGAGAAACCTAAGGGAAAACATGTGATTGAGTTTTCTTAAAACACCAAGGAGAGTTGTGAGTAACTCAAGGTAGTCACCACCCTCCGTAGTGGCAAACAAATCGACAAAACCATTGTGCCAAAGGTCTCACCTAAGGCCACATTGCCAACAGAAAAATAGAACATGGGTGACATTGATGAGGGTGAGTCAGTGAAAAGAAAGAAATTCAAGTAGTTGAGGAAAAGAAATTGGTTGATGATAGTGTGATTGTTTCCCCTATGCCTTCCCCTTTTCCTAATCATTTGAAGCCACTAGTCAAGGTGGGTAATTATGTTGATATTTTAGAAATGTTTAAGCAGGTGAAGATCAATATTCCACTCCTCGACGCCATCAAGAAAATCCCTTCTTGTGCCAAGATTTTGAAGGATTTGTGCACTGTGAAGAGAAAACTAAATGTTCACAAGAAGGCATTCCTCACCGAGCAAGTGAGCTCAATATTGAGGATAAATACTCCACCAAAATTTAAAGACCTCGACTTCCCTTCCATTGCCATCACAATAGGGAATTGTCGGGTGGAGCAAGCATTGCTTGACTTGGAGGCTAGTGTCAATCTCTTACCTTACTCGGTGTACAAGCAACTCCAACTTGAAGAGTTAAATCCAACTCCAATCACTTTTCAGTTGGCCGATCGAAACATTTGAACACCCAAGGGAGTGGTTGAGGATGTTTTAGTTTTAGTGGATAATTTTTATTTTTCTATTGATTTCATTGTGCTTGAAACTCATCCTGTTGCTAACCCTTGCTCCCAAATCGTTTTTATACTTGGTAGTCCTTTTCTTGCTACATCTAATGTCATTATTAATTGCATGAATGGTCTCATGAAGCTGGCATTTGGGAATATAACAATGGAGCTCAATGTTTTCAATTTGGCAAAACAACTAGGTGATGATGAGGAATTAAGTGAGGTTAATAGAATCGACACTTTACTTGGGGAGAACTTAGAGCTTGAGGGGATGTTAAAGTTTAAGGAAGAGGAAATGATTAACCTTGAGGAATTTGATGAACAAAAGGAGGTAGAAGTCGTGACAGGGATGGAAAGGTGGATCTCTACATTCGAAGAGTTACCCCATTGAGAAAAGAAAATTTTTCTGTCTGATGAACAAAAGCCCAACTTGGAGTTGAAGCCCTTGCCCTCCCATTTGAAGTACGCTTATCTCGGGGAAGGTGAAAAATTTTCGGTAGTCATTAGTTCTATATTGAACATGAAACAAGAAATAGAACTCTTTGATGTATTAAGAAAGCATAAAGGAGCAATCGGGTAGACCATTGTGGATATAAAGGGAATAAGCCCTCTCATTTGCACTCACCGTATATATTTTGAGGAGGATTCCAAACCTTCCCGATAACTACAAGGATGGTTGAATCCTATCATGAAGGAGGTGGTGAGGGATGAGGTTCTGAAACTACTTGATGTGGGGATCATTTTTTCAATTGTCGGTAGTAAGAGGGTTAACCCCACGCAAGTAGTACCTAAGAAATCCGGAGTTACGAGGGTTGAGTATGATGAGAATAAGCTCATACCTACAAGAGTGATCACCGGATGGAGGGTGTGCATTGATTACCAGAAGTTGAATTCATGCACAAGAAAAGATCACTTCCCAATGCCATTTTTTTATCAAGTTTTGGAAAGAGTAACAGGGCACCTATTCTATTGCTTTCTAAATGGGTACTCTAGCTACAATCAAATAGATATCGCTTTGGATGATCAATAAAAGACCACCATCACGTGCCCCTATGGTACCTTCACCTATCGTCGTATGTCATTTGGACTATGCAATGCCTCGGGGATGTTTCAACGTTGTATGATAGGGATTTTCAGTGACATGGTTAAGAAGATAGTGGAGGTCTTCATGGATGACTTTTCCATGTTTGAAGATTCATTCGACGGATGCTTGAAAAATTTAGAGAGTGTGTTGGAGAGGTGTGAAGAAAAGAATCTAGTTTTGAACTAGAAAAAATTTCACTTTATGGTGACAGAAGGAATTGTGCTGGTTCATATAGTTTCGGCAAGGGTTATCGAAGTCGATAAATCCAAGGTGGAAACCATCTCCAACCTCCCTACGCCAAGAGTCATCAAAGGCATCCGATCGTTTTTGGGTCATGCAGGGTTTTATTGCCAATTCATAAAGAATTTCAGTGTATTGGCCCGACCCTTGACCAATCTGCTGTCTAAAGAGATCCGATTTAAGGGGTCGGATGATTGTGAGGCATCATTTAGAAAACTTAAAAGCATGTTAGTCCCAAGTGGGGTCTACCTTTTGAGCTCATGTGTGACGCGAGTGATTAC
Source organism: Ilex asprella (assembly GCA_023539305.1). Lineage (NCBI taxonomy): Eukaryota > Viridiplantae > Streptophyta > Magnoliopsida > Aquifoliales > Aquifoliaceae > Ilex > Ilex asprella. Next base: position 17,984,499 of record CM042190.1, on the reverse strand, counting down.
GCGGTCGATGCAGTGCTCAGTCAAAGGGAGAAAAATAGACCGTATATGATACACTATGTTAGCAAAACACGGAATGAGCCTCAGATGAATTACACAACTACTGAGAAAGAGTTGCTAGCAGTAGTGTTTGCCTTAGATAAATTCCGGTCTTACATCATTGGTTCACCTATTGTTATCTTTACTAATCACTCTGCCTTGAAGTATTTGTTGTCTAAGCAGGATGCAAAATCAAGACTCATTAAGTGGATACTCTTCCTACAAGAATTCAACTTAACAATCAAAGACAAGAAAGGAGTAGAGAATGTGGTGGCGGATCATTTATCCCCGCTTGTGGTGCAAGAGGCTGATAAGCACATTCCTATCCCTGACTTTTTCCCTGACGAGCATTTGCTTTCGATTCATTTTGTATGTTCTTGGTATGTTGATATATATAACTATCTTGCAACTGGACAGATACCACCCAGAAGATTGTAGACGATTTATGGCAGATGTGAAGTACTTTTACTCGTACATGTTCAAGTACTGTCCTGACCAAGTCATGAGAAGATGTGTACCTGAGAACGAGCAGCAGGACATCTTTGCATTTTTCCATTCACAAGCATGCAGTGGACATTTTTCAGTGAAAAACACTTCGGCTAAAATTCTACAATCAGGTTTTTATTGGCCCTCTCTTGTTAAAGACTGTGTTTCATTTTGTAAGGCATGTGACAGATGACAACATTTCGGTAGCGTGACTCGAAGGAACATGAGGCCCCTTTCCCCTATGTTCGTCATAAAAATATTCGACTATTAGGGCATCGACTTCTTAGGTCCTTTCTCGATGTCTTGTGGCTATTTGTACATCCTCTTGGCAGTGGACTATGTGTCCAAGTGGGTGGAGGCTCTCCCGACCAAGACTAATGACAACCAGGTTATAGTCAAGTTTCTCAAGGAGAACATCTTTTCGAGGTTTGGGATGTCTGGTGCAATGATAAGCGATGGTGGATCGCATTTCTATAATAGACCATTCACATCCCTAATGTTTAAATTTGACGTTACACATAAGTTGTCCACTGTATACCACCTAAAAACCAATGGCCAAGCCGAGTTGACCAATAGGGAGATTAAGAATATCTAGAAAAAAAGGTTAACTCCAACAGGAAAGATTGGTCAGTTCGACTGACTGATGCCCTATGGGCTTACTGCAAAGCGTATAAGACTGTTTTGGGTATGTGTCCCTATTGGCTTGTTTATGAAAAGGCTTGTCATATGTCAGTCGAAATGGAGCACAAGGTCTATTGGGCAATTAAGACCTTGAATTTTAATTTGAGAATGACTGGTGAACAGAGAAAGTTGGAATTGAATGAATTGGAAGAGATCCGACGAGATACGTATGAGAGCTAAAAATTTTCAAAGGAACGGGCTAAAATCTTTCATGATAATTCTATCACACGAAAATCATTTGAGCCTGGGCAAAAAGTGCTCTTATACAAATCTCCTCTCAAATTTTCAAGGAAAACTCTGAGCCCGTTGGGATGCCCCTATCTTGTCAAGGTGGTCTACCCCAACGGAGCTGTTGAGGTGACAAACCCTAAGAATGGTCAGACATTCAAGGTCAATGGCCAAAGACTCAAGTCATTCTTTGAAGGTTTTGAAAGGCAGAAAGTGGAGGAAGATTTGACGGATCCCGTGTATCCGGAATTGGTGGAGGAGTAGCTAATGTTTATGCCTTTTTGTGTACAGTTGCTTTTAATTTCTTATGTTATTTTTAGCTCATGTCACGTACTTTCTTGGCTAGTATAGTATTGTTTTCTTTGTTTTAGGTATTAGTTCTTTTGTCGAAGCTCATTTGCGAGGTGTTCTCTAGCCCTACTTATCTTTTTACTGTCCTTCATTGCATATCATATTTTTTTGTTGTATTGAGGATAATGCATGGTTCAAATTGGGGGTGAGGTGCACCAATTGCATAGTACACCAATGTCTACAAAATTTTAGTGGATCATACCAATTCTTGCTTACTTTAGTGTCATTTTTTAAAAAAAAATTGACAATCTTTTTGAAAAATATCTAAATGGTGATATGTTTTCCCTTATTGAGAGTATATGGCTTGGATGACATATTTATCTTTGTTGTGAACTTTGTGCACATGAGCTTACTATGAAAATTGATCATATGCATGAGTATCACAGATGTATTGATTTTTTAACTCAACTGTATGTGACCCTTGAATGTGTAATTTCGACAATTTATGGATTGGATTCATGTTTTAAGCTTGACATATGTAGTGGAGATGAGTAAGGACCCATGAGAGTTGTAGTGTCAAACCTTTTTGGAGGGAACTTACAACTACTCAAAGAACAATTTTTCAATGTCAAATTTGTTCAATAGTCTCACTATGCTTGTTTCGGTAAAGTGCATTTGGGTAGTGAATTTACTTTGTCTTGATATGTATAACGATCCCCCATGCTTTTTTAGAAATGATCTTAGGTCATCTTTGTTTTGCTTTGAGCCTTAGCATTTTTCTTGTGAAATTTTACCCTTAGTGCAGTGATTGAGCCTTAATTGTAAATTCGTTTTCATGCCACACATTTGACCAAGTCAATGCAAAAGGATAAAAATCTACCTTATCTTGGTTGTTCCTAGAGCTATATATGATTTGATCATAAAAGAAAAGGAAGTATGGTGTGAAAATTCACACAAAAGGGAGGAATGATGTTGAATTCAAAGAGTTATATGAAAGAAAAAAAAATATAATAATGAAAATCCAAGAAAAAGGGAAAAAAGGGTGGAAGAAGAAAAAGAAAGATAAAAAAAAGGAAAATGTTAGAGAAAAACAAGAAAATAAACAAAGAGTGTGGTGATGGTGTGAGAATGAAAATCCCATGAAAAGGAAAGTGTTTTTTTTAAAAAAGTCCCTCACTCAGAACAATCCCCTTTCTTATCCTATATCCTTTATTTCATGTACCTAGATACTACCCCAAGGCCCCATTATAACCCTTAAAAGTCCTAAGTGGCCTAGAGAAGCATGGGTAGTGCATAATGATAACAAAAATGATGAGTTAGTAGTACTGCCCAATACCCTAGCATTCTGTTCATGAGACTATGTCAAGGTCGCTTCATTTTTGGATTACATGTGAGCACACTTTATTTTGAACACATGATTGTATCTCACATATACACATGGAGTGCATACTAGGACAACTTGAGTGTATTCCATTGCTTAAGAGTGACCCTTGGTGAGTTTTGCATTTAAAGTGAATTTGGCTAGCTATTCAAATGTGGATTCTGTTGCGTAAATGCTCAAATTACTTGTTAAACTCACACACACACACGAGTTAAAAATAAAATTGTAGGTGCATACTTTAGACTAGTATCTAAGACTATGGTTTTGCTCATGTATGTTTAGTTCAGTCATCTGAGAAATGTGGTTGATAACCCATGCTTGCGGAATAGGGGAATATCGCTCAAGTTTTTAATATTTGACATGAATTAGTAATGCTTGGATTATGAATTATATGATGTGTATTTTGGGTGTTCATTTTGATAGTTGAGAATAGAAATCCATTCCTTGTACGTTGAAGGCATCAAAAGTTAAATCACTGTGCAATTTCAGTAATGAATTGGTCATGATGGTTCAAATTTTGGTTTACAAATGGAGTAGGTGTTTAGGATTGAGTAGAGGTCAATAAGAAGATGTTAGAATGCATAAGAGGGGTCCTAGAATGAAAAATTGTGGTGAAAGGTTGCTCAGCAGGGGAATTTGTAATTGTAGCTAAACCGTACCGGTACGCTGAGACTACTGGAGTACGGGGTACCGATACGCTTTGCCTGGAATGTCAAAAGTTAGGTTTTTAAGTGATTTTTTTGGGACATTCTTTATGTCTCTCCTAAAATACAACACCCTTTGTACTCCCCTCTCACCCGAATCATCACATAGGCTTCCTACTCATCCTAATATGCCTTCAACTCCTCAATTTCTCTCCCTTGTACTGAGATTCAGCAGAAATCAACACTTGGGAACCCTAAAGTGCCAAATTTTCCCCAAACCCTTTTCTCCCTTCAACTTTCAAATTCTCCTAAAAACTCCTCAATGGCCCATTTTTTGGTTAGTCTCCAACATGTTATGGACCCGATTATGGGTCTCTTTTTGTCTCTTTGCGCTTTTATGACAATGGGGGAATTGTTGTTTTGCATGGCCCAAACCAAGATGACCGATTCGGATTGCCCTCAACCACTAGAGCCAAGTAGCCGCAAGAGAAGCAGCGAGGGATTGAGTGGGGTTGGACAGGAACAGAGAAAGAAAGCCAAGAACAAGGCTAGGAATCAACTGATCCAGAAGAAGGGTGTAACCTGTGAACGACATCTTGACCTCATTTCCCTTACCCCAAGGAACGAAGCTGTGAAAATCATTGAGGCACATGGTATGAATTTTTGGTTTAAGTCCGTTGAGGGGTATAACTTGTCAATGTGTAGGGAATTTTACCACACATTCCGGGAGTTTGAGGTGGACGGAGTGGAAGTCTTAAAAATCAATGTTCGGGGCAAAATGTTTGTGGTGACCCCTGATGTCATTGCCACGCTCTTGGGTAAGTACGAGAGGTCACCTAAGTCTACACTTGTCTATCCTTATAACATCACCAAAGCCAAGAGAATTCATGAATTTGTAGAGTTGATGTATGAGGATCCTAGTACATTCAAAAGGGAAAGTCCAAAGTGGGAGGTTGAAGCCCCCTTATGGACTGTTGAACAAACTTCTCCAGTACAACCTTATACCGAGGGGTGCAGAAAAGAAACCAAATATGGAGAAGTTGGCTCGTTTAGACACAGTCATGTCAGGAGAGGCAGTTGATTTCGCGCTTCTTATCTGGCAGGAAATGAAAGACTTTGCGGAGACCCAAAAACCTATGATTAAATTTCCATTCGGGAGCTTGGTGACTCGAATGTGCCATCATTTCAAAGTTAAGGTGTACGTCTTTAACAAGCTCAGTGTCCCTTGATTAGCACAAAATTTTGCATATTTCTATGTGCTAATCATCTCATTTTAATTGTTTTTGGAAGTTAAATGATGGTAATTGCATGAATTGTGTCTTTGACAATGATTTTTTATGTTTGTAGATAAGAAGAGCTAAATGAGGTTTCTTAAGACCTTCTCAAATGGATTAAGATGATTGGGGATGAAAGAATGGCCAGAGGAAAGCTCAAGAGTTAGAAAAATAAGAAAATAGCATGAAACAGCAGAAACAGTACCGGTACGCAGTACCGATACGTCAAGGCTACTAGAGTTCGAGGTACCAAAACACAGTACCGGTACGGTCTGCTGAATCTTTCCCAAATTTCTGCATCTCAAGCTCTGATTTCTCAAGGGTCCCACCAACAAACCTCCCATGCTCCCCTGACATGTCCAGCACATAGAATAACCCCTCATGTACCACTTCTTGGACTTTTAGAGTATAAATCATAAATGAGGAAAGAGGAGAGAGAAGCTACTGGGTGTGGAGACACAACCTGCACATCCTACACTAGCCCACCTTTTTTTATGCTCCTATGTTGGGAATCACATTAAGAGAGGTACAGGAGACTCTAGGGTACGTTTTTGTGGGGGAAAAGGCTCCATGTTCAGCATTATTCCATAGATTGACATAGAATATAGAGAGAAAAGTTGGGTAAAAGATGATGAACAGTGTCTAGTGAGAGAAATTTGAGATTTTGCATTTTCTTTCAATACATTGTCTTGTAATCAATGGTATGAACCTTTAGAACTTCATTTTATTTCATTAATGTTATTCTCTTTCAAGTTCATTGCTAGTTTAATGCACTTTCAAAGCTTTTACCATTAATGCATGAAAGTTCTTTATTTCCTTAGTTGTAAAATGGGTTTTAAATGCATTCTCTTCTAGCCTATGTTTGTTTTCACTTAGTTACTCTAGAAATTCATACCCTTGCAATGCACTCTCATTTCATTGTCTCTTTCATTTTAAAAATGCATACCTAAAGCTTTTAGTTGAAAAATCCAAGGGGAACCTCCACTTGGGTAGATCATTTTGACTCATTCTCCTCCTTTATCTCAAATTTTAATGGCTCGGCTTGACTGGGTTGAGGGTGGATAAGTCGGTGAGTCTTTAATATTCCGTAGGCCCAGTCACGGTTTATGCTTAGATACTCACCCATTTATCCCTAGCTTCTCACAAATCAATCGTTCATTCATGCTCTATTGAAAGAGGGAGTCGAGTTGAGATGGTATTCCAATTGGAGTGACCTCTTGGATTGGCCAACATTTATTTTTCACTTTATTTTCATCAAAGCACACTTCACCAAACAATTTTCAAATCACAAAGATTTTACACTTTCGTTTTCCCAAAATCACATTTCCCTCCTCGGTTTACTTCCTTCTCCATGAAAACGACCTTGGAATACCACCAAGTAAAACACGACCTGCGAAAGTCTCCTTGCGATTGAGAAGCATTTTTGTTCATTGCACATCATATCTACACCACCTTATTTTCCTTTCCCTTTGCCCTTTTTTTTTGACACTATCCTAAGGGAAAGTGACACTCCCCTTTGAGCCATACACTTCACATGCTAAGGGATAGTATTTAGGGGTTAGGAAACAATAAGGGTTGTTGAACAATCACCTCTGAGACTGGGGCCATTGGCAGAACTAGTAGCAAGAAAAGGAAAGCAATGAGTCGGGGGAAGCGAGCCAAGACGATGGGTTCTGAGTCTACGGCCCCCAGACCATCTTCATCAGTTGGGCCATCCATTGTTGCACCAGAACGGGGGATCCCTTAGCGCCTCGACGCATTAGAGGCTATTGTGCATGGAATTGAGGCTACTATGCAGGGCATGGCAGCAATGATGAAGGAGCTGTTTGTGCACACCTTCCTAGGGAGGCCTATCTCAGGAGTACCCCCACCACCTACTGCTGGCCCCTCTGCACCTAGTCTCTCCACTTTTAGAGTGGTTGGGGTGGATGATAGTGAGGATAATTCTGATGAGGATGATTTTGAAGAAGGTGTGGAGAGAGAAAGTGATTTTGATAGGGATGATGACAATCATGGTAATGATAAAGGGGATGATGAGGAGTAGTTTGTTTTGTGGTGTCCGTTTGTTCCTTTTGTGTTGGAGTGTACATAGTTAGGATAGAGTTATTGACCTAGTAGAAGAGTCCATAGCTTATAGGTCATTTTGTCCTTTTTGATATTTGACTCCATGTACTCCAACTTCAATACATAGAAATGAAAAACCATAATTTTATATTCAATATTGTCTATGTTATTTTGTTAATTGCATTATGATTTTTGCTTCTTAATTGATTGAGTGAATTGGTTGTTAAATGGATTATTGTATGATATTCTCGTTACTTGTTTGGAAAATAAATTTTGCTAAGGGACTAGCAAAACTCAAGTTGGGGGTGTGATTAGCACAAAAATATTGCATAGTTCATGTACTAATCATACCATTTTCACTTGCTTTTGGAGGCTAAATGATTGGAGTTGCATTGATTGAGTTCTTAACAATGATAAGTGATGTTTGCAGGTAAAAGAGGCTAAATTAGGCTCCTTAAGGCCTTCTCAAGTGGCTTGAGGATGATGAAGTTTATAGGCTGGCTTGAGAATAGCTCTGGAGAGGAAAAAATCAAAAAATCAGAAAACCAGCCAAAGCGTACCGGTACACTTCACCTGATATACCCAAATTCTACAGAGTTGCTCTGCTACCTTGAGGTTCCCACCAACATTTCTCCCCCCACTCCTTTGACACACCCACAATACTGTTCATCCCTTTTACACTTTCATTTGAAATTTGGACCCATGGTGATCAATGAGGAGAGAGAAAAAATGAGAAGTTGGGTATGCAGACCCCTGTCCAGCCCATTCCTCCTGCATTCTATTGATGGAGATCACATCTCCAGGCTAGGCCATGACTAGAGGGCACGTTTTTGGCAAGGAAGCTCTGGATTGTTCACCATTCCATACATTACACAAGATATAGAGAGAAAGTTTGGGAAGAAGATGATGAATAGTGTAGAGAGAGAAGTTAAGATTTTTAGATTTTCTTTTATGCATTGACTTCTATTTTGATGTAAGAATATTCTAAACTTCATTTAATACCTTGAATGTCATTTATTTCTAGTGGTCTTCAAGCTTAATCTTTATTTAAAGCTTTCACCATTGATGCTTCTATGCTCTTCATTTTGTCTTAGTTTTCAAATGGGTATTCATTGCTTTCTCTTATAGCTTATGATTTTCTTGCATTTAGTTATTCAAGACCTCTATTTCTTTACAATGCATCTTTATTATGTTGTTAGTTTCACATTAAGCATGAGTAGCTAAATCTTTTAGTTGACAAATCTAAGAGGAACCTCCACTTGAGTATATCATTTCAACTCATTCTCTTTTCTCCTTTCTCCTTTCTCCTCTCGGTGTATAATGGCTCGGTTTGACTGTGTTGGAGTGAGGACATAGTTGTGAGTTCTTGATACACCGTAGGCATTTTATCCTCACCTCCATTTTAGTCCGGAGTTTTCCACGATTCATCATACATTTAAGCACCATTGGAGGAAGGGGTTGAGTTGTTTTGACATTCTCATTAGAGTGAACCTTTGTGATTTGTCAACACTTGTTCTCATTTTATTTCATAAAACTACACTCACAAACCAATCTCCAAATCAA
>CM042190.1:17896658-17960851 GCA_023539305.1 Ilex asprella | reverse complement strand
TTTTTCTTTAAACATGAATAGCTAGACTTTTAGTTGGCTAATCCAAGGGAGATTTCCTCTTGGGTGTGCTATCTCAACTCATTTTCTTTTCTCTTCTCGGTGTACGATGGTTCGGTTTGACTAGGTTGAGGGTGGAGGAGATTATGAGTCTTTGATATTCCGTAGGCCTGGTCACGGTTTATACTTAAATCCTCACCATCTTGTCCCTAGCTTCTCACGAATCAATCATTCATCTATGCACCATTAGAGGAATGTTTCGAGTTGAGTTGGGATTCCCATTAGAATGACTTCTTTGGATTAGCCAACACTTGTTTTCTTGCATTTTTATTTCCAAACTTCAAACACCAAAACTCAAACAAAAATTTTAACACTTTTCATTTTTAACAAAATCACATTCACACAACTTGAACTTTCCTTCCCTGAGGAGACGACATTGGAATACTTGTCCAAGTAAAACAACAACAATCAAAAGACTCTTTGCGCTTGGGGAGCACTTTTGTGCATTCTCATATTACATTAAGATCATTTCATTTCCCCCATTTCCTTGCCCTTTCTTTTGACACTATCTCAAGGGAGAGTGACACTCCCCTTCATCCATACACTCTACATGCTAAAGAGTGATATTTAGGGGTTAAGGGAATACAACAAAAATAATCAAGCACGTCACCATAACTCAAGTCTTGTTGCCTCCTTTCACGGAGGTAATTCTTTTGGTCTTAATGAGTAAAACCTAGACTTTTCTTTCCTCTCGATTAAGTACTCAAAAGGTCATAAGAAGCCTTAAGTGATATTCGAAAGTTCGTTGTCATATCAATATTAATGTCTTGTGTTCCGCTAACCTTCTGTTGGAATGGCATTAGATGCATATGTTCATCAAGGTACAAAGGATGATTGTGGTTACCGTCCCATTTCACCACAAAAAATTTGTCAATTTCTCTATTAAGAGATATGCTCGTATGAGCTTGACAATTTGTTCTTGTCTCTGATAGGAATTATATAATAAACACAGTGGAATTTTAAAAAATAATTATTTGATTTCTCGTGCCAAGATATATTCATGTTTAATACAAACCGAGAAACCTTAGATCTATAGAGAAGATTAAGGGTTACCTCTAGAAGCGTGTCTTTAACAATCTTCAAGCATTCTCAAGCAATCTTCAAGCATTCTTAAATCTTTAAATTTAAATTTGATCTTTACCCCAAGCCTCACAAACATTTGGCCTCTATCAGTATCCACACAAATTGACAAACTTGAAGGATCTACTTTAGTCATTGATAAAACTAGTAGAGAGAAAATGAGGGGAGGTTTTTCTTGTGCTAGGAAAAGATTTGTTATTTCTAAATTTTATTCACCTCTTACATAAAGGTATTTATAGAGCTTTAAAGGCTCTAATCCTAGTTTGAATCAAATTGTAATTATCTTATAATTATATATAACCCCTTTATTAACTATTAATTGTAATAACCTCCCTAATTAACTCTTAATTAGGTTTTCACCCCAATTAACTCTTAATTAGGTTTTCACTTCAATTACCTCTTAATTGGTTGTCTCTCTTTTATCCTTTAGTTTCCAATCAATTCTAATGTGTGTGACCCTATAGGTTCAAACATACTTGGTTGTAGGCATTTGATACTAACTATAAGTAGCATCTCAAATTAGAACTCTTTCTAATTTAGCTTGAATTAGAACTCTTCTAATTCTCCATTTATGAAGAAAAATTAATATATAAATATTCATTCTCCGAGCTTCTACTAATCATGAGTGACACCTAACAGCATATCATGATCAACCTTCAAATAGCACGAAGTAGGTAAAGAACTCATTTAGTTTATAGTTATCATGCAATTCAGTCCTTCTATCACACAATGCCTAAATTGAATTACTAGGGTATGGAATTACTGTCAAACCTCTAATTCAATCTTATGTGTTCGATCTTAGGATTATGACTCTTAATGATCAATTAGAAACTCTTTTCTAATTGTTATTCTGTCTTGGCCAAGAACTCTTTGAATCATATCCCAGAAGATCACATAGGGCATTCTCTCTTTAATTACTAAGGATGATAGATTCTATGTTGTACACTCATAAATCTCCATGCATGTCTAACTATGTTCAACAATACATATCCAAGTTACATGGTTAGTATATGAATATGTTGTATAGTGAAAGCATAGAAATCCATACACAAGACAACCATGGTGTCTCAAGTTTAAGGATCAGTTGCATAACTATAACTTTAGGATTTAACATTGACAGGCATGTAAAACTCCATATGAAAATCCTAAGTTAGTCAATGGTCACATTCAATGTTTTTGTTCTCTAACAAGCACCCATACACCTGTTTCAATGTTCCTACACTAGTGACTTGGACGAGTGACCTCATATTAAATATGAGTAAACATAGTGTGTGCTAGTCTATCCGGATTACATAATGCCCAAATAATAATCCTATGACTAGGAACATTTGAGAGTTGAGTACTAAGAAGTATAGGTCTCCTCTTCTCAACACATTGAGAAACTATCTTCTTAACAGATACTCTATGGACTATATCATGTAGAGTAAAATGAAATAAAGTAGAAACATGATAAATAAACTTGCCCTTTTATTTAATTAAGTAATTAATGTTGCTAGTACAACCCTAAAACATCATCTATATGATTGGTCTTAGAGCATACTACTAACAGTCTCTACTCGAGGTTTCCTTATTTGCCACTCTCTTTTATCACAAACCCTTTGACCTTAATTACAACAAACATATTTTATGTAAATGAAAACGCCATTTTTTAAACTTTATTCTGAAAATCCTTTCTTATGCTAAATCCTACAGACCCTCTATACTTATTGTAAAATGCATAAGTAGCTTCTTTAGTATCAAATTGCATATCAATATGAAGTCTATTCTTAGTCGAATTAACTCCCAAATCATCCATCATAGTATCCTCCAATAAGAAATTTAATTGAAATGAAATTATGTAGTGAATGAAACACATAATATATGTATGACATTCAAAAAAAAAATCAAACTGGAACAATATTGACCACAAAAATAAAAAACTATTTATTTTTTTGAAGTTCCAAAAAATATGCATATACTAAAAACTACACATATGCATATGCTGAAAATATACACATATGCATATATTGGGAAGTTATATAATCAAACAATAGCTCTATTAATTTCATAATGAAACATACACATAGGCACGGAATTGGTTTTCGATACGGTACCGTTAATTGATGAAGAGGTATGTAGTCTGGCTTTTGCGTTCACTGCATTTGACGAAGAAGAAGAGGGAGAATGAGTTGAGAAGAAAGTGAGAGAAGCAAAAGAAGCAAACTAGGTAACAGTTTGACGAAGAAGTAGGTGAAAAGGGATCTCTGATTTTGATGTGGAGGGCCAACCAAACAACGTTGTTCTGGTGAGGGTTTTTAAAAAAAAAATTGAAAAAGCCTCCAAACGATGTCATTCAACTAACCGTATGTTATGAGGTAATGATTCGACCTTTTTGATGACCTACTTTATATCATGCACCCATGTATAAGTGGTCGAATTATAGTTTTCTCGATTTAAGTCCAAGATCAATCCCACAAAGAGTTTTAATAATTGGAATTTAAATTAAGAACAATGAAGTTGTTGTTAAAGCAGTGTAACATAAGATAGCTTGTGATGTGTGCTTAGATTGATAACTAGTCTGAGTAAATAAAATGCATAGGTAAACTATTAAAAGACAATAATATGAAAGATACCCTTCAGTTTAAGGATCTTATATGTTTTATATTGGTTAAATGCTAAAAATGCCACCTTACAACAATTAACTTCTAAGTCACTGAAAATCAACCGGTGGGTCTAATGTATAATGAACCATACCAGAACAACTGTTTGGGTTAGTTGGTACGTATATGCAACAATTGATTAATTCAAGTAAACTAGAAGGTCAAGCCATTCATGAGGATCACTTGAATTACTCAATTGTCAATTATGTTTCAGTTAAACAACTCTGGTGAACTAGAAGATCAAGCCATCCAGGAGGATCACTTAGGCTATTCATCTAACAACTCTGTACCATGCAACAGTTAAACATCCTTAGTGCACCAGAAGGTCAAGCCATTCAATTGGAACACTTTGGATATTCCACCGACAGGTTGATGATCCACTGATGACATAATTCCGGACTACGTATTGAACTGAAAGCATTAGCTATGCAGAGACTTAACTCGTCTATAACCAATCAATCAACTTTTATGTGACATCCAATTACATACATCACTGTATCATGCATGAAGTACATAGTAGTATATAGTATGATATATAATATTAAGTACAACTTGGTGTTCATAACCGTGAGCATATTATAAATATAATCATCCATCATTTAAGGGAGGTATATGTAACGATAAAGTATAATTAAACATCGATCTTTTCATAACTTAATCAATAATATAGATATGTTCACCCCTCACTGAAGGGTAAAATGAAACTACTCACACTCCATTTCTATAAACAAGCAAGAAGTGCGAGGGAATTTCATTACAGAGCTAAACGACAAACACTCCATTTCCAAGAAATAGTTGAAATACAACCACCTTTAATATCAGTTAAGAAAAAAAGGTGGCGGATGTTCAAATCTCCAAGTAGAAAGACATAGAAGTGTAGAAATAATAGAAGTTTGGCTGGAAGGTAGGTTGGATAGGGTTTCCCCTTGGATTCTTTATTCTCTCTTTGAATTTCTCTCTAAGCTCCCTTGGAATTTTCCTCTTCAAGCTCTTTCTCCAACTCCTATCTCCCCCCTCAGGTTCTGCTGGCTTGAAAGGCCTATTTATAGGCCAAGGATGAAGTAGCTGGAAAGAAGATAAACTTGAACCACCTAAGATAACCGTCCGAATGCCGCCACCACCGTCTGGACGGTTCTAATTTCCTGAAATTTGGTGGTGGTTCCACAGTATTCTTGCATGTTCCATCCTTAAATTACTCTTGCCTCCTTACTTTTTTATAGCTTTGACAGATTGCTCCACTTAATTTCTGCACAAAAATCCTGAAATTTCAGACATTACAGACAAAAACTCTAGCTTACGCACAAACCCTAATTTACACTTTTTAACTGTTTTAACTTACATAATTAACTTATTTAACTATTTTAATTTGAATACTATTTAGGGTTAATCAGGTAACCCACTTACCGTAAAGGAGCTAAACCCCTTAATGATATGGTTTTATTAGAACCACTAGAACAATACTAAATTTCAATATTTGATAAAGTCTACAGTCAATACAAAAGTCATAATGAATTAGGTCAACAAATTAAATTCAATAACAGTGCTCTAAAAAGGCAAAGGTGCATGTTGAAAAAAGGCATAAATTCAAAGACATAAATAATTTGAAAATATTACTATTAAAATATAATATTTTAAAACTTATTCATTAAATTAGGGTATTTTTTGAAAGTGCCTTTAGGTTTTAATAAAAACATGATTCTTAAACATGCTTTCTAATTCCTTACTCCCCCAATCCCTCAATTCGCAAAAAAGGTAGGTCGCTAGTGCAACACCACTTCAAACTATAACACCTTTTGCCGTCAATGTCGGCATAATCCACCATCGAAGCACATATTTCCATCAACACCTACACCCGATTAACCTCTCTCTCTTTCAGGCCTCAAATTATCGTTTACACTTGCTACCTCCACCAAATTTGTCACTACTTGTTACCTCTCCCTCTCCCTCTCCCTCACTATCCACTATCCTTCTCATTCTCTCTCTCTCTGTTATCTCTCACTCTTTTTGTTATTGATCTTGCAATTTTTAAAAATTTCATAAATACTATACATCATTGCAACAATTTGTGTTATGTCTTCATCTCATGCATCAATAGTTTCAAAAAATTGTAGGTGAAAAAGAATGTGGTTGCTAATAGAAAGGGACTATGACTAAAAAAGTGAGCGACATACTGATCCAAAAGAGTATTTTGCTTGACTACACCGAGAATGGACATTTCATGTCAATGAATTAAACGCATGGAGCTAGTATAACTTCAAGCACCCATGTCACACCAACATTCACTGATGATGCAAATAAGAAACATGGAAGACTACAAATCAATAGTTAAATGAGTCCGAATTGACAAAAAAAGGATTTTACTTTGTAGGTATTGAAATTATATGCTTGAGATGGCTACCACCATGGCATCAGCTGCTTAGATAACACCGATTAAAAAAACATTATTTTGACTACTTAACAATACCTATCAGACGAAGAATCGTAACTCTAATGAACAACAGCTGAATAAATATGAACAATTCAGATAATGAAATGAAAGTACTTTGCCAGACTATGTAGCATTGCAATTGTTTATTATTGTCAATTCAAATGCTTAGTCATTGAAAATTTTCTTCCTGCTAGTTTTTACGTATATGGGAAAACACTATGTTGTTGAGAACATGGTCTTCATTAGGAAATGTATGTTGTTGTATGTTTGTTTCATGTGATATGAACGTGATACTTACTTTGTATTTCCAATTCAGATAAATAAAACAACTATATTTTGGATGTATTTCTCAAATATAATAAGATAACTTATTGAAATATCTAATTTGAACCATAAAATTTAGAATAAAACAAGAATAAGTAAGAACAAAATAGTAACATTTAAATACGTAATTAAACAAAATGACCCGTTTGTAGACCAAGAACTATGATTGTACTCGTATTTGACACTATGTCCTTAAGACAAATTTTGCCCCATACTTGATGTTTATGGAAATCTAAGTGTTTGCCTCCCAGGGATACAATGGTTTTGATGCAATTAGAAATAACACTCCAATCTAATTGTCCAACAAAGCAGAATAGTATTATGTACTCTCAAAATAGTGCAAATTGCTGCTGACGAATTTATGAACGGAATGGATGCCTTAATTCGTAATATTGTTAATGTAGAATGCTAATAAATTTGGATTATTTAGCCACCATACGAACACATAACCCAAAATACACTATGCATCAATAAGACACCATTGATGTTTGCCCAATAAGGAACAGTTATGAATTTTAAATTCGGACTGGGGTGAAAATTCGAATCAAAACCAATGTGAATGTTAAATTCCAACTAATTATGAAATTTAAATTCCAATTAATAATTGTGGATCCAAATTGTTAAATCAATTTTTTCCAAAAAAATAAGATTAGGTCTAAACCACACTCACATGCAAGCTCGGCCCCGCCAGGTCCAGTCGTGGTGTGGTAGGCTGGTGAGCGGTGCATGTATGTGTTTGAATCGAAACCGATATAGGCACTCGCTTCGCTCACAAAAGTGTGGTACCTCTTGGGGCCCAACCCATTGAGCAAGCTTAACATATATATGCACATGTAAAATTTATTCCCCAACAAATGTTGAATTTGTGTCAAATCCTACAATGCTGAACCTCTATTCCATATTCCAAAAGGATCACTTTGCAGTCTATTTTTTCATTCATTTCTTATTCATTTTAATTAAGTGATTATATTATGTTATTCTCCTCACAGAGTAGAACAAGAACCCAATAAAGTGTACCAAAAATGGCGAATGGATCCCACTTTAATTTAGACTCAAATTCTATTAAAAACAGATTTTATAACTAAAATTGTGCTTTTATTCCAACAAATCCCCAACATGAATTGACTTCAGGATATATCTTAATTATCTAAGAACACTGCTAATTGCCTTCCGATGGTTTATTCTTGGATTACTCGTACATCTACTTAATTTACTAACTAAGTATGCTATATTCGGTCTAGTGTAGCTCATGAAATACATTAGACTGTCAATGATACGAGAGTATTCCAATTGTGATATGTTTTGACCAGTATTCTTAAACATCATGAGTTTGTCAAAATTTTCTTACCACTGCTTCGGTGCTTGCTTTAATCCATAAATTGATTTAACAACCTTTCACACTTTATTCTTCTATCCTAGAGCATTGAACCCTTCAGAGTTGCTCCACATAAATTTTCTCATTTAATTCACAATTTAGGATAGTTATTTTCATATCCATTTGGTATATCTCAAGATTATGTACTGTTGCAATAGTTATGAGCATACGAATGAATGGTATTCTCGTAATTGGAGAATATGTATCAAAGTAATCAACACCTTTCTTTTTCTTGTAACCTTTAGCTACAATTGTAGCCTTTTCCTCTTGAAAATCCATTCACACCCCCAATTGTTTACTTCATAGAGGAAGATCTACTAACTCCAAGGTATGATTTTGAATGATGGATTCAATTTTATTATTTACAACTTCTTTCCAAACTGACCAGTTTACATGTCAAGAACTCTGATTGAACTTTAAAGATCAAGGCTAGTGTTTAACACTATGTCCTTAAGACAAATTTTGCCCCCACACTTAGTGCTTATGGAAATCTAAGTGTTTGCTATCAGGATACAATGTTCTTCACGCAATTAGAAGTAGAAATTTAATCTAATTGGCAGTGAACCAGAATAGTGTAGTGTAATATGAGAATAATGACATTTACTGACAAATTTATGAATGGAATGACTGCCTTAATTCGTAATATTATTAATGTAGAATGCTAATAAATATAAGTCATTTATAGACATGATGGTGACTACCCTAGACAACCACCGTGCGAATAGATGCAACCCAGAAGATATTATGCAACCAAAAGACAACATTGATATATGCCCAGTAAGGAACATATACAAATTTGAAATTCAAACTTGAGAAAAAATCCAAATCTAAACTAATGCAAAATATGAATTCCAACGGGCATCAATTAAAATCTGGGTTAATTATTTTGGATCCAATTCATTAAAAAAAATTTCTCCTAAAAGATAAGGTTGGGTCTAACTCACACCCACATTCGAACCCAACTCGGCCGAGTCTGTCCGTGCTGTGGCAGGCATCGTGCGCACATATCGAAATAGACCAAAGCCTATGTTGGTTCTCGCTCTGCTCATAAAAGTGTGGTATCCCTTGGGGCCCAACCTATAGAGCAAACTTGGCTTATATAAGCACATGTAAAATTTTCTACCCATCCAATGTAGGATTGGTGTCAACTTACACATTGTCCAACCACTAGTTCTACATTCCAAGAGGTTCAATTTGGAGTTTATTTTCTCATTCATTTCTTACTCATTTTTGGCGAGTGAATATACTACGTTATTCTTCTCACGGAGTAGAACATGAACCCAAAAAATTTTACTCAAAACGACGAGTTGGACCCACTTTAATTTAGACTAAAAGCTGACAAAAAATAGATTTTACAACTAAAATTCTGCTTTTAGTCCACTATTGTTATCTTATTAAAATTTTGGTAAAGCTGATGGTGAAAATTTGTATGAAAAGATTGAAGGCATTCTGCATTAGTACTGTTGGAAAAAAAATTCTTAGGTCTTAGTTGTTTGTCATCCATAAAAATGAAGATAAGAATGTAGTTGCTTGAAAAATACTTCAGGGAAAAAACAAGAAAACATCAGTTAGACTGACGTCTTTAACAAGAACAATATCAGTTCGACTGATGTTTTTAGTGTTAAGGTTTTAGTTCAATTGATGTTTATCTTAGCAGGAAACTTGGGCTTGGCTTAAAAGTGACGCCCTAATTTTCATTTAAGCATGATTTAATAAAAAGTGATATTTATCCCAAATTCTCTTGCCGGTTTACAATAATAATTGAATGAAATAAATCATTTGGTTTATCAAAACATATTTTATTTTCAAAATTTTTGACAGAGTTTCATTTGAAAATCAGGCTTCAACCAACTAGTAAAAGCATCCCTTTGAGGGCATAACATAATTTAAACTAACTAAACATCTACAACATGTAAAACTCAGGAAAATTTAAGATTTTATTGTAAAGGGTAAAATGGTAGTTAGCCTTTATGTTACAGGTTGAAAACTTAATTTTTTCTAGAACTCGGATGTCGAAATGTACTTCACCATTGATTTCGTCTCGCGAAATCTAGTTATCCAATCAATTTTTTTTTAAAATTCGAAGACAGTCAAATTTTTAGCGTTTTAGAATGTCATCTGGTGTTGCGTGAAATGTGATCGGGTTTTAATTGCGCAACGCGAAAAATAATTTAAATTTAGATCCAAAAAAAATATATTCAACTTAACATGGAACGATATTTAATTGGTTCAGAATAAAATCAGATCAGAAAAAGACGTGACATGTGACTTAATGTGGACCAAGTATTAGAGGGAATAAATATGGGAGAAAATTTTGATTTTTCCCCATTTATACACCAGCTATTCCGATAGAGAGAGACAGATAAGAGACGGGAAAAAAAGAGTTTTTCAAGCATTTCTTCTTCGATCTAGGGTTATCCGTTCGTCGGATTGCTTCGGGCTAAGGACAAAAATTGTTCTACGTAACAATAGCTGCAAGTACTTACTAAAGATTGCGAGTTTCACCAACTTCTCAAGAACGAGACTGTTGGGATCAAAGTCTTGAGGCTCGAGTTGGGTTTTTTGGAGTCTCTACCATGTGTATTACGCTTCAAAAGGTAGGGTTCCTTTCCTAACCAGGTTTATTTTCAACTTAGGGTTGTATAAGAGATGGGTAACATGATTAGAGATGAAATCTCTTTTCTAAATACACTCCTACTGTAACTAAAGTATATGAAATGGTATAAGACTTGATAAAATCAATTATAGCATGAATTGGATTTGTTGAAATTGCTTATTTGAAATTTCGTGAAGGAATGTGTTAAATTGTGTATGCTATATGTTTACATCATTATGTGCCTTTTGGGTGTTTGATAAATGCCTAGGTATAATTTAAGTATGTTAATTGAATGAGAATGAGATAACATGCTTGTTGATGTTGTGAATTGTGATTATATGCTTATGATATGATTGAGAATTGGAAAATGTTGATACACATTGAAGTTGTTCATAATGTGCTCATGACATATTGAACATGCTATGGAAATTGTAATTGTACATAACACCTGCATATGCACAACAAGTATCGAATTCGTGGGCATCTAACATGAGTGTAGGTGTGTGTGTGTGCATGATTTGATCGAACATCATCCTTGGTGGGTTGATACGTGGGCTCAGGAAAGTTGGACTTAGGTTCGACTGAGTTGCACGGGTTGCATTGAAAGTATCGGGGTTAGCGAG
Organism: Ilex asprella; assembly: GCA_023539305.1. Lineage (NCBI taxonomy): Eukaryota > Viridiplantae > Streptophyta > Magnoliopsida > Aquifoliales > Aquifoliaceae > Ilex > Ilex asprella. Next base: position 17,949,729 of record CM042190.1, on the reverse strand, counting down.
AAGGGCTTAATTCTCCGTTGGGTGCAAGACCTTGTGATTTTGGATATGCACTCCATTGGTATTGATTCAATAAAGTGTGTCGGCGTACGCGGAGCCGTTGGTGGAAGTCCATAGATGCCATGTCAGTTAGGTGCCCATTGGTGGAAGTCCATAAATACCCATCTCAAGAAAGACCCGAGATTTTGTGAAACAGTAATTGGATATTCAACATCAATGGAGGGGACTTAGAATGCTCAGATACATATGCATGGCATTGCATGTGTTATGGGAGTTGGTGGAGGGCTTGGATTGAATTGCATGTGTGAGTCTCACCACATAACATAGCATGACATTGTGACAGTCATTATTGAATTGAATATTCTTAACTGAATGTTTGATTGTTGTATTACATGTGAACATGCAATATGCATTTAGGCTGGGGAGTAGCCTCTTTAGGAGATAACTTATTAAGTGTAGCTCACCCTTTATGAGAATAATATTTCAGGTGTGGGACAAGCACCGGAGGATAACCCTCACTTGGGCCCTCGTTGACAAAGAAGTCGAGATGTGGCTTTGAATTACATTTTGTAAATAAATTGTGTAATTCATTTTGAACTTGTAAATTTGTATAAAGATTTTTGAAATGGACTCTTATGGACTATAATTTGTGTTAATTAATGTATGGATGTGTTTGGAAAGAGATTAGATGGTTAAAGTTTGAAGATTGAAAATAATTGGGAAAAATCTGGGCCCCAGTACTGTTACCTATGTGATTAAGTATCAGTACAACGTTGTTGGATGGGTCGAGTACCAGTACATCAACATACGTGTGCCAGTACCTAGATTCTAGTGGGCTCAGGTATCGGTACTATGACATACAGGTACTAGTACCTAGCAAACAGTGGGCTCAAGTACCGGTACCCCGTCACTTAGGTACCAGTACCTGGAAACTTAAAGGAACCTGGGGAAATAATGGTCCAGGTACCAATACCCAATTTCTCAAGTACCAATACCTAGAAGACAGAAGGCTCAGGTACTGGTACCACGTAGAAAAGGTATCGATACCTATTCCAGAATTTTTAAAAAATTATATATAAATTACCAAGCCTTTGGGCCTTGAGCCATCTTTCTTAAAGGATGTAATTGGTTCAATATTAACTGTAAATTGATGGGGAATAGACCTTGGAATGGTCAAGTGAGTGATATATGCACAAATTATGCATTTGAGGGTACTCCGGTACAAAGGAGACCCTGTCCAAACTTTGTGTTGGTAAGACCTCAGTGAAGAGGATGTGATGACGTGGTGTCGGGTTATACGGTAGACATAGGTACTTCTGTGGGTTGGTGGATAATCAACGGGAAAGAAAGGATCTCCAAATTTTGGGGCGTCATAGCTTGGTATCAGAGCCTAGGTTCTCGATTTACCTAAGGCTTGTAGGGCATGGATCTATACCATTGCATCCATTATGCATTACATGTTGTGTGTTTTAAATTCTATATGAATTATGTGCCTGATTTAATAGGTATGGACATGAGACACTAGGGATAGAAAACTTAACCTTGGGGGTCGAAAAAGAAGGAATGGGAAGGTTCATGGTTAAGGTGTCGATTAGTGGGTGGCACACCTCCTACTACTGAGACAATGAGAGAAATCTCAATGTTTTGACTTTTCTCCCTAACTTTGGGGTACTAAGTTTGTGCTCTATTGATATCTTACGTTTGTGTTGTAAAAACTCGGGTAAATTTAAAATTTTATGAATAAAGGGTAAAATTGTAAAATTGTCACATTGGTTCGGGTGGTAAACCTAAAATTTTTTGGAGCTCAGATGATGAAACGGACCTCACCGTTGGATTCTTCTCGCGAAATTTAATCGTTTTGGGATGAAAACGGACCCGGAATAAAAAGGGACGTGTGGCACGCTGTGGACCAAATATCCTAAAAATATAAATAGGAGAAAAAATCAGATTTTCTCCCATCATTTCATCCCATGTTCAGCCGATAGAAAGAGAAAGAGAGGGAGAAGAGAGGGACAGGAGAGAAAAAAACTTAACTTCTCTCTATGATCTACGGAGCTAGAGAGCTCAAATCCGTTCGGGCCAAGAATGAAAGTTGATCTCCATGACGAGGGCTATGCATACACACCAAAAAGAAGGGCTTTCACTGAAGGTGGGAAAATCAAATTTTCTTGAAAGAGTTTGGAATTGAGTTGGATTAGTCCCTTGGAGCTTCTACAACTTCTTTCACGTTACAAGAGGTAGGGGATTTCCCTACTTAGATTTATTCACAACCTTAAATATTGTATAGAAATGGGTAGGTTAATATAGATACATATGACTTGCCTATAGAATTGATTTTGATGAAATGGGTATTAAAATTAGATAGAATATATTCTATCTTGAAATGGGTATGTAGAAATCGCTTAATATAATTTCTTGGATTATGTGAATTATGGGCATGTTATGTGTTTATATAATGTCTTGATTCAAAAATGTGTTATTGCTTAATATGCGATAACATGCTTGGATATGAGTTTTGGATAAAATGTCGTTAAATGCAATTTGGTTTATTGACATTGTGAGACATGGAAATTATATGTTTTTTATATAATTTGTCATGGATTATATGAATTGGGTTTGAAATGGTTCATTTGGCATACATTGCATATTGAACATTCTAATAGAGTTGCAATGAGACATTACATTGCATATGCACGGAAACATTGCATTCAATGGGTGGTTGTGCATGAAAGGAGTCAACACCACATGGGTGGATGACGAGTGGGCTCGAGGGAGCTAAGTCAATGACTTAGCCGAGTCACGCAGTTTACATAGTGTGAGCGTCGGGGTTAGCAAGAAGGGCTAGAAGATCCCTCAGTTGTAAGGCCCGATGATTTAGATACGCACTTCCATTGGTATTAGTCCATAAAGTGTGTCGGTGTACGCGGAACCGTTGGTGGAAGTCCATAAATTCCATGTCAATTGAGTGTCGTTGGTGTAAGTCCATAAATACTCACCCCATACAAGACTCTGAATTAATAATGTCATTTCATGTATAACATAAATGACGGAATTGTACACATAGGAAATTGCATGTGTTGGCGAGCCGAGGAGGGCTCGGGATCATGAATGACGGGCAATTGCACATTAGCAATTGCATGTTTCGAAGAGCCGAGAAGGGCTCAAGTTGGTTGCTAAGAGTGAGTCTCATCTCATTCCATAGCAATGCATTGCAAATTTTCAACATTGATAACATATTCATGCTTGGAATGTGTGCATGGTGAATTAGTTGCATGTGAGCATTTTATGTGCATTTGGGTTGGGGAGTAGCCTATTTAGGGAGTATTTTATTGAGCTTGGCTCACCCTTTATGGGAAAATATTTCAGGTGTGGGGCTCGTGCCGGTGGATGGCTCTCACTTTGAGCCTCATGGATGAAGAAGCCGGAATGTGGCTTTTATTTTGAGTAAATTGTAAAGACATTGCAATGAATATTTATTTTGGCATGTAATTAAATGAATTCGCGTGCAAATGTTGTAATAGATCTTATATAAATTATGTTGGATGCCCAAATACATGTTAAGTAAGTGTTGGGTTTGTTTTAGTAAGGTTTGAATTGAATTGGAAATGAAAAACAGAGAAACAAGAAAAATCTGGGAAGACTGTACTGGTACTGTGTATTGGTACGGTTCAATACCGGTACAATGTACCGGTACATTTTGGTCCAGAGGGTTTGATGTACCGGTACGCTGTCTGCAAATTTTTGAAATTTTAATACTGTTCTCCTATGCTTTTGGACTTTGTTTTCTTTGGTTCAAATGATACAAATGGATCTAAATGAACACGGGGTATGTACGTGGGTTAAAATCCCGATTAAGAGAATTTGTATGGACATAAAGTCTGGAATTGAGACAAGAAAGGTTATTTCCACGTGTTGACGATTGGTTAACGGTTTAAAAAGGACCTCCAGTTTTAGGGGCGTCACATGTGTAGATGGATAGGTAGAGGAAGAGGACACCAAAATGGTTAAGGGGGTGGACGGAGCAACAACCAACCACCACTGACCTTTGATCAACAAGCCTTAGGGCCAATGTGGGCCAAAGAGGCATGAAAAACCTCCAGAGGTTTAAGGCACACAAACAGCCAACCTTCAAGTGAGGGGCGGATCCGATTATGGCCGACCATTGGTTCCAACAGATATAAAAGATCTTAGAGGCTATGGAGATCGTATCAGGCGCCACTAAGATAAGGTTAGTTGCGTTCCAGCTTGAGGGAGAGGCCCATCTATGGTAAGAGTGAAAAAGGACTCGAAGAATCTTGAGGCCATGACATGGGAAGAGTTCCATGAGCTCTACATGAACAAGTATTTTCCATCGGCTGTTCAGCAAGCAAAAGCCTGGGAATTCCTAAACTTGAAGCAAGGAAATCTGACGTTGATGGAATATATATGGCTAAGTTCACCGAGTTAGCTCGTTTCACCAATGATTATGTGGCTATAGACATGTGTCGGGGTATAATAAGAAAGGATAGATTCTCTCCCGAATGCAAGACCCGATTACTTGGTTATACACTTCCTAGAGGTTAAATTCTAGAAAAGTGTAATGGCAAAGATGGTGTGACTCCCCTAAAACCAGGGGTACCTTTTTAAACCGTTGACCAACCATTAACCAGTGGAAATACCCGTGAATGCCGCACAATCCGACATCACCCTAATAGTACCCCTTTTACCAGAATTATAACTCACACGTGCTATCTGTGATTCCTTTAATCATTTAATTCAACCGAGGTCCTATGTGCCTCAAGATACCTCATTTAATGTCCTTTTATATCATTTTAACAAAAAGAATCGAAGTCCAATGTATGACAAAATAATTTCAAAATTTCAGATTTTTGGAACATCTTCCGTAAGGTTTTGATCGACCTTCCGGAAGGTTCTGCCTACTAGAAAAATTCTTCCAGAAGGTTTTCACCAACCTTCCGAGAGGTTTTACCTTCTGAAAAATATTTATATTAACCCTCAAGATCTTCCGAAAGGTTTTGATCGACCTTCCAGAAGGTTTTACATACAGGGAAAGTTCTTCAGGAAGGTTTTCATTAACCTTCCGGAAGGTTCTCATTAACTTTCCAGAAGGTTCTACCTTCTGGACATAAATTTACATTAACCTTCCGGAAGGTTTTTCATTCTGGACAGAAATTTACATTAACCTTCCGGAAGGTTTTTATCGACCTTCCGAAAAGTTTTGCCTTCTGGACAGAAATTTACATTAACCTTCCGGAAGGTTTTGCCAGTGTTTTCACAAATCCTTCCTTATTCATTTCCAATTCATTCCAATCAATTCCACAACCAACCAAAACATGTTTCTTAAAGTTTTTCCACCTAAAACATGATCCATACTAGTCCTATTACATACAATTCCATATATTTACACATCAAAATAGAATTTTAACAAAAACTTTACACAATGAACTATAAAAGCCACAAGTCGGCTTTCCTTCATTCTTGAGGCTCAAAATGGGTACTATCCAGCGGTGTAAACTCCGCATCTGAAATATTTTCCCACGAAGGGTGAGCCACGCTCAATAGAGTATCTTCTAAAGAGGCTACTCCCCAACCTAAGTGTATATGAAATGTGCATATGCAACATTTAACGAGCAATAATCATCCCAAGCAACAATATGCAATTCAAGATTTGAATTTCACCATGGCATGCTATAAAGTGAGATGAGACTCAACCATGCCCTTAAACCCGAGCCCTCACCAGCTCCCACCACACAATGTATGTCAATGTATGATAAATCTATCATTGATGTTGTACATCGTATGAAAATTTTATAACAAAACTAATGTGTCTTTACTGGGTAGCGGACTTTTGGTGTCGCACCACCGGCTCCGCACACCGATACACTTTTTTGGACTTGCACCGACGGAAGTGTATAAACCAGTGACCGGTTCTTGCACCCGAGGGAGAGTCTATCCCTGCTTGCTATACCCGACACAAGTTTTTCTTTTTTTTTTCATGCAACTGTGCGACTCTGTTGAACCTTGGTTTAACGATACCGAGCCCACTCATCATCCATCAAGTATGGTGTTTGATTTAACCATGCCTACACCACCCACACTCATGCCCAAATTCCCAGGAATGCGATGTATCCGTGTAAATGCAATGTAATGTCTAATTGCAATATTATCACCATGTTTAATATGTAATGAAAATCATATGAACAACTCATCATAAATCAACATCCATGGTAATTTACATCAAAAGCATATAAATACCATAATTGATCTCAATGTCAATTTCTCTTGACAAAATGTATATATTAACATTTCATTCAACCCAATTTTCAAACATATTATCACATAATAATGTAATTAACATGCTAAACTCATCAAGGCATATGGTAAACACACAACATGCCGACAATCAACATTTTTCTACCAAGAATTTTCATTTCTACATTTCTCAAGAAACCACTATCAAGCAATTTCTATATATCAAAATCAAGATAGAAATTATTCTACCCAATTCCAAAACCCATTTTTACCAAATCAACACAATAGGCAAGTGATACATATCTCTATTAACCTACCCATTCCGTATAAACCTCCTAGGTTGGAAATAAGCTTAAATATGAGGGAACCCTACCTCTTGTAGCATGAAGAATGCCCTTGAGAAGCTCCCAAAACCCGAAAATGAGCTAAAACTCCACTTTCCCCAAATCCTGTTTCTTGGACTTTGGTGGAAACCCTCGTTTTTGGCGTAGCCTTAAACAAGGAGAATGACTTTTTCTCTTGGCCTGAACGGATCCGAGCGCTAGAATCCCGTAGATATTAGAGAGAAGGTGGAAAAATTCTCTCTTTTTCCTCTCTTCTCTATCGGCTAACGGCTGAACAAAGAAAAATGGGGCAAAATCATATTTCCCCCTTTATTTATATTTCTCAATACTTGGCCCACAAAGTGCCACACGGCCACCTATTTCTCCGGTCCGTTTTCACCTCGAAACGATTAAATTTCGTTCTGGCTCAAGTTTAAAATATTTTTATTTTGAATTACCTTAAATTATTTCCCAACATTCACAATTTTATCTAAAAATTTTGCCCTTGGGTCACCTGAGGCCTGATCACCTCGTAAAACGTAAAAAATTCAACTATCTCATAATTCTACGAAAATTGACATGGTAACTAGATTTCGCAAGACGAATCCAACGGTGAGTTCTATTTTATCATCTGAGTTCTAGAAAAACTCAGGTTTGTAACCCATATCGTAGTGGTAAATTATCGTTTTTCCCTTCATTCATAAAAGTTTAAATTTACCCGGGTTTTACAGATGGGGCCACAGGTGAATGTCCTAAAAATTTATTGATGGTGTGTTGTCCCATTGGTGAAGCACCATAAACCATCACCCCACAAAGACACAAGATTTTTATAAAAAAAGTCATTGGGTGTACAAAATACCAATGGTGGAGGCTTGGAATGTCTGGATACATATGCATGACATTACATGTGTTATGGGAGCTGGTGCAGGGCTCAGGTTGCATTGCATGTGTGAGTCTCACCTCAAAACCTGGCATGATGTTGTGGCATTCATTTGTGAATTATATGTTCTGAATGAGTGTTTGATTGTTGTATTGCATGTGAACATTTCATATGCATCTAGGTTGGGGAGTAGCCTCTTTAGGAGATACTCTATTGAGCGTGGCTCACCCTTAATGGGAAAAATATTTCAAGTGCGGGACAAGCACCGGTGAACGATCCTCACTTGGGCTCTTATAGACAAAGAAACCAAGATGTGTCTTTGAACTGCATTTTGTAAATAAATTGTGTAATTCATTTAGAATTTGCAAAATTGTGTAAAGATTTTTGAAATGAACTCTTAGGGACTATAAATTGTGTTAATGAATGTATGGATGTGTTTTGGAAAGAGATTAGCTGGTTTAAGGTTGAAGTTTGGAATGAATTGGGGAAAATCTAGGCTCAAGAAATGGTACCTAAGTGATTATGTACCGGTACTCTATATTGGATGGGCAAGGTACTGGTACCTTAACATACGGATACTAGTACCTAGATTGTTGTGAGCTCAGGTACCAGTACCAATGCTTCAGGTACCAGTACCTCGATGGACAGAAGGCTGGGGTACCGGTACCATGTATACGAGGTACGGGTAACTATTCCAAAATTTTCAAAAATTTAAATATAACCTTTCAAGCCTACGGGCCTTGAGCCCTCTTATCTATATGATGTAATTGGCTAATCATCGAGTCCTAATTAATGGGGATAGACCTTGGAATGGTCTAGTAGTTGGTCTGTGCACAAGTCATGCATTTCGATGTGCTCCGGTACAAGGAATACTCTGTTCAAATTATGTATTGGTTATGATCCCAGTAAAGGGGGTTGTAATTACATGTTGTCATTTATGCGGCATTGACAGGTACTTTCATGGGTAAAGGGTGATTAACAGGTTGAGAAAAGACCTCTAGATTTTAGGGCGTCACAATGAAAGAATCATAGCATTGATCTTCCATCTTTGATCTTGTCTGAGATGATCAAAGGTTATGATGTTAAGAGAAATTCACTTCCCTTTGGGATATTAGTGATAGATATTTGTATTGATTGGAGAGTGAAGATCAAGCTGGAATGGAAAGTGTTTAAGCCAATGGGATTCTTGAACAAGGTATCATTTTAGAGAAGCCATGGCCACATTAGAGAACGAACAACAAGGGAGGAGATACCGCCAAGACATGGCACTGATGAGGTGCTAGATACGTTGGATGTTGAAGAAAAGAGAGAGGCAGAAGAGGCCCATCCTGAGACGGATGATAAGAGGAAACTACAAGAGATCATGCTTAGTGTCGAGGCAAAGTAAGATGAGATCCTCCATCGTTTGGGTGGTGGAGCAATTGGACCTTCGAGCTCTTGAGTCAATTTTTATTTTCATTTCTTTGGTTTACCATGTGTTTTGTTCTCTTTAGACAATTTAAGTGTTTTGTTTTGAATCATATGACATTTTGAATGGTTTATGCTAGTTTTGTAACAATTAACTTATTAATGCATTTGGTAAATTTTAGTCTTTGCATTTTTATTTCCCTTTAATTGCTAGAAATAATGTGATTTTAAGATTACTTGCTAAAGTGACTAAGCATAGTGTTATCTTGACACTTAATCTAATAGTCTGAATTGCAAACCTTATTTCTTTGAAAAATGGTATTCTCTCTATGCTTAAGTATCGAATGTACATTGGTATTTTCTACTCTTAAGAAAGTGCAAAATAGCCAGGCTTGAAACTAGAATTGGGATATAACCTACATTCTTTAGTAACCTAACATAATCAATGGGGATAAAGAAGAACCCCGTGGTAAGCTTTTGAGTCTTGTGATGTTTTTGAGAGAAAATCAGCACTTACTCAAATAAGGTTTTTCATTTTCCATTCTTAAATAATCTCATTCATTTTGTTTTGATAGATGCAAGTAGAGCAGTATGTTGATGTATCCCATAAGAATTTGTTTACGTGTTAAATGCATGTACATAGATCTGAGAAATGATCTTAGGTCATTTGTATTTTTATTTGAGCCTTGTCCATTTCTTTTGCAAAAAATAAAAATAAAAATAAAAATAAAAAATCTCTAGTCAGACATGAGTGAACCTAAAAATAAAAACTCTTTTCTGTAAGGCCATGTTTTTTACCAAGCCAGTGGAAAAATATGTATACCTACCTTGGTTATCTAATTTTCTTGCATAGTCTCTTCAAAGCAGATTATATGGAGACGAAAAAGGAATGGATGTGGGTGGAGAAAAAAGGAAACAGGTTAACAAATGAGTAGAAGTAAATTAGCAAAGAAAGAAATGCAAAAGAAACCAATCTAGCAAATGAGTTGTGATTTGAAAAAATGGACGAAATAACGAGGATGAGTTATTCAAAGACAAAATGAAGGATAGAAGGAGAAAATGTACATGATTTTATTATAATTGGATGACCCTTTTGAACTCTAATTATCCTTCATTTCATTCACCACTTACCCCTAGCCACATTACAACTTGGAAAAAGTCCTATTTGATCTCAGGTATGATGTGTCTGTATGAAGTCAACTATAAAATTTGGAGTATGTTAATAGCATTGTTTTATCTGTATTATTATTCTTCCATGAGATTATGCCAAACGCATTATTTTGTTTTTCATGGATCCCATTCCCCCAATTTTTGTGCATGTGAAAAATTGTGATTGATCAATCTTATTCTACTCACATGCCTTTTGAGAGAAAGTCGCTAAAGTCGAATGGAATTCTTTTTGAGGACATTCTAAGAAAGGTTTGTGAAATCGAAGCTACTCATGGAAGGTTGTAAAGAAGCATGTTTGTTACATGATGATTCTTGTCACTAAAATGATTATTCTTCACATAGGGAATTTCAAATGCCAATGTAGTAAGTGTTTATTTAGGCATAACTACGTACCTATGAATGAGAAGTGTGGGGAAACAATTTTAAATTGAGGCTTGGGTGTCTCAATGATCGCTAACTCAATCTAATAAGAAATCTTACATATATATTTCTGTTCAACTGAAGTTTGTAGGTAGCTTCACTGAAAACATTCACAAGACAACACTGGTTCACTAGGGAAGACCTAGGGGTTTAACGGCTTGTTGCACACGCTAAATGCAACCATGTGACCTACGAAAATGGCATTGTAAATATAATTTCATTTTGATGTTTTATATTGCTAGGGACTAGAAATATGTAGGTTGGGGTTGTGTTGCACAGTTAAAAGTTACATTTTATTATGTCTTTTATGAGACTAATTTGCTTTAATTGTGTTTAAATGATAATATTTCAGGATAAATGAAACACAATGGCTTAAGGGCAATAATGTCACTTTTCTAAGCATTACACGTGTTTTAAAAGAGAACTCAATAAGGAAGAAACAAGTTGCATGAAAAAGTAGACTTTGCTTCCATGTCCGAACACCACAAAGAAATTAGTCAGGATCTCTAGGGGATTACTAGGAAGTTGACACGAGGCTACTAACTATTTACGTCAAGGTTGCATTAATGACAACGTTCAAACTCCAATAGCATTGGAATGCACTTCTAAAAGGAAATGCTTACACGTTCAAACGCCAAGTAATGTTCAAATGTTAATCCCTAATAAAATGCATGTAGATTATATTTCCACCCCGATTTTTTTGGCTTAGACTTGGACTTTAAGTAACTAGTTCTATCTTTTGCCTAGCTCATGCGCCTATAAATATTATCCTTTGAACTTGTAAACTCCCACATGTTTATATTAATGTAGTAATATATTTGTTTAGTAATTCTCATATATGTAGTGACGTAAGGATAAATCATATGGATTGTAACCGTAGGAATAACTACTAGGGAGACAATTTGATTGGGAAGTTTAAGTTTTGAAGACGTTTAAACTTGGAAATGGTGATTAGATAAGTTTCTAAATGTTTGTAGGTCAAAATAATATCTCCATTGAATCCGAAAGATCGATAAACATTGGGAGAGGAAATATGGTGTATATTAGAGGTTAAGAAGCATTCTGAAGTGAAAGCATGCTTAGGGAGAATTTGAATAAGAAGGAGCTTAGATACTTCTTTAATGTTTGGATCATAACTTTTTATTTTGAAGTCCATTTGATCTGAAATATTTACAGTAGATAGTATACTTCTAGGGCTACAAAATAGTATTTCACAAAAATTTTCTAAATCGACCTCTAAATAGGTAAAAACTGCCTGGAAGTTACAGCAAAAACTGAGACAACTGTTCGAACGTTAAAGTCCGTTCGAACGACTGTTCTCTTGTCTGATGGAAAATGAAAAAGTACTGGGAGCAACCAACACTTGAAATTCAAGGGAAGTTCAAACATAAAGTTCCGTTCGAATGGTACCGACGAATCAGAACATCAGATTTAGGTCGGCTGAGATATTTTTCTTCTTCTATAAATACTTTAGGCCGCCTCCTTCAGCCTCCAAACATCATTTACAACCCTAGGAAGTCTTGAGAAACAAGAGAGAAAGGGGGAAAGACAAGATCAAAGGGGATTATCATCTTGAAGTGAATCAAAGACTCAAGTTCTTCAAGAATTCCAAGGAAGAAGAAGGGAGGGGAAATTCTTCCACTCTTGTTCATTGATACTTAGGCTTGTATATATATATGTTTTGACTCTCAAGTTTATATATATGTATTGAAATACTTGTTTCTTGATTGTTCTTGCAAATCTTACCATGTTTTGATGGAAGTATAGATTTATATCCATTAAACCTTTGTTCTTGACATCCAAACTTTAGTTTTCCAAGAAGCATGGATTTTTCTTGTTGATATTCATTTATTCTTGATATCTACACTTAATATTTGTTAGGGATTGGTTTCAAACCTTGATATTCCTTTATTCTTGATATCCAAAGATTGATATTCATATGTTATTGATTTCAAGACTTGATATTCATTTGTTCTTGGCTTCAATACTTCATATTCCTTGGTTCTTGATTCTAAATCTTGATATTCATTAGATATTGATTTCAAAACATTAGTGCTTTATTTGGAACAACAAAAGTATATATTTTGATGATCTCTTGCCTATTTTTCTTGAGATGTGATATTGGAAAATACCTATGAAATGGGGGTTTTTGAAATTACTTGCGATTGGAGGAAATGGTTGGTACTCTACTTGTTATAGGAGAGTTTGGATGAACATGGATAAGAGGTTCCTTGTAAGGATGCTCATACCAAAGAAACTAAATTGTGGAATGTGCTTGTTAATTGAGAAAAGGGTCGGTATTGTATCTCCTGTGTGGTTGCATAATAGAAACATGGGTTACTATTGACCGGGTATCATGGAGTGGTTAGACGTCTTCTTTGGTAAGAACCTTTCCTAACACTCATAGTGGGGTTAGTGCTTTGGTAAGACTAAATCACTATTGCTCACGGGTAGCATGAGTATGTACTTGCCTGGGACATGATATTTTCGATGGTGACCATGTGGGGTCTTGCTTCATACCTGAGATACGAATACAGTCGTGTATCGTTTAGTCTACCACAGACGGTTTCTACAAGAGTCTTGGGTAGTATGGGATGTGACGAGAACTTGTGAAAACGGTGTATGGTAGAATGGATTATGCTTTGAAAATTGGTTGTCAACTATACTTGGTTGCACTTCTTATTTACCTTATGATTGTTTCTTAAACTTGAGATCTGTATCAATGTCCCTGTTTTCTTTCAAAAGTTATATATGGTGTATTGGAAAATGAGACCGAATTGTTTTATATGTTTTTCAAACCTTGTTCGAGTTTGGGAGAATGTTGCTACAGAGCTTAGTGCTCACCCCCTACAAACAATATTATTCACAGATTTCGGTTTAGAGGAAGAACTCAGAGTCGATGAGCAGGTCACTTGGGAAGATCATGTGGAAGGAAGCGTGGATCCCGAGGGGATGGCTTAGAGGAATTTTTCTGTTTATGCCCTATGCTAGATAGGCATTTTTGAGACATTGTTAGAATGATGTTAGGTTTATTTCGCTGCGAGACACTTAATTTTTGAGATGTAATTGTCATAGTTTGGCATATTCTTTTGGACGAAAATGTAGGTATTATGTATGATGATTGAAACATTATGTATGTATGGTTATTATTAGTCGCTCTCATGATATGAATGGTTTAAATAGTAATGCCGTCCAGGGTAGATTTTTGGGGCGTTACAGAACTTTCTTAAAGATATCTCTCTTTTGCGGGTGGAAAAACCCTCCAAAAGTAACTAGTCTTCTACTACTTTGGCATTAGTTTCATTAGCTTCCATTGTAAAGCTTCCTTCTTCACTTAGAGGATTGAACCTCTCTCACCTTTTTGGCTCACTAATGGCTTTGAAGAGTGGGTAGTGTTTCACTCATTCTTTATCGGAGATAAGCACATGGTTTTGGTAAATGTTAACTTGTAATTATAAGTTTCTCTACTTGGAGGGATAAGATTCACTCACTTTTCTAACTTCCTCAAAATAATGAAGAATGAGTAGTTTCTCATTCACTCTTTAGTAAGAGGCTATGGACATGTAAATTATTGTTCAGAAGTTATATTTGTGCACTTCATTTATGTTTAATGATTTATCTTTCCATTGTATGTTGAAGTAGTAATCATGGATCACCTATAGACAATTTCATTCTTGGCATAGGGGATTTCATTGATTCCTTGCAAGTACCCAAGCTAGGTCTTCATGACAACTTTTCAATCTTCATTGTCATTATGCTTTAAATAAGAATAGAATAATGTAACAGTTGTTGGATGATCTTGCCTGTATGTAGACGGGTTAAGTCTCAACATAAACAATTCTTGCAAATCACTACAAAGACATTGGAGCTATGCTCTTAATTTACACATTCCATCTTTATCCTCCAATTAACTTACTATTGACTTAGGGGTTAATTGAGTAGTGTAGAAGGCACAAATATAACAACTGGATGAATAAGTACATGTCCAAATCCTCAAGCTAAAGGGTTACTTTTTCATTTAAGAGAATCTTATGTTTTGTCTTGAAAATTTTATCATCATCGTAAATTCAAATCTCAAGGATTCCAGTCATAAATTCAAATTTTAACATTAATTCTCTGTGGATTTGACTCCAGACTTAACTGAATTATAACTACAACTTGATCACCTGCACTTGGGTGTACACATTTCAGATCAAGTCATCTCCCCCGTGGAACAACAATTGATATCAGAGTGTGGTTGCTCTGAGACCATAGACACTAAGTAGGCATATTTTGTTTTGTGCTTACTTGCCTAGTTTCCTTTTGAGAGATCTATCATTGCAACTAGTTAGTCTTGAATGAATTATCCAAAGGAAGGTGTTTCAATTGGATGACCACCACTCTTTGATGGATTGAACTTTGCATATTGAAAAGCTCTCATGAGAGCATTTCTTAAATCCATTGACGAGACCATCCAAGAGGGTTGGAGCCTTCCCACCATCACCATGCAAGTTAAAAGTAGTGCAACAGTGGTTGAAGTGAAATCCTCAAAAGGTATGGACTAAAAATGAGAATGAATCATCAGTGTGGAACTCAAAAGGCTTGAATGTAATATTCAATACTGTGACACTGAATGTGTTTAGAAGGATCTTAAATTGTGAAACTTCAAAGGAGGTGTGTGATAACTTGGTTGTTTCCCATGAAGGGACATCCATGATGAATACATCTAGACTCCAAAGGTACACCTCTTAGTTCAAGACTTTGAATAGGCAAGATGATAAAAATGTTAAATTGTGTGATATTGTAAATCCATCATTTGTATTAGGTACCAAGGTTGATAATGTGGCCATCAAGTGAAAAATCTTGAGATCACTGCCCGAGAGGTTTCATGCTGAGATCACATCCTTGGCAAAAAGTGTCAACATGGGGTTGTTGTTGTTGGAAGACCTAGTTGGGTCTATATTGACCTTTGAGATGAACCTTCCATTCTTAAAGTTGTTGGAAACAAAATAGATTTTTCTTCCTAAATTTGAATTTTTGGTCGACTTTGAGCCTAAATTAAATTAGGACACACTCATTGTTTAACTAAATTTTTGTGAGTTTGTGTTCTACTCTGTGAGGAGAATAGCGTAGTATATTCACTTGCTCAAATCAAGCAAGAAATGAATAGAGAAATAGGCTCTAAAATGGCCCATTTGGATTGTGGAAATAGAGGTTGTGTAATGTGGGATTTGACACCAAGCCCACATTGGTTGAGGAAGAAATTCTACTTCTGCATATATATGTCAAATTTTCTCTATGGGTTGGGCCCCAAGGGGTACCCACTTTTATGAGCGCAGCAAACACCTAAATGCCATTGATTTGACCACACCCACACGTCACTTTCCCGCCCGCCCTGCCACAACTGATGAGCATAGAATATTGCACATCATTTGACTTTTTGTAGCCCTTTTATACTTCTTTTGATGGAGAAACTGGGAGAAATTGCTTTTAATCTATCAATTTGTAACGCCCCAAAAACCACCTTGGAAGGCATTACTATCTAAAATCATTTACATCATGAAAGCGACTAAATAAATTCCATCAAAAAGAAATATCGTTCATCATATATTATATCTACAACATTATCCTAAAAGAATAAGTCAAGTCATGGCCACAATATCAATAGAATATGCCACAATATGGCAATTACATCCTAGAAGAATCAAAATTAAACTTGTAGCAAAATAATAAATTGTTAGACTTCACCTAGTCTCCAAAAGAAATTTCCTAATCAATTTCATAGGAAAGTATATCCCTAAGCATCCACATGGGGATCCACGTGTCCGTCTACTGGAGCTTCCCAGGGTACTTGCTCATCAACGTCCGGTTCTTTCTCTAGCACATAATCTGAAAAAATGTATAATTTGTAGGGGTAAGCACTAAACTCTGTAGCAACATTCTTCCCAAATTCGAACAAGGTTTAGAAAAACATATAAAACCAGTCGATTTTATTTCACAAATATCATATATCAATTTTGAAGGAAAATAAAGACATTTCAATAAATCTCAAGTTTACACAATAACAATAATTAAATGACAACAATAAAAATACATTTCTCAACAATAAACCATTTCCAAAATGGTTAGGAAGGGCGCCCGCCGTTGTATTGTCTCATACCAATGCACCGGTCATGACGAAATACAAACCATATTCTCATGATATTGATTCATCTCCGTTGCCATGTACGTTGATTGCTTCTCAAGAATCTACCCAACGATTATACCTAGTCCACCCATCATAATCACAAGCATTTTAAAAAATGGTGTATACCGTCTCACACGGTATTGACGAATCCTTCCTAGGAAATGTATACCATCTCTAGTTTGAACTTAAGTGAACAATAGTGGATGCGTTCACAAACAACAACCCACTACAAGTGTAGAAAATCATCTCACTCCCACTGGGATAAACTAACTTCTACACTCTACGGCATCTCTTGAAGGCAATTCAAGTCCGTCACAAGACCCATACAAATAAGGAAACCAAAATATTCTCAATTAACCAACAATTCCAACTTATTACCAAAATCCCCAATTTTGCTCATGTAGTTGTACAAAGAGCAGTATAAGAAAATATACAAGAGACCATCATCAATACCATTTTGTTGTTCAATATGAAACACTAAAGTTTTGAAATCAAGAATAAAAGAGAAATCAAGAGAAAAACCTACTTCTCGTGAAATCTAGGGTTTTGAAGCAAGAAAAATAATTTAAAGGTGATTCCACCATAGCTTTGTTGAAAACATGTTCATCTTTGCAAAAATATCAAGAATCAAGGATTTTATAGCCTACACATAGTATTTAAAGTCAAAAGATACTCATATAAGTAAACCCTAGCATTAATGTAAGAGATAGGAAGAAACCCCTACTTGAATCCTTAATGTCGTATGAAGAACTTGAGCTTGATCTTGAATATATCCTCAAATCTCTAGTTTTTCATTTTCTTTCTTCCTCTATAATGCTCTCTAGGTTAGAAGTGTTGAAATGGGACTAATGGAGGCGTGCTTAAGTATGTATGGTGGAATAAATGGCCTCTTGTGCGCAATTCTAGAACCCAGCTATTAAGTCACGTTCGAACGTCATTTGGCATTAGAACGTCACTAGTGCAATTTATTAATTTACATTCGAACGTCAGTTTGGCTTTTGAACGTTGGCTACTCCCAGTACTTTTGCATTTCCATCAAAGATCCGTAAGTCACGTTCGAACATCATTTGGTGTTCGAACGTTACCAGTGTAATTCATTAATTTATGTTCGAATGTCATTTGGCTAATCGGCTTAAATTGATCCTCCCAGCTATTATTTCTGAAAAATCAAAGTGCGTTCATTCCTGGTAAATTGATAAAGGATAATGTGTTGGTAGCTTTAGACTTAAACCACTACCTGAAATGTGAAAGTTGGGGTAGATCTGGACATATTTCATTGAAGCTAGACATGAGTAAAACTTATGATAGGGTAGAATGGGAGTTCTTAGAAGGAATTATGGGGAAGTTGGGTTTTGACAATAGGTAGATGTCTCTGGTAATGAAAGTCCTTGGACGTTTGCTCAACGGGGACTCGACCTAGTCGAACCCCTTCCACGGGCCCCTAGAAAAAAAAAGTTCCTGATTGTAGGAACCAATTATTTCACCAAATGGGTCATGGCAGAGCCCCTGACCCATATCAGGGACATAAACACCAAAAAGTTTGTTTGGAAGAACATTATGTCAAGGTTTGGAGTCCCTTGTGCACTTGTGTTCGATAACGGAACTCAATTCAACAACGGGCCTTTCAAGTCTTTTTGTGAGCATCTTGAAATTCGGAACTACTACTCTACTCATGCCTATCCACAAGCCAATGGACAGGCCGAATCCTCAAACAAAACCATCATCAATGGAATCAAGAAAAAGTTGGAAAGGCCAAAGTAAAGTGGGTGGAAGAGCTCCTCAATGTCCTCTGGGCATACAGGACCACTCCTCGGGCCTCCATAGGTGAAACCCCCTATGCCCTAGCATATGGGGTAGAAGTAGTCATCCTGTTGGAAGTGGGACTCCCTACCATATGAACACAAGTTTTTGACGCTGGAGACAATGATCGCTAGCTCAACCTAGATATGGATCTCGCTGAAGAGAGAAGGAAGGTAGCTGCCATAAAATTGGCTAAGTACAAAGAAGGGGTATCTATCTACAACAAGAGAGTCAAACCTCAGTAATTCCAGATCGGTGATCTGGTACTTAGAAGGGTGGTAACAAATACCTGGGACCCAACAAACGAGAAGATGGGACCTAGTTGGAAAGAACCATACAAAGTCACGTCGCTAGGATGCTCCGGATCATACAAATTAGAAGACTTGAAAGGAACAGTTGTAGTTCGTCCTTGGAATGTAATGAATTTGAAGAAATACTACTTTTGAGAAATAAGAACCCAATTTCATGTTATGAGAAGTTGACCTAGAAAGGGCATGGCACTGGGAGCATTATTAAGGACTACTGCTTCCAAATAAGATTAGGAGCCAACCTCCTGGAAAAGGCATGGCCCTAGGAGCAATATCAAGGACAGCTACTCCCGAATAAGATCAGAAGCCAACCTCCTGGAAATGGCATGGCCCTGGAAGCAAAGTCTCAGGGACTATTGCTTCTGAATAAGATAAGGAGTCAGCCTCCTGGAAAGGGCATGGCCCTAGAAGCAGTCTCAGGGACTCCTGCTTCTGAATAAGATCAAGAGCCAACTTTCTAGAAAGCGCATGGCTTGGACGCCAAGATTCGTAGGCCCCAGCCTTTAACTAACATACAGGTACATGTCCCATGAATGGAAAATGACCCCTAACGAAGGGCACTAATTGGCTATGTTTCTTAGAACAAGGATGGTTTACCACGCAACAGCCTACAACGCATGCATGAGTCAATGGGAGCCTAGATCATCCAGAATTTCTAGAGTAAACACTTGAAAACGGAGCCCGAAAATATGGGTATGACTGCCCATAGGAGGTCCTTGAGTTTCGAGGCCGATCATGGGTATGCTTGCACAAGTACATGGATTTGAGTAGTTTGAACTCTAGGTTAGTATGGTTGTGAAGGACCCCATCCCCTCGGGTCGACCAACGAGGAAGATGAAGCTAATCGGAGTGAAAGCTCACCTTTCGGTGCCTCGTAGCCATGGAGTACATCTATGTTATGCCAACATGTTCTGAAGACCCTATGTTTCCCCCACCCTGAGGGGCCAGAGTTGGAAGATTGCAAAGTTAGAAATCTCAAACAAAATATGCAAGCATCAAAGAAGAGTGCAGAAAAACAAGAAGGTTCTTTTCATTTAAAAAAATGGGGCTTTGCATCCCCGATGCTACAAAAAAAAATGATGCAACGAAAATGAAAACCCAAGTCTAAGCTGCTGGAGGAGGAGGGCTGAAAACTTCATCAGCATCAGCATAATGAGCCTCGCTAAAAAGCTCCTCTATATTGGGAGAAGAGGCAACGTTGAGAGCATCGTCGGCAAGAGGTGTTGGAGCCAGAAGGGCAGGAGGTACTATCGGCTCAGGGGCTGGAGAGTCAGCCTGAGGAAAGACAGCAGCAACTGGGGCTAAGGCCGGGGCCAGAGCTTCAAAGGGCCCTGCCCTTGGGCCCTGCACTTGAATGTAGGTTGCTTCCTCAATAGCAACCTCAGCCACAGCATGCAGCATCTCCTCTAAAGACACGTACTGGTGCATTTGGAACAAGGGGGACTCTGAAGGAACCCCTGCCTCCCGGAGTGTAGCGTCCCAACCCTTCTAGAATAATTCTCTCTTGTTGTCTTCAAGGTTAACTAGGACGTCGTCGGCGCACTCATCCCTGATCTGTTTCTACAACATCTTCAGGGTCTCCACCTCGGCCCTAATCCTGTCAAGCTCCAAGGTCAGGGTCAAGCAAGTCTGCTCCGACCCCTCTCCTCTTGCCTCAGCTGAAGAGAGTCGCTACATCTGCTTAGTAATCCTCCTATCAGCATCAGCAAGGGCTGCATTCAGCTTTTCAACGCTGCCCCTCGCCGACTTAGAGTCCTTGAGCAGCTACTCGATTTGGGTTGCCTGGGTGGACAAAGTGGAATCCTTGGCAGCCACGTCTTCCCTGGCAGTGACTAAGGCATTCTCAGCCTTAGTCTTCTCCCTCTCGACGCGCAGGTGATTCTGCCTTGCAACGATAACTGATATTTGTTGGGTGGCTTGTTCAAAAGAAAAAAGGTTACACTGGGGCCAGAGACCAACAAATACAAAAAAAATGATTGAACTGATCTCCAAGGAATTATGGATGATATAGTAGAACAAGACATTAGTTGATCGCTACCAACGCACCGCCATGTCCGTATCGAAATAGAGAGTTTCACTTATGGCAAAGGCATTGTGAGGATCCTCGATGATGGAATCGTCAACCTGGATCGCCCTCCGCTATTGATATTAGTGAATGGCCCAGGTACGTCACTCCCCTACAAACTCTGTCGGCTGCAGAACAGGAGGAGTTTGGCCCTGCATCTACTGTTGTTGTTGTTGCTGCTGCTGTTGTTATTGTTATGGGGGGACCTTGTCTCGGCCCACTCCATCATGTCGTTGCTTGGTCCTCCTTTCCTCTTCAATCAGGGGAGTCCCGATCACGGTCTAAACCCCGATCTGAGGGCCTTGACTGTATGGGAAGAGGTGGGACGTTGGTATTGGTCCTTGGCCCAGGTGGGGGAACATTGTCGGCAGACCCCCTACCCCTAAGAGTGGCCTTCCTGTTCATAAAGTTAAGATCTATGCTACATTTCCTGATGTGCTGGTCTCGGCATGAACGGTGGCAAATGGCTCTCTTGTGTCTGCCCCCTCTTCAGCTATCCCTTCTACCTCCGCCTATGGGGCTCTGTTTGGGTCTTCTTCCAAGTTCTGCTCAAAATCCTACTCCATTTCCTGCTCAAAGAGCTCGGACCATTTGGAAGGGTTGAAAGGTGGGGGGAGTTGAAAAAATTTCTTGTAACCTGGGGTGTAACCCAGAAGTACGTGAGCAGATCGGCCAAACCCGCTACAAGTGAAACCCTAGACAATTTCAAGGTTGTTAAAATTAACCAAATAACGAGGTGGGGGACCAACTTCTCAGGAGGAAACGTTTGCACAAAAAGAGAGAAGATCATCAAGAGTTGTACAAATTAATACAAAGAGAACTAAAAGCTTAGAAAATAGGGGAAACCGACGTACTTGTTGTCCTCCACTCTAGGGGGCACCTCAAACTAACATATTTGGGGTCAATTCCCCTCTCTCAGGCGCCGCTGAAGACCAACAGGTCATCCTTGTACCCCTTATCCGAGTCAGGGAGGTGGGTCACGAGGTACATTGAAGGGTCCCGGGCCTTTAAGTAAAAATTTTGTTGGGGCATCACCCTCAGCAAAGTGTAACAAAAAAGGACGTCCTCTAGACTGATGTTTACCCCGAGCTTTCTGTTCAGCTCCACCACCCCCATTATTGTCCTAAACACATTAACATAGCACTGCCCGGGGAAAAGACGAAACTGGGATAGGAATTGGAAAATCAATGGGTAGAGAGGGAATCTAACCCCAACCTCTATGATGGCCTTGGTGTAAAAAGGCATGGCACCCTCGGTGCCGATGTTGTGGTGATGGCGGGATCAACAACACCGACGCTACGGGGAATATCATAAAGGGACCTAAAATTGGTTATTTACTAGACTCCCTTAACTTGGTACTTTCTCGGTCGAGAGATCTCCACCTCTTGGACCTCGACGGTCGGACAACGGCTCCTAGGTATCTTTTATAGGTGGGGAGGGAAGGTTCAAAGGCTCTCAAGGATCCTAGGGGGCACTACGACTCGAAATGACAAGACAGGAAGGACAAAGGGTCGTTTTCGTGGTCGGAACCAAGAGAGGAAGGCCTGGAAGGCGACCAGTCGTCAAAAAAATGAAAAGGAAGAAAAAGAGAAGATAAAAAGAAGAAGACTCATCGGAGAAATTAAGAAGATGAACTAGGGGCTCAAGGGTTCTTTTCCTCCTTCGAATGACAGCTGGGGAAACTATAAGGGCTTTTTCTCTTCAACGACGGTTGGGGAAGATGGTGGTTCTTCAAAAACGGATGCATTCTGACAAAGTTCTCCTACGATTATCTCTATAAAAGGTTGAAGAGTCAAAAGTGGAGATTGGGGGGGATCTATTTTTATAGGGCCTATTCCCCTTCATTGTGCACAAAACACGAAAGGGTGCATTTAATGCGCACGATCCCCAAGATACGAGAAACGGCTGAAAACAATGATGAGACAGTTGAGCAGTTGAGCCCTTTCACCTTCAGTCGACGTGTGTCCTTCCCGAGCAAAGATCAAAGGACTGGGGGTAATTGATGGGACACTTCTGAGAGTGTTTAGATCTATGACGCGTGTCCTCAGCACTGAAGTACATGAATACCCTTAAGGAGGTCACGTGTCCTTTGTGTAAGGCCCCATCTTGCTCTGGCATACTCGTTATCCTTGGCACTAAGGTAACTCCCTCTTTTAGCATACATCTCCCAGCTCCAAATGTTCCTACTCCCCGAGAGGCAACAAATTCACGCCTTTGGCTCTGAGACATCTACCTCTACCCCGAGGTAACCATGTCTCCTCGATTTCAAGAACCTACTAAGAGGCTCTAAGTCTTGCCACGTGGCTCTTACTTTTGGAAAAGCTATTGATTGATAGGTGACTAGTCCCCAATGGACTTGAAATGATGGTGGTACTATGCACAATGAAGTCAGGACCACAGAATGAACTAAGACACTCTACCATGGAGAGTTAGACATTTGGCATAGAGTGTAAAGGTTGGGTTAAAAATTACAAAAAAAACTCTGATGACACACGATAAAGTCAAGCAAGCATTTAATGAACCCTCAGTCGATGGGACATCAGAGATGGCTTGAGAGGCCGAGGAGGAAGGGGCATTAAATGCTCTAGAGCTAGGAAATTTAATACCTCGTCATTAAAGAAGGTGTATTAAATGCTCCAAGAGCCGAGTATTTAAGATCTTTGTTAAAAAAAAGAGCATTGAGTGCTTGGAATGCCGAGCAATTAATGATGGGGTCTTCCTCATGCAGAATAGGGGGCACACTGTCCCACATCTGGGTACTACCTACTTACTAGACCCCCCAGTGATGATGAACTTCTGTTAGATATAAATAGTCTTAAAAAATACAAATGCAAAGGTACGCAAAATCATCGTACAAAAGCCATACAGTGTCTTCTTATTCCCCTCTTTCAAAGAACTGGCTTGATCGTCGGAGGGGATACGCCGAAAAACACTTTGGTACCCTTCTAACTCGTTTCTTGTGTTCTAGGTACTGTTCTTGATGTCTGAGGTTCGACGGGATTACCCAAAAATAATTCATCACCGCTCCTTAGGCCCCCTTTAGCCCTCTCAACTCATTCCTTATTGCGGGGTACCCGACTTCCTCGACGAAAACGAGTTCACCAAGGGAGAGATTTATCATCTTTATACATTTTGTAAAAATTCTCCACCCACAATGCCCATTTAGCTATAGGGATCAAAATGATGATTCTTCCTAAGAGCCTTCTAGATGGTGAAAACAAAACACAAAGAAGACGAAGGTTATAGAAGTTAGTGCCTCTAATCTTGCTGAAGAAATTTATGTCTTTTGTCTTGTCTAAAGAGCTAAGGGAAGGGAAATCACTATGAGGCATTTAGTCGTTGCCTATATGAATATAATGGTTAAATAGCCAGGGGGTCATACATCCCAAAGATTTATCTGCAAATGAGGTAATGACGGATGATGAAATCTCTCGATGTGTTCTTCAGTCTATGGTTCTAGTAAGTGCATTTATTTCTATGATTGGATTCTTTGTTGTAGTTCTTAGAGTTCTAAGTATTCATTTTCTTAGGGTCTCCAATTGGTTAATGAGGTTTGTTCTCGAATTGGGCAAAAAAATAGTCATGAAGAAAACAAATTACTACTGTATAACAACTTTAGAGAAAAATAAGCGCTTAGACACCAAGGTTTCCAAACTTTGTGAAGAGATCTTGGTTCTTTAGGCCTAGATGACCGAGCTGGAGGAAAAGAGGGATTAGCTAAAATCAGTGAATAAAGAATTGAAGTCTTTTAAAATGAATATTTCCTGTGATCACTCACAGCTTCAAGAGGATCATGCTGCACTCCTCAAGGAATTTGAGGGCTTCAAGGCCAACTGCAAGGCAAAGGAGGACAAAGCCTATGAAGATGGGATGGAGAAGGTTGAGGACGAGTTGGAAAAGCAATTGGAAATAATTGAGAAGGTCTACTTCAAGAAGGAATGGGATGAGGCCTTGCAAAAAGCTAGAGTCCCTCTTTCTTCTAAGTTTTATTCCCATCATTCTATGGCTTTGAGCCCATCTGTTCCTTCCTAAAATTTAGATTGTTGGTTCATGAAATCTTGTTTTTGTTCATGAGGCGTGTATGCCTCTTTTGGTTCATCAATAAAATTTGCATCTTTTGTCTTTTAGCTGTTAATTAGTGGTGTGTCTTAACACTTAGAAAAAAATTTGATTTTTTTCCCAACAAAGATAGCTTTCCTATGGAGACAACCTCAATATTTTTTGAGTTATTACACATTAAATTTTCCTACACTTGGGAAGAATTTTTTAGAACAACCACATTAGAGGACAAGCATTTTTTGCATCGTTGTTAGGGAAGCAAGCGGTACGAATTTGAAAGGTGATTTGAATCAACAGTAGGTAAGTCTTATGATTTTCATCACTGACCCGAGTATGTTTTTCTGTTGAAAATTACCCGTAAATTTTTCTTTTTATTTATAGGATTATAGTTGTGCATGTGAGCAAGTGATAATTCAGATAATAGACTTGTTAGATGTGACCAAAAACCAAACATGAATGTGGATAAGATGAATAATGATGATCTGTAAAATCCGAGAAATGGTGGAAATAATCTCTCGATTGTTCCTCTCGTGTGAATGATAAGAGATTATCTCCAACCCACAAGAAACACTGCACCATCTTACATATTTTTCCCAGTGCAAACACATGGATTTATTGTTAAGTCAGGTATGCTCCAATTATAACTCCTATTTCATGGTGTGGATAGGAAAAAACCCTTATCTTTACATCAAGGAATTAGAGGAAGTAGTTTGTACATCACTAGATCAAAATGTGCTAGCAAAAATTGCTAGGATAAAGTTTTTTTCCCTTTTCCCTTAAGGATAAAGCGAAATATTGGTTAAATTCTTTGAGATCATTAGCTTCATTGTCCGATATACAAAAAGAATTTCTGAATAAATTTTATTGAGTACGTAAACTACTACTTTGAAAAAATAAATTTATAATTTTTTAGAAAAATAAAATGAATAATTCTATGATTGTTGGGAAAGATTTAAGACATTTTAACTACGTTCCACATCATGGATTTAAACCATGGCAATTGGTTAGTTTCTTCTTCGAAGGAATTATCCCTACAAATCACCAGTTCATAGACATGATGTGTAATGAAAAATTTCTTAATTAGGATCCTGAGAAAGCCTTAAATTATTTTGATAACTTGGCAGAGAAATTCTAATCATGGGACATTTCCAATCCTATCGAGAGATTAAAGTCATCTACTGTATCTCAACTCACTGGAGTTGAAAAATATGTATTACTACACCAAGATGAATTACATTTCAAGATTACAAAATTATCCAACAAAGTGCAAAGTTTAGAAGTGCAAAAAGTAAATAAGGTAGCTAGTGTGCCCAAGGTTGATGAGTCAACTCTATATACGATACAGTCGAGCATTCCACGAAGGAGTGCCCGACCATTCCGGAATTTAAGGAAGTGCATCATAAACAATTCAATGCCATGAATCAACCTAGGCAGACATTCTCTAACCCATACTCTAACACGTATAATCTTGGATAACGGGGTCATCCTAATTTTAGTTGGAGAAATGATAACACTATTGCATCTCATGCACTTATGTCACTTTCCCCTCTTGTCCAGCAAAATTTTTTTGTCAAAGTTTGCCTACTAACTCTCATATCACACCCAAGGACCACAAATTTTGCACAAAACCTACATAATCAAGGGTCTGTCCCCTAGGTTCAACCCAATTCATCTCCATATCTACCAACTCACGAAAGAAATCTAGAGGATACTTTGCATCAATTCATACAAAGTCAAACGATAATGAATAATCATAATGCACAAGCCTTTAGTGATATTAGAATTCAGCTTACCAAGTTAACCAGTTCATTGGGTGTACTACAATAATAAAAAAGTAAGTTTCCAACACAACCCCCGGAGAACCCAAAAGATCAACATGGTATTGAGTCTCCTAATGCCACTCAAGGTAGTATGGAGTAGCTCAAGTCGATCACCCCCCTTAGAAGTAGAAAAGAAGTTGATAAAACTATTTTACCTAAGGTCTCTAAAAATAATTCTTTCAAAAAATCAAAAAAAAAAAAAAGGAGACTGATGAAGAGTCTAAGGTAGGTGAGAAACTTGAGCAACTAGAGATTTTCAATTTGGTTAAGAATAAGTATTTGGTTCCTACACCTTACCCACAAAGATTAAGAGTGTCTTTTAAGCTTACGAATAATACTGAAATTGTTTATGTGTTAAAGCATGTGAAAATCAATATTTTATTACTAGATGCCACAAGATAAGTGTCTTCATATGCTAAGTTTTTAAAGCACTTGTGCATTATCAAGCGGAAAATGAATGTGCAAAAAAAAATGCTTTCTGACTGAGCAGGTAAGTTCTATCGTATGGACCAGCACTCCAACTAAGTTCTAGAATCCAGGATGTCCTACCATCTTAATAATCATAGAGGATTGCCAAATGGAGCAAGAATTGCTAGACTTGGGTGCAAGTGTCAATCTTTTGGGAGCGTTAAAGCCAAGACCTATTACCCTTCAGCTAGCAGATCATAGTGTGAAGATGTCGAGAGAAATTGTGGAGGACGTGTTGGTCAAGTGGATATATTCTACTTTCCTATCGATTTTATTGTTCTTGATACTTTTGGAAATAAGACCATTTAATTAAATATTTTTAATGTGATTAAGCAACCAGATGAGGAGGAAGGAAATTGTGATATAGATGAACTTGATAAGATTCTAAAGAAAAAATTCAACATGTCTTATTGTTCTAATCTTCTATAAGTTTGTTTAATTAATTCTGTTGATGATGGTGAGAACTCCAATGATGCATCTTATTCTAATTTATTAAATTCTTTGTAGGAGTTTTCGGGACTTGAAAGACATTCGAGCCAGAAGAAGTTCTTTGGAAGAAACAAGTCCCGACTTGAATTGTGGTAATCATTTGTGTTAATCAACAAATCACTTTTTTAATCTTGCATATTTCATATACACTTGTGATTGTGAGCACCCATGAGCACTATGTGTTTGTTAATTTGATTGATTGAATATCTATTCATACATTTGTGCATTAGGTTTAGGATTTGGGATTGATGTGAGATTGATTGCAAGTAAACTAATTGAAGATTAATTAAAATAAATAGTCATGTGTGAAATGGGTTGTGGTGACTAAAAAGATTTCACATTAATTGTTATATTTTTGTGAGAATATGTAATTGCAGTGGTTTAGGTTTTTATTGGTAATCAACTGGGTTAAAATTAAAAAACATATTCACCCCCTTCTAGGTGAGTTCTCCCTCCTGGAACAGTAGTCCATATTCCGTAGTCCATATTTAGAAAACGTGATGCCCATGCCTTCAAAAATTCATGTTTGTTTCTTCGATTTCCTATAACTTAGCATCTAACTTATCTTTATTAGCATATATTCCAACACATCTTTCTTAACCTTGATTTTGGGTCAACTATATTCTGTAAAAGCCCAACATCAGGAAGAACCTAAAAAAGGGCAGAGATACTATGAAATTATATGTTCACAAAAATATTTTGTGATTAAAATGGACTGAACCGCCAAGTTACCGATTGTCTGATAATAACTTCTTCCCGGAGTTTGGTGCCCAAATTTATGATATATAGTTTCTCAATTCATTAAGTGGTTCTTTTGGGGATCTATAACTCATGAATACCAAAAGTCATCTAATGTGCGAAAGCTAACAAGAACTCAAAATTCCGTTGAGCATTGTATGCTCAACCAACATAATAATCCTTGGAGCCCCAAGAAGAACATGTGATCCCAAAGAGTATGTGATCCCAGAAATGTTCTAATCACTTTTGTAAAACTACTTCTACAACATTACAAAAAATATCTACAACCTCCCAAGGTCATACATGGTTATAAAGACTTTCAACATATGGATTTGTCTTAAAGTCATTATAAGGGTCTTGCTGTCAAACATTGTCATAATAAGTGTCCAAGAACACAGGTTAAGCAATTTCTTCTACATTGTAAAAAATATCTACAAACTCTGAAGGTCGTATATGATTATAGAGGATTATTTGTCCGAACAAGTTGAATTTTCCCTAAAGAGATAGATTTATAGTCGATGGCTCCTCTCTTCACTCAACCTCCATGATACTACATCCCTAAAAAGCTCATAATCCTCAATTACCCCTTCACTTCAATTGTCACACATGAATGACATGTGTAAGATTTTGAATTTTAATGGATAAAATATTTCTCCATTCATTTTATTGTTGGTGGAGTGTTAATTTGTATTAAGGAATTTTCTCACAAAGAAAAATTTTTGTCCAGTTTCACTCATCTAACACTATATTGAGGGGAATTGAAGGGAATAGGTAATGGAGGGGATCCAAATCCTCCTTTTTTGCGCAAAACATCCCAAAAATAAGGGTCGGAAATTAATATTGACAGCAAACTTTGATAACAAGTTTCCCAAAAATGAGGGTAGAAGTTTCCCAAAAATGAGGGTAGAAGTTTCCCAAAAATAAAGCTATAAAAATTTCAAACAATCATTACATCCCTAAAAAACTCAATCCAACAAAAAATCTTCATCATCTTCATAAAATAGCCCAAAAATAGGGATCGATAATTAATATCTACAATAAACTATGATAACAAGTTTCCCAAAAAAGAAAAATTCCCTAAAAAGCTTAATCCAACAAATAATCCTCATCCTCATTTTTGCAAAATGCCCCAAAAATAGGAGTTGGCAATTAATATCTACAATAAATTTTGATAACAAGTTTTCAAAAAAGTGGGCAGAGGTTTCCAAAAAATAAAGCAATTAAGTTTCAAATAATCATTACTTATGTGCTAGTCGAGTGAGAAGTTGTACCTAGTCCTTGCATGGTAGTCCAGCAAGACTATACGTAGATATAATACTAAATGTCACAAACATGGTTGTTCTTGTTATGCACAAAAACAACTCCTTCCTCCTCACTGATGCAAGATCACATAGAATCACAGAAACCCTCTACCAGAAGTTGCTCATACCAAACCACAAAGGTAGTGCAGTTCCCTACCATCTCTAACTGCATTTGAATGTACTTGAACCAAGTGTATACCAAAGCAATTAGATCGACAAATGTTGCAATAAGAGATAGGATCATTGGAGTCCATCTAATACTACATCTGAGATTTGTCTGAGTGAATGCCAGAGTTAGGACCACCATTTGAAAGCCAAATAAAAAATTACATAGATTGAAGCCTAAGGTTTGGAAATATTTCATCCAGTTCTTTGCATCGTAAATCGCATCCCACATTAGGGTGAACCTCTTGACGTCCTTCTCAATTTCCACCTCACTCCTCATAGCTACTCCTACCATTTGTTTACTGTAACAAACGCACAAAACTAAGCAAAAACATAGATAAATCTTAACTACAAGAAATATTACCATACCACCAGCCAAATAAGCTTTGCATTAGTTGAAAAAAGGTTTCTTTAAAATCTAGTTTTGGAAGGAAAAAAAGAATATATTTAATATTCAAATTATTTTGTTTCCATATCGACTACAAGAAAGAAAAAAAAGAAGAATAACATGAAGAAAATGAATCACATGCTGTTATTTAAGATATCATATTCAAAGAAGGATGGTCAACCAATTAATGATGTTGTTGCACAAGCCTTGGTATGTAATATTAATCAGAGGTGTTTTAGTTTTATTTATTTATGTTTCACTTAAATTTGAGTTTTAGTATCTAATCATTTTTTATTGCAGTCAAACATAGATGACCTTGTGTCCCAAATGCCAGAGTCCTCCAAGCAATTTGAGTCTACAAAATATGAAGCTTTTACTCAGTTCTTGTGCCCGAAGAGACCAGGTTATGTGAGGATGTATGGTTTGAGACCATCCCCCAAGTTATGTGGACCATCATCCAAAAAGTTACAAAATGAGAGACAAACAATGCAATTGCAGCTACTAAGTAGCTGAGGAGACAAGAGATGAATAATGGAAGCACAACTGAAGAACCAAATGAGTCAAATGCAACACGATTTTGAGATCAAGTTTGAGGCTTAGCAAAGACAATATGAGGCTCAACAAAGACAGGTCAACTTGTTATTACTTCATATTTGAGGAACAGGTATAAATATCCATGGACCAATTGGAACAAATTCAAAGCCATTGGGATTTGGAAAGGTAAAAAATACATTATGTATGCTTTAATTTCTTGACTGAGTGTATTGTATTTACATGATGTTATCATTCATAAAAGGTACCCGATGCATCAAACACTCTTCATAGAGCATCACATCAATCCTCACTGCGGAGTGAGTCGAGCATTCAGCCAGTGCCTGAGTCACAGTCTCAAGGCCATGCACAATCTTCTTCTGGTCAGGTCAGGTAATAGCTGTAGCATTCTTTGATTTGTAGCTTGTAACTGACATTTATTGTTCTTATGAGAAAGTGGCTAGTCATTACTGCGAGCTTTTGACCCATTCCACATTTTTTTGAAAAAAAAAGGTCTCAATTAATGGTTGGTTTGAAAATAATTTTCAAACCCTAGTTCTTTTAAACACATCAGTTGGTCTGACGTTTTTAAGCTTAAAGGCGTTAAATGAACTGACGTTTTTTACAGTCTGACGTTTTTAAGCTTGAACAGTCAAATTTCAGGAGCCTTTTTTAATTAAAAACTGACTACTGACGTGTTTAAGTTGAAGCATAACCTCGTTTTTTCCTCCTTTCCTTTCTCTTATTTTCCCGTTCTTCCCTCCCATATGAGCCCTAACGTTTCCATGCAAGAGAAGCATCTGTACCCCCATTCAATCAGCAACCACTATTGGTTATAGCAGCACCACCATCGTAGCACCACCCACCACTACCTAGCACCACCCAACCATTGAGGCACCAAATCCAAGCACCACCACCATCGAAGCCTGCCCCATCACCACCCAAAATCCCCCAATTTGCACTATTGTTCATCCATTGCACCGCTAACAGCGCCTCCACCACCTCCGGTGAGTCCTCTTAATTTATTGAATGAAAAATATTTAAATTGTATGAAATTTTGAAATTTTGAAATTCTATGAAAATAATGATTATTGAATTGAGTTGATTATTGATTGTGTTATTGAGTAGATTATTGATTATTGAGTTTGATAACTGAGTTGAGTTGGCTTGTTCTATTACTAGTAATTCCTTAAAATTGCAGAAGTTATAATTTAATTATACTCGTTTATAAATTTCAAAAAAAATGACCTTTATTGACATGTATTCCATAAGCTTATTGATTATTGACATGTATTCCATAAGCCTTTTTCTAGATTTCTTGTAACATTGAAGTTTTTTGCCATGATCTCTGGATTCTACAACAATGCATGAGGTATTCAAAAACCCCAAGAGAATGGGAAAGTGTTGTTATGAATGAGAAATAGAAAGGAAAAAAGAGAGAGAGGTCAAGATTTCAAGTGTAAAAATGACCTTTGCTTAGTCTCCTGTCTGATTCATGACAATAAAGATTGAATGTTCTTGAAAGTTTGTGTTTCTACAAAGATTTGGTTGCCCTATTTTGCATCATTAGTTTCATGTGTTTCACTTTCTCTTGTATATGAGTTACCTCTATTTTATGTATGTAAACACTGCATGGTTTACCTCTAGTACAGGTGTAAGAGGATGTTGTATGTTTCTATTATTTTGGCAGTGTTCCAAGATAAATTTGATAATCATAGATTATTGTATGTTGGGAATGACGGGTTATGAGCTACTTAAGAAAATTAAGGTATTCCAAAACTTAATGAACTATTTTTTTTTTTAAAGTTTTTGGCTTTCTTTTCTTAATTGATTTCACCTTTATACTGACTCCTGCAAACACTTGTTGTGTCTACTTTCAAGCAGGAGTCATCTATGATGAGGGAAGTTCCAGTTGTAATAATGTCATCAGAGAACATCTCAACTCGAATCAATAAGTAATATTACTGATAGCCCCTATTTTTTTCAATTTCTGTTTCTTTAGTTTTTCTTTTGACATTTCCAACAATCTTCATTTCTTGAACAGGTGTTTAGAAGGAGGAGCCCAAATGTTCATGTTAAAGCCCTTAAAGCAATCGGATGTGAAGAAATTGAGATGTCAGTTGATGAACGTTGGAAGCTGAATACAAGACTGAGGGAATTAGAAACTCTTGGGTACATTTGCACATGGAGCTATCTGATAAACGAACTCTTGTACACAATTTCTTTTTTCTGGGTCCAAACCCAAAAATTTTGTTTAGGTCAATACACTTCAGCTGGGAATTTTTTATGTGTCAATTAAAGCTTACTCTTTACCTGCATAGATGTAAGAGATTAGTCTCCTGAATGGATAGTTTGTCTATCCAAAAGTTTGGCGTTAGCATTGAAAACTAGGGCTAGAATACAGTTGAGTTGATGATGAATTTTGAGTATCCTTTCCTCCCTTCTTTTTCAAAGCTTGTCCAACACAATTACTTTTCTAGCAATTTTGATTCCATTCTTGGCTTTCCGGCTACATTCGGGCGTAGTATATGCTCTTGTGGTTTTAGTTTCAAGTTATGCTACACAACCTTAATGCATATCATTTCTTGGATGAATATGTCTCATCGAAAAAGTTAACAAGACTCACTCATCCAATAAATGACAAGCTTTTAAAATCAAATAATAAATACAACAGCATGAATCAATCCTTCTATTAGAAAATAGTTGGACATGATCTCAACTCTTTCCGACTTAAACAAGGTCAAAAGTTCATTAATACTTACAATTCCATTCACCAACCTACAATGGTTTCACCAGCTAACTTGGGTAAATTTTCAGGCCTCTTTCCAGAGAAAAGCTCCTATCAAGCTCTTTCTAAACACTTCCTCGGTGCTTTTTACATAACAATCATGGGGTATAAGAGAAAATGGTGAACTCCTCGATACATGTGGAATACTATGATTCAAAGGTAAACAAGCATCATTCTTGCTTGTCCTCCA
Organism: Ilex asprella; assembly: GCA_023539305.1. Lineage (NCBI taxonomy): Eukaryota > Viridiplantae > Streptophyta > Magnoliopsida > Aquifoliales > Aquifoliaceae > Ilex > Ilex asprella. Next base: position 17,916,004 of record CM042190.1, on the reverse strand, counting down.
CAAGATCTTCTCCTAGCCCAAACACATGATACGTTGCAATTGGCGCCTTCCTTTCCTTTCTTTCCAGCTTGGTTGCTAATTCTGTAGCTACTTTTCTTCCATTGACAGTAAGTGAAATACCCTCCTCAGTAAGTTAACCTTCCAAAGGACCAAATACATTGTAGCCTTAAACTTCCAAAGGGCCATCTCCTTGACAGCTTAAGTGTCGTGCTCTTCCAAAGCTGAAAGCTGAATGATGGATACCCGCAAAATATTATGAATTGGCATATAATTTCTTCTTAGTAACTCTATGGTTACAAGTTCACATACATGGAACCAATAGTGAAGTTTGAAGTTGGCAAAATGGATATTATAACTACAGCTTTCTTGTATTATTGAAAAATAAAAACAGAAATACAGAGTAGATGTAATGGAGTAAAGATTTTTCCTAATCATAATAAAATTCCAGTAGCTAAACATTCCTACTTAAGGTTATCTTTACCCAAATTGTTGTCCTTTACTGATCGCTTCACCCTTCAATTCTTGGTTGTTGGTGAGCAGCCTGAACCTCATACATTCCAACTTAAGTGACTGTGAAATTCTCAGTTGGGTGTTCATATACATCAAAGTGTCACTGTCTTCAACCAATCAAAGAACTAGCAAATCAAACCCAACTGAACTTTACAGCTCATAAGCAATTTCAGTTCACCCAAATTAAATCATCCATAAAAAGCTTTGAACCTAACCAACAAAAAAACTAAATCAATAACTGATGATGCCTAGAATAAATCCTATATACGAGCTCGGGAGATGAGGTCAGACAAGGAGGTCAGTTCAGGAGGCCAGACTGGACATCTATAGCTCGGGGGTCCAGACCTTGGGCTTCCCTCAGACAAGACAATAAAGGAAATGTGAAGGAGACAATCGGCTAATAGAAAGTACTCCCAAAAGCGGTAAGAAGCTATAGTCAAGGCACAGAATATCAACCGACCAAGATTTTCTCCTAAAATCATGGAGGATCACACGGATGAAGGCAAAGATCTCGATATAGATCCCTTAGAAGATAGGAATTGCACTATAAATACTGTATTACACCTTCATAGCAAAAGAGATCCATATACCCGAGAGGCAACCCTAGAGGCTAGAGAGCCATGACAAAACCCTAATTTCTTTCATATTGTATTGAATAAGCACCCAAGGGATTAATAAAGAAAAAAGAGCAAGAGCCTCCATTGAAGAGTGGACTAGCCGAGCTCCAGAGCCGGTGAACCACTATATTTCTTATTGTTCACATCCCCCCAGACTCCCCTGAATACTCTACTGCAAACCACGAGAGCCATATAGCTCAGATCCATCTCGATCATCACGGTTTACACACCCCCTGCTCATCCGCGCTGAAAAAGCATCATCAGATATACTTCTCAAATAAAATCATAGAATCATAATAAAAATGAGGCCATCAAATTATAGCAGAATTATCAATAAAATCCAAAAAAGTCCCTTAATACCCATCTCTGATTGTCACCAAAATTACCAAGAAAACTCAAACTAGGTCCAACACAATACTCATAAAACGAATACTTAAACAGCTATGACATATGAAATCAAGCAGAACAGATAAAAAATGGAGAACAAAACATACCCTTTAACCTCCTTAGAACCTCAGCTTAGCGAAAAACCACCATTTCTACTCACATGACTGAAAAACGACGCTTGGTGGTGCATGGATTTGGGGCTTCGATGGTGGGTGCTACTGGGTGGTGTAGGGTGGTGCTGCGATGGTGGGGGTGCTGCGAATTGGGGGTGACCAGTAGTGGCAGTTGACTAAGGCTTTCAGATGGTGTTGAGGCTGCTGATTCGTCTGCTATGGGAGGTGCAGATGGTGCTATGAGGGGTGCAGATCCCCTAATGAAAACATTAGAGCTCAGAGATGGGGGAAAATAACAGAAAGGAAAGAAGAGGATGGAAAAAAACGATGGGTACATTCAACTTAAACACGTCAAGGCAATTTTTAGCTTTTTTTTTTTTTTTTTTTTTTTTTTGACAGAATTTAACCTATCTGGGAACTCCACGCAACTCCTTAAAAGGAGAAGCGGGGAGACCCTCTATATACTCACACACACACCCAAAGACTTCCGATGTGGGAAGCCCCAGCCCCGGCTAGGTCTTAGGGACCGACGCCTCATGGCTCCTGTTTGATTTGTGTGCTGATTTGAAAAATTCTAGTACCACCCCCTTCAAATTAACATAACAAAGAACCTCCATACATGATATTAAACCCCTTTCAAATTAACATAACAAAGAACATCCATACATGATATTAAACCCCTTTCAAATTAGCATTCAAACTCATCTTGATGCTTTGATTTGTGAGCTTATTAATTGATTTGAGAAGTATGCAATTGAGGTGATGGTAGAAGTGTCGATGGCAAAAGTCAGAGTAGTTGGGCTACTTGTTGCATTAGAATGATGGCTTAATTGTCAATCCTCGTTCGACTATGTTGATTCTCTATTGTTTACGAGTGATTGAATGTCTCATGCTTTCCCAACTTCTGCCATTTGGTACAGATTGTTGTTTGCGCGGATATTAAGTAGCAACAGTGCCAACTGCAATCTATTTTGCAGCATGTGATGTGATAGGGGCATCCTCTCTAAGGGTTTTTTTTTCACTGTTTACTTTCCCTTAGCCATTTTCGCTTGAATATAAATCAGGCCAAAAATATAGATATTCATATGCTCCTTACTTGTATGGGATAAGTGTGGGAAACTAGATATCATGTTGAACTATGCTAAGAATAGTTGCACTGTGAGTTTCATAGTATTAAATTATTAGTAGTTTTTTTTTTTTTTGGATCAATTATTATTAATAGTTGAATTTCTATCATTGTAAATGTGTTTTTTATTAAATGCAGGCTCATCGACTGAAGAAAGGGAAGCTGAAAGGCAAGAATGCCATGTTCTGGGTACAAATCTTGTGCTATTGTGGTGTGTTGAGTGTTGCCTTGAATATGGAGTTTTATGGACTGAAGTGTTTGAGAATGCTATGTGAAGAGTGTGACTTTGATCTCCACCCAAAATGTGCTTTGGAAGAGGACAAGGGAACCAAGGAAGGAGCTGAGGAGGAAGCTGAGAAAGAATAGGTACCCAAAGAAGGATGGATTTGCGATAGAGAAGTTTGTGATCACAAAGCTTAAGAAGTTCTTCTTGCTTTCATGGCTGGTTTATTACAATAAATGTAGTAAATTACTGTGAATGTAGCAAATTGTCAAGTGATGAAGTATTTATGTGTTTATGTATAAGCTTTGCTTGATATGAATGGTGAATATTTTCTATTTAGTAAAATAGAGTTTCATTACTTTCAAAGAAGCAACTTATATTGCGAAAGGTCAAGATTATGAAGGCCCAGAGTTAACGTCTAGACGGAGTCTATGAATGAAACCATAGTGACTATTATAATTGCAACAGTAAAACTATTATAATTGCATTTGGGAACTGGTGTATCAAAATTAATTTTTGGTTTGGGAGTAACAGGTTGTGGAGAACTAAACCAACAAAAAAAAATTTCTTTTATCAACGTTTTTATAAATGCCAAAAAAATTAACATCTCTGGTCGACGGCTCTGGCAAACAACGAATTTTATACCTTATAAATAAACGCTGATAATTTTTCTGACAGCAAAATAGACAACCCTTGGAACAAACGTTGTGTTTAGATTTTAATGGCATTTAGAGTGTCCTTTGCCGGCATTTATAAACGTTGGCGTTTGTCAAAATTCTAGTAGTGGTTGCAACCCGAAAGGTTCTTTCTCCAGTACAAATTCTACAATAATGCTATTGCCCATCTTTTATTTCCCCTTTTTAACTGATTTATTTGTATAATTAAGAAGTGTACATGCTCAAAATTCTCATACTGAAAGCACAAAATTCCAACTTCCACGCGACAAACTAGATGTATTTTCGATCAATTGTATATACTAAACTCCTAGATTAACCTCAAGGTCATAAAATTTGAGAGAGAGAGAGAGAGAGTAGCCGAACGGTTCTTCCTCCTCCTTTTTCCTTTTTCCTTTTTCCTTTTTCCTTTCAATCCCTAATCGTTCAAAGCTAATGAAAGATCTCAAGGGTGTTTTTTCGTTTCAAACTCTAAATCGGCTCAATGGGAACCGCCACTATTATATTTCATTTTCTAGTAGCGTAAGACTTTTGACAACTGTGTCCCTCCTGAGGATATCAAAGACTTGATCACGTTCAGGAATGTTTGAAAAGTTCAAGGGTGTTTTAGTCAAATAGGTTAGGACAAAAGTAAGAGGTTAATGTAGTGGGTTGTTGTCATTTAGGTGCCAAGTGCGTGCCGCTGGGGCAAGTAAACTCCTACCTTCACACGTTGGAAGTGTGCTTTGTCTATGAAAAGTCAAAAACAACTTTTAATTTTTCTAAAAAATATTTATGAATATGAATTTACATACTAGAAGGTCACAATTCAATGTTGTCTTATTACAATTGGCATCGTATCATATTTGAATTGAGTTATGTCTAGAGTTGCGTCAAATACAAGTGATTTCATTCTGATTTGTGTCGTATTTGAATTGAAGTTTCATCAATTATACAGTTACTCACAAATCAAAAAAAAAAATTGTCTACTTGTAGCAAAATTTGATAAAAAAAAAACTTTAATTCTAACTATAACAATAAATCAATAAATGGAAGAAAACTGAATTGCATAAGTTATTTTTTTATAAACTTTGATAACAAATTTCTCAAAAATGAGGGCAGAAGTTTTCCAAAAATAAAGTTATAAAAGTTTCAAACAATCATTACAATCCCCAAAAAACTCAATCCAACAAATAATTCTCGTCCTCGCAAAACACCTAAAAATAGGGGTCGGTAATTAATATCTATAATAAGCTTTGATAACAATTGCTTCGAACAATCATTACTTACGTGTCAGTCGAGCGACTAGCTACACCAACTCAATCCTTGCATGGCAGTCCAGCAAGGCTATACGCAAATATCTATATCTATACTACTTTAAAAAACAGGATATTTGAAAAACTTTTTTTTCCACGTTTACCCCCAAATAATCCAATTATGTCATCTTTATCCTTTATCTCCCTTAATTAGATCATTATAGTTAACGTTATTGCCGCTGCCTCTTCATCTCTCTGTATCATCAAACATTAACGTACGCACCCCCGCCTCTTCATCTCTTTGTGTCATCAAACATTAATGCACGCACCCACTTCATCTCCTTCGCTTTTGGCCGAAGATCTCTTCCGCTTTTTTCCTCCAAATTATGGCTCGGTGCATAACCACTCCCAATTGATATTCGTGGCTGCACAAATTCCACACATTAATTGTTGTAGAACCAATGGCTATAGTAGTTACGAACGGGGATCTGTATAATTCAGACCCATCAGTGTTGTTCATCAGTTTCTGCATTTTTCTTCTACTCTCTTCTTCGGCCGTTGCCACTGCCGAACTAGCCGTACTCCGTTTCTTCTTCCACAGGTACTTTGTTTCTCTTTTTATATAATATTTGTGATGTTTTGCTTGCTTTTACTTGATGATTGAAACGAAATTTAGATTTATTCACTCTGCCTCGTGACCACCCAAACTTGAAGAGAACCAAGCAGCTGGATGATGTATAGCACCTCAAAGACCAAAGCAAAAACAAAACAACACAACCACAACCTCAATTAAGGTTATCACTTTTGTTTCCTCCAATGCCCACTTTTAATTAGTTAATTCATGTGTCATAATTCTAATTTTGACACATTCCTGTGTATAATTAATCTATGTATATCCTATTGAAGCACATTGTATAAATGTCATGTTTTTTTTTTCAGTGATTGATTATTCAAGTTCTACCAATAGGCGATAGGTCAGGTTTTTTCCATGGTAATTACACAAAAAGGTCAGTTTTCTCCATGCTTAAGATCGCAAAAAATAGATTTTTATATTCATTATATAATCAAAAAGTGATTGGTGATAGTAGCAGACCCTTTGTTTAATTTTTTTATTTTATTGAAGGAATTTGGCATACGTAATTGCTCTAAACTGATCTGTTAAGTATTGAAAATAAAAATGCACGCTTTAAGTGTAACATCCCAGCACATGGTGGCTTCTTAGAATCATGTTTACTCGTGAAATTTTTGGTAATTACCGTGATGTTATGATGACTAAGAAGTTTATGATTTATTTGCAATGCTCTTATGATAAAATGTAATATATCTGAGGTTTTTCAATTGGTTTCTTTTTTGTGTTATATTAGTGGTTATGATGATATTTGGGTTTTGTTTACTGACGTTGTTTGGTTTTGTTTATTTGGGCTGTATTAGTTGTTAAGGATGTCTACCAATGTTATAGTGACAAGATATGCTGACAAGATTTTGTGAAATGGGTTGGTTTTGATACATTGTTCAATTATAAATTAAAGAATCTCGGGAGTATCTGTTCTTTTTATATGCTTGTGAAAAGGCCTATTTTAAATGTCTATTATAGCCTAAAAATAAGAATAGAATTAACCCTAGAGGAAATCATATGTAAACAAACCCACGTGTTATGGTGCACCTGAACATACTTGGTAATGTTATGATGAAGCTACAATGAATATGATTTTAGCTTACTTATTTAAGGAATTAATCACGCATAGAGAAACTTTTTAGAGCAAATACTTTTAGTATATTTGTCATTTTCATGCGAAGCTTTTATTCATATAAAAAATGGTTTGGTAGGAATGGAATTTGGTTTGGAGAAAACAACAAAATGATGCACTAAAATGGTCTTAGAATCATTTTCCTCAAAAGTTTTTTGAATTAAGGTTGTGAAATGGTGCATTTTTCACAAGCATTTTTCAGTTTCATGCTACATAAAACCTATATTAGGGTACAAGGTAGTAAATAACAAAGTCATTTTAGAAACCACCAAAACCTATCCTCATAGCTAGATTGAGCAATATTTTTAAACCTTCAATATCTTGCTTCTTAAGCTTGTCATTATGGTTAATATAGATCCAAAGTTGCCCTTTGCTTTTTGTTTTTAAAGTGTTGTTCCTACAAGATAGTCAAATAGTTCACTTATGAAGCATTTGGACATCATACCGAAAGCATTGATCTTTTTAATTTTAAATTCTTACTTTCATTAATATCGTGAGAACAATCATATTAGTAACTGTATATAAACTCAGTGTGTGAAAGTATATTTTCTATTTTTTCTCATGTTAAATGCTTCGAAATGGTGGATGCTTAACAGTAACAAATTTTGCCACATGAGAAAACAATGGGCAGCCCCATCCTGTCAACCATATAATAGTGCATTAGATCAGTTCTTTATTTTTATGCGAAAAGTCTATCCCTAGATCAAATTTATTGTACTTTTAAGAAAATGTCATCCATATCATATGTCCACAACACTGCATCATTTCCTTTTGATCACCACAACTTCGTAAGTGTTGGTTTTGATATTGATTGATTGCTTTAATTGTTTTTGTGGACTTAAACAATTTTGTATCTACTTACATGTTGGAATTTGTGAAGTCCTTGCTGGATTAATGCTGGATTTTGGGCGAAAGAATTCAAAGTAAGTAGTTGTTCTATTTTCCTTTGTTTAATTTACAAACATATATGTCAGGTATATGTACACGAGTATAGTGAGAAGTATCATACCTGCTGCTCATTGAATAACAAGTACATTTAACTATTCTTACTCATTTTCAAAGTTTGAAATTGATTCCTATGTTTTGGTAATTGTGTTTGGCATAAAATTGAATCAGCTTGTTTGGCTCAATTTTGGACTCTAATAAAACCTCATAGCTATATGTGATAATGAGTTTAATAAACTTGGACGGAAATATGTTTTACCAGATTAAAGCTCAAATCTATTGTGTTATAACTTATAACTTTAAATAAGAGCTAGAAAATTTGGAAAACTTAATTGTTTAGAACTATAAATATTGACCTTGTAAGTGTACTTTGGTCATGTTAAATCTTAAGCCTGACAAATAGTTTCCAACAGAGTAGTTGCCCTTTTAGGATTCTTCTGGTTCCTAACCATAATATAAGACTATAGTCATCAACGTCTTTTTCAACTGACAATCTTTGCCATAGATATCTCAAAAAACATTCTTCTTCGTCTTGATGTTTGTTCTGTTTAATTCTCATGGTTGAAACAAAATTTGATGTCTTGATCACAACATCTCCACCATTTGTTTTAGCAGATGCTTCACACTGCTCAATTTTTATGGTTGGACTTCAAAAGGGATTCTAGGCAGCTCATAAGGTTGGTACAGTGGGGGTATTAGGTTTTCTAAATTCATTGTAGTCTCCTGTAAATCCACTCAATTGTCTTGTTAGGAGGTTCTGGTGCTCAAACAGACTGTTTGTTGGTTATTATTTATACTGAAGGGATGTATCATATTTTTGTTCATGTCCAGGGAAAAACGGAATGTTGCTAGACATGTTTGGAAGTGTCACGGCCAAGGTTGCTGCACAAGGAGAGGATATTTTTGTTCATGGGTGGCCAAGAGCACTTGCAAACATCTCTTAAAATTGCAATGAAAGCTTCTCTTCGGTAATGGGAGCAAATATAAATGATGACTTGCATTTTCTTGGGTCAACTTGTGTTAGCTTATTGATGCTTTTTTGGGGGCACATACTTGGCCCATTAAGTTTGGTTCTAATGTTTTGCATTGACTTTTGTTCCCTTGGGTTGCTCTCCTCCAATTTCCCAAGAATTGGAGAATTTTCCTATTCTCTTTGAATGGTCAACAAATATACACATAAGCAGATTCAATTCACTTGTGTGTACAAATCGTAACCATTCAAAACAAAAGTAGAAGATCCTTCAATTCTTGTAGGATTGGAAAAGAGTCTCTTACTTTCACTCTATCTCACTATTTTTATGCCAAGATATTTTCTCTTTCATTATTTCCATTTTAACACCAGAATATTTCTTTTTCCACTATTACTCAAAATTACTCATGTGCGTTGCACGTGTGCATCAACTAGTAATACTAAATGTCACAAACATGGTTGTACTTGTTATGCACAAAAACAATTCATTCCTCCTCAATGATGCAGGATTATGTAGAATTATAGAGCTAAAAGAACGTGAGGTAGCGTCGCACTCTCTGCTAGATGTTGCTCGTACAGAACCACAAAAGTAGTGCAGTTTCCTACCTCATCTAATCGCATTTAAATGTACTTGAACTAGGTGTATACCAGGGCAACTAAATCGGCAGATGTTGCGATAAGAGATAGGACCATTGGAGTCCATCTAACAGCGTCGGTCCTAAGCATAGGCCATTAAAGTCATTATCTAGGGCCCTCAATTTAATGTATTAGATTGGGGGCCCAAAAAAAGGTTTAGAATCACCTAAAAAAAATTATGGCCTCTAATTTTAAGGTAATTTTAAGTACAAAGTGCGAACCCAATGAAAAATTAGTAGTTACGGGTGATAAACAAATAAACTTGTTAGGTCCTTCAAATAAACGAGTCAACATAAATCTGATTAAACATAAAACAAATCTAGTAAACATGACTTATATATAGTACAAATTTGACTATACAAGATTATAAATGGAACGGGTATAAAATGAGTCAATTATGATACGACACAACTGAATACCTCTGTTTTTTCAGTTTTACCTATTTTTTATGTAAATAATGAAAGATGAGTTATCTCAACATACAATACCTTACATTAAGTGAGGATTTTTTCACGTCACGCCTTCTTGAAAATTCCAAACAGCATTACGATAAGTTTTTTTAATTTGAAGACCCTTGAAGGAATATTTTAAAAGGTCTTGAAAAAGTTTCTTATTTAAACCTTCTTCAAGGAACATTCTAAAATATACAAGGAATATAAAGAGAAGTATAAGAGAGGCTCAAAATGTTCTTATGCATATTAAAAGACTAGATATTTGCACAAAAGATTCTAGAGACATATCATAAATGTATAACATTTGACAATATCATATTCAAATAGGTGGGGAAATCATCTACAAGAATCAAGCATCAAGAGGCAAGTAATCAATTCTTAACTTAAATTCGATATATTTAATGTTTGTGTCGAAGTTTTTTCTTAATTATTATTTTTACAACGCACAAAAAAAAACAAAGTGGGTTAGATTAGCTTTTACTATTCAAAATCCCACAAAAAAATTGAATGCAAAAACTGACTTTTTATTTTTTGCATCTCAAAAATAAGAACGGTGCGTCATTGCATAGGGCCCGAATTTGGGTCAAACCGCCCCTATCATCTGATACTACATCTAAAAAGTGAAGGCCAGACCGAAGACTACCATTTGAAAGTCAAATAAAAAATTACACAAAATTGAAGCCTAAGGTCCACAAATATTGCATCATGTTCTCTGCATTGTGAATCGGCCCTTTTGAGGTCGTTCTCGATTTCCGCCTCACTTCTTGTAGACACTGCTGCCAAAACTAAACAAAAAATAGATAAATCTTAAGACTTATACAAAATGTAACAACATATAAGGTTCTCTACAAATTCTACAACTATTGTCTATCTTTTATTACCCCTTTATAATTGATTTTTTTGTACAATTAAGAAGTATATCTGCTCAAAATTCCCATACTTAAAGCACAAAATTACAATTTCCACACGACAAACTAGATCTATTTTCGATCAACTGTATATAATAAACTCCTAGATTAACCTCGAAGTCATAAAATTTTTGAGTGAGGAGTTGAGAGATAGAGTAGACGGATGGCTCTTCCTCCTCCTTTTTCCTTTTTCCTTTTTCCTTTTTCTTTTCAAGTCTTAAGTCATTCAAAGCTAAGAACATCTCCAACTTTGACTCAAATATAAACTCAAATTTAAATTTGAGTCAAAATAGCTTAAAAAATTTCTCCAACCTTAGACTCAAACCTATACCAAATTAAGGCAAATTTTATTCTGGACCTAAATTAAAATAGACTCAAAATTTATACTAAATTTCTAACGGAAACGTTTTTAACCTTTTCAAAACTAAAAAACATCTTGAACGATTTGTTCTCTGCCACTTCTTACCTCTCTCTACCACATTGCTTCTATTGTCAACCACCACCGAAGCTTTTACAAATCATTTGAAGGCCTATAGGTAAAAAAAAAATTTCATCTTCCATCTTTTTGATTTTTTGTATTTTTCAAAACCCTAATCTTACATATCTTTCATACTGTATAAATTCTAAGTGCACCCATTAAATTTTTTTTTTTTTTTTGAGTTAAAAATTATCGGTAGTACAATTTTATGCCATTGATTTTTCTTAAAATCTTAAACCATTTCTACATACAAATTTAAAAAATTTGTCATTTGATTTCTTTAATCTTCCATTTTTGTTAAAAACTATGTTTTTGTGTTCTTCAAACGAGATCTATGTCAAAATAGTTATATTTGTTTTTCTTTTTCTTTATCTGAATTTATTAAAAATGATAAAAGATTAGAGCAATCTTAGAATTCTGGGGTGGTGTCCTTATCCCATGTAGTGTTGTATACATATTCATTTTTGTTGAATTACCCATTGTGGAGAGATATAAAAGTTTCATTTATTTAATCAAATATTATGATTTGAATGATACAAAAAATGAGTTTTGGGACAATAAGAAATTTTTTTAAAAGATTTAAGTAGATATTTGAGTTTGCTCCTTGGAGTACTCTACACCAAATCAAATTTGTTACTCAAATTTAAGTCTAAATTTGAGTCATGATTGAAAATGCTCTAATGAAGGATCTCAAGGCGCTTTTTCATTTCAAATCCCAAGTCGGCTTAATGGGATCCGTCTTTATTGTATTTTATTTTTTGGTAAGGTACTTTGACAATTGTGTCCCTCTTGATTGAAAGGAATCATATAATAAATACAACAGAATTTAAAAATATAATAATTAGATTCATCATACCAAGATTTATTCATGTTTAATACAAATCGATAAACCTTAGATCTATAGAGAAGATTAAGGGTTACCTCTTGAAGTATGCATTTAACAATTTTCTAGCATTCTCAAGCAATCTTCAAGCATTCGTAAATCTTCAAATCTAAATTTGATCTTTACCCCAAGTCCCCACAAAATGTTTGGCCTCTATCGGTATCCACACGAATTGACAAACTTGAATGATCTACTTCAACCATTGATAAACTAGTAGAGAGAGAGAATGAGGGGTGGTTCTTCTTGTGTTAGCACGAGAACTGTTATATATCTACTATCCACCTCCTACATAAAAGGTATTTATAGAGTTTTAAAAGCTCTAATCCTAGTTTGGGTCAAGTTGCAATTATCTCATAATTACATATAACCCCTTTATTAACCATTAATTGATTGTCTCTCTTTTATCCTTTAGTTTTCAATTAATTCTATTGTGTGTAACCCTATAAGTTCAAGCATATCCAGTTGTAGGCATTGATACTAACTACAAGTAGCATATCAAATTATAACTCTTCATAATTTAGTTTGAATTAGAACTCTTCTAATTCTCCTTTTACGAATAATAATTAATATATTTATATTAATTTCATTCTTCGAGCTTCTACTAATCATGAGTGACACCTAGCAACATATCATGATCAACCTCTAGATAGCTCGAAGTAGGTAAAGAACACATTCAGCTTATAGTTTCCATGCAATTTAATCTTTCTATCACACAATGCCTCAATTGAATTACTAGGGTATTGAATTACTGTCAAACTCCTAATTCAATCTTATGTGTTCGATTTTAGGACTATGACTCTTAAAGATCAATTAAAAACTCTTTTCTAATTGTCATTCTACATTGGCTAAGGACTCTGTGAGTCCTATCCCATAAGATCACATAGGACATTCTTCCTTTAATTACTAAGGATGATAGATTTTATGTTGTACACTCATAAATCTCCATGCATGTCTAACTATGTCCAACAATACATATCTAAATTGCATGGTTAGTATATAAATATGTTGTATAGTTAAGGCATAGAAGTTCATGTACAAGAAAATCATGATATCTCAAGTCTAAGGATTAGTTGCATAACTATGACTTTAGGATTTAACATTGACAGACATGTAAAACTCTATATAAAAATCCTACGTTTGTTAATAGTCACGTTCAGTGTACTTGTTCTCCAATAAGCACCTACACACGTACTTCAGTGTCCCTACACAAGTGACTTAGACGAGTCACCTCATATCAAATATGAGTAAACATAGTGTGTACTAGTCTATTCAGATTAGATAGTGCCCAAATAGTAATCCTGTGACTAGATACATTTAAGAGTTAAGTACTAAAAAGTATAGGTCTCTTCTTCTCAACACTTTGAGAAACTATCTTCTTAACTTATACTTCATTGATTGTATTATGTATATTAAAATGAAATGAAATAGAAACATGATAAATAAACTTGTCCTTTTATTTAATTAAATAATGAATGTTGCTAGTACAGTCCTAAAATATCATCTATATGATTAATTTTAGAGCATACTATTAACATTAATGATATCAAAGACTTGACCATGTTAAAAAATGTTTGAAAAGTTCAAAGGTGTTTTGGTCAAATAGGTTAGGACAAAAGCAAGAGGTTAATATTAGGACCGCCGAATCTTATTTGGGTCCTAGGTGAAAATGTTACATGAAGCCCTATAAATATTTATTTAATAATAATAATATTATTAGATACTTATTAAAATATGTTTATTTTACAAATTATTTGTTTTACCATTTGAGATATAACAAACTAATTCAAATTTTAAATTTAAATTTTACAAATAAAAATTGTGTTAATCAAAGTTAAATACAGAGATCAAATATAATGATACATACTATTTGTTTAAGACAAAAAGAGAAACATAATTGAAAATTAGTTTGACTAATAAAATATATATTTTTTCTAAATATATATAAAAATAAGAATTTATACAATTTGAGTAGTCTTAAAATAAATGAGACATTTATAATCTATAATATAAAACATAACAAACTTCAATAAGTTAATTTAACAGTCTCAAATAGATTTAGCCAATGTCTCTCTCAAAACTATTCAAATTGAATTTTTCTTCCTAAATTCATCACTTTTTACTTATGTTATATCGTACTTTCAGACACGAACTAACTTTAATTGTTAGATATCAAAGAGAAAAAGAGCCATTTTAAAATAAAAAAGATAACTAGTGCACTACTTGTACTCACTCTATTTTATAGTCATTTTGTGCATTGTAAACAAAGTTATTAAAAAATGACCTCAAATTTAATTTATACAAATATAAAATTATTATTCGTATCTATTGTGCAATGGACAATTGATTTTAATAATAAGATTGCAAAGTGATCATATATATAATAGAAACATCATGTGAGATAAAAAAAATAAGTTGAACTATATGGCCCTAATTTTTTTTGAAAGAGATTCTAAAAATTTTACAATAATGCTAGTTACACTTAATTTGAGGGCAAAGAACATTAGATAAATATTGAATTTTGTTTAAAGTTAGCATTCACTATTAATTCAATGATTAAATATATTGATTATTTAAATTATATTCTAAAATTTTAATTATATATCATTGTTTATTTTATTTTAAGGCCCTAAAATTTTCTTCCAATTTCAGGGCCTAGGCAATGGCCTAAGTTGCCCAAAGGTTGGGGCAGGCAATGGTTAATATCATGGATGGTTGTCATTTAAGTGCCGAGCGCGAGACACTTAGGCAAGTAAACTCTTAGTTACACACATTAGAAGTGTGTTTTGTATGTTAAAAAAAAATTAATTCTTTTAATTTTTCTAAAATTATGGCAGTATGAATTTAAATACAAGGAGGTCACAATTCAATCGTCTTATTAGGATTGATATTGTATCATATTTGAATTATGTCTAGAGTTGCGTTAAATATAAGTATTTTCATTCTGATTTGTATCGTATTTGGATTGAAGTTTCTTTCATAAGTTACTCACAAACCAAAATTTAATTAGATCTATTTTTTAGGAAAATTAAATTAAAAAAAAACTTTAATTTACCATATTTCATGCAACAATAAATTAATAAATGGAAGAAAAATAAATAGCATAAGTTATTTTTTAATATAATACCAATTAAGTAAAAATGTCTTTATCCAAACCCAATCTGAGAACCAAAAATCTCCAATCAAATGGAAAATTCTAGCATTATGATGGTCTGGAATTTATCAAGTGTATCTTAGATGCTACATTCACGACCTCAACCTAACTGCATTTAGCTAGGCACCTTTTAAAAAGAAAACGTTATCAAGTGGCACAATTTTTTAAGTGTACTTGAAAAAAAAATTTATGGACCAAGGTTTCTTGTTGCTAACAAAGCCACTTTAACCGTCAATTTAGTTTAATTACAACGTCAACTAAAAGTTATGTGTACCACCAGAAATTCAGAAATGTTGTTTGAGAAATATTATGTATCTCAAATTTTTATTTTAAATTTGTATTTCAAATTAAAAGGGACCGTTGGATGAGTGAAACTCATTTAAAAAAATTGATAGGACCTACTCATCTAACGGTCCTCCTTCATTTGAGATGCAAAATTGTGTTGTAAATTTAGGATACATAACATTGTTCATCTTGTTTTACCATTTTTCACGTTGGATCAATACCATGGCAACATTCATAAATTCTTGAAAAATTTTCAATCACACTCTTTTTAGTTTATCATATCTTTAAGGACATATCTTATATTTTTTTAATCTTTACTGACACCCCTTATAAGATTAAAAGTATTTACTAGAATGCAATTTTATTAAATTGTCCATGATATATTTTAAAAAAAAACTTTATACACACACTCTCTAGATACATATATCTTCAATGAGACCCCTTCTATTTTTTAAATTTTTTTACGAATTAAAATTCAAGATGATTAAAACTCGATTCAACTTAATTAAAATTTATTTTTTACGTATTAAAATTTGATTCGATTAAAAATTATGTATTAAAATTTAAGTCGATTAAAATTCTATTCGAGAATTTTAATCAGCTCGAATCAAATTTTAACTAACTAGCATTGAATTTTAATCAGTCCGAACTTTGAAGCATAAAAAAATATAAATTTTAATCGAATCAAATTTTAATAAGTATAAAATAAATTGTAATTAATTTAAATCAAATTTTAAATGACGAATTTTAATAAAAAAATATAAATTTTAATCAACTCAAAGAAAATTTTAATTGGCACTAACAATTCAAGTAGAGCACAAATCTGCTCAAATTTCGATACGTAAAATAATTTAATAGGCTTGAATTTTAATACATAAAAAAAATTAAAGTTTAATCAACTCGAATCTAATTTTAATCGGCTCAAATTTTAATATGTAGAAAAATAAATTTTAATCAGCTCAAATTTTAATATGTAAAAAAATAAATTTTAATTAGTTCGAATTTTAATCAAATTATATGCAGAAAAGATTGTTTGAAGATTATGTATGAATAATTTTGGTATTTTGAATGATTTTTTTATTATAAATGGTAATTTAACAGAAGGAGGTTTCAATGACGTTTAAATATAAATTAAAAGAGTTATCAATAATATTTTTGATAATAAATAAAGTGTTTTTTAAGATAAAATAAATTAAAAAGAGTGTAACTGAAATTTTTCCAAACTTCCTTATCTAAAAAGGGTACACCAGCCTCAAGACCTCATGCTGCAGTTGATTTGTTGGCCCTCATAAATATACAGAGCTTTAATGTAATTCAACACCAAAGCAGCAGCAGCAGCAGCAATTAAAAATGGAGAGTTATAGAAAGGATACTACAATAAAATTGAGCTAATTTACTAAGTACACCACTGTTGCTTTTGATTTGCACGAAAGGAGAAAGACTCTAATGACAATGTTTACTTGTTATGGAAATACATGAAATATCTTTCGACATGTTTGCTTTTGATTGGTGTACTGGCTCTCACACGAGTCACGTCATATGTTTCAATGTGATAGATGACCTCCTCAAGTGAATCTATTCCATTCCCTCCCGCCATAGCAAAGCAAACAAACTGTTAATTGGAAAGTGGAGTGATGCACACAATAGGCACTTTCTCATACTTTTGACATATTACCTGAACAGTAAAGTGAAACTCATGGGCTGTTTGGTAAGGGTGAAAATAGTTTAAAGGACATCCTAATCACTTGGAAATTCAATCCTGATTTTTCAAATTATGCCCGGAATTGGCCCGTATATTAAATCCATAACCATGAATTTCGTCAAACCTAAGGGGAGGTGGATTTGGGAAGATGGATTAAGCGATTAAAAATGCAAAAGACAATTGTACATTTTAACATTGGTATAAATTGAATTAATCAAGAGTAAAATAATCATTTATAAGATAAATAGTTGTTAATAATTATGATATATTTGTGGGTTATACATATATATGTATTACATACCAAACATGAGTATTTACAGGATTTAATGTTGAATCTCATCTTTGTAAAGAGGGGTTTGAGTTTGAAAGGGTTTTAGAAAACCAATCCAAATCCTCCCAAGTCCGTGGTCACGAGTGAGTGACGAGATAATTTGCTACTTCTCTGGAAGGACAAAGCGTTCATTCCTTTGTATTTTGGGCAACGTTCAAAGCGAGATATTTATTTTTCTGACTATGTAAAGAAAATATTGGTCCATCTTACAACTATCCCAAGTGGATGAATTTTAGGAACCCACTAAATGGCCATAAATGCATTTAATCTGGCAACTACAGAATTAGTGCATATCAAACCATCAACTTGTTTGTCAAAAGGCTATAAGAATAAAGCCTACTCCCATGTGACATCGAAACAAGTCACATTGCACTCATCCTTCTGACCCAAATCAAGTGGAACGAGGCCTACCCTAGTCCATTGACCCTGGCTCAAACTTTTGCATGAAGCATTTCCAAGAGCCTAAGTTTACAGAAGAACACATAAATGAGTACTTACCATCACTTGGAGCGTTTGGAATCTTAATCTCCCCTATAATTGTTACAAATCATAGCTGGCTATGTAACTGCCTAATACAACATTCCAAATAGCACCATACATTTTAAAAGTTAAATCCTTTTCTTTCATTTACTTAGCAATGATTCCAAAGCCCCCAATAAACTACCAAATCTAATATAGGAAGACTGCATTTGGGAGGACCGAATCCTTGACTTGGAATTGAAATTAGAGTAGAATTACATTAACTTTTGAACCTAACGTGAAGTTCAAAGTCTAAGAAACTTTAATGATTCGTATATAAAATTTAGAACACCTAAATTACAAGATTTAAATTTTAAATTCAAGATTTAGAATATACTTGTATGAGTCATGATATTCGATCTTCAAGTTTCTTTTACGGGAGGGCAAGGTCTTCCTCTCTTTTTTCAAAGTAATAGGCGGCTCTCAATGGGACAAGCAAATTTAGGGTTACGAAGTGGAGATAGGATCTAGCCTGCTATTTATAATAAAATCTAATAGGCTCTCCCATTATAAGCCACAATTAGATTAAAACCTACATTTTACCACCTCAACCACATCAATTAAAAGATGTAAATATGCCCATCAAAATAGATAACTTTAATAATATTGGGCTTATCTCATTGGACCATAAATTTAAAAATAAAATATTGGGCTTATCACAAACTAAAAATTAACTATCAATTAATGGAAGTCCAATATAGAAAAAAATCTAACATTCTCCCACTTAGACAACATTAATTGTAGTCACTTAAAAATAAAATAAAATTATATATATTTTTGAAAAACGACTCTCGGGTTAATCAAACAAAACTCAATGTGGCCACAATAAAAAATAATATGGTCCTGAGACAACATCTCAAACACAACCCAGTCCAATAAAACTATTATTTTCGAACCATGACAGTTTTTACATCCTTTATTGACATAGGACTAATCCATGATTATAAAAAATAATAATTCTATTAATATGAATCAAGATATGGTAGTGTAGCTAGAAAATAATATCTCAATATGTGATCTGATAAACATGTTATTTTCATTGTCAGTCTACAAAATGATTTCTCTTTAACAACATGCTTCAACAATAAGCTAAAGAAATTCATTAGCTTCAACAATAAACTAGTATGTCTACAAACTTAAAATCTCAATATTTCTCAAATTTTGTAATCAGAGACATACTCAATTGATAAAAAAGTCATACTTAAGATATACATTAAGCTTTAAGATTTTGTATAAAATGACATGTCATAAATGTGTACATATATAACATAGCAAAAATATCGTGCTAACAACAATGCTCCGTTTGGTAGAAATGATGGAAGTAGGAAGGATGAAAAGTAGGAGGGATACAATTTCTATCCTTCAAGGAAGGAAAGTAAGAATGATACACTTTCCTTCCTTTGTGTTTGGTTGGATGGATGGAAAATAAAAATGGCTAATTTTTTTTTTTTTT
>CM042190.1:17882882-17896258 GCA_023539305.1 Ilex asprella | reverse complement strand
CCCTAATTAAGAGGAAAAAAATATTTTTTTAATTTAATTTTTTTAATTTTTTAATTTTAATTTTTTATTTATTTTTAAAATTTTTAAAAATATATAAATATATATAAATACATATTTTATCATTGTAGTTTTATATGAAATTAATATATACATAATACATGTACATATAAAAAGATATATAGATAAATAAGATACATCTCAACACAAATAATTAACTTTCCATCCACTTTCCGTCCTATTTTGGAGGGATTGATTTTAGTGAGTTGGAAGGAAAGTTAATCCATTTCCTTTTCCATCCGTCCTACTTTCTTTCCTTACCAAACATGATGTTTTATTTAGTCTTTTAACTTTTCATCCTTCCATTTTTCCATCATACCAAACGGAGCATAAGGATAATCATTCAAATATTTATTATTTATCAAATAGATGCATCTCCATCATCAATTATCACATATGAAATTAAATCAATACTAAAATTTCTAACACATAAATAAACTCTCACTAACCAAGTACATCAAAAGACTCCAAAATACCCATATTATCAACATGTTTCTTAAAAGTTATAGGTCTTAGTCCTTTGGTTAAAGGATCAACAAGCATTAATTCTTTATTAATTTGTTTGATCACAATGTCACATTTCTTCACAATATCCCTAACAGAAAGATATTTAATTTCCATATGTTTAGTCCCAAAATAAATTGTTAGTGGTTTAGAGATGGAATCAACAATCATAAGTCCTGAAATAAAATTCCTTAGTCATATAGTTTGTGTCGCAGTTTTATAACAAGCTACAAATTCAGCTTGCATAGTGGAAGAAGCTGTGAGAGTTTGTTTAACACTCTTTCATGCTATTGCTCCTCCAGCTAATATAAAAATATATTTTGAAGTGATTTTTAAATCATCCGGATACCCAGTAAAATCTGAATGTGAGTAACCAATCACCTCAAGGCTATCAACTCTCCTATAAACAAGCATGTAATTTTTTGTTCTTTGTAAGTATCACATAACTTTTTTAGCTGACACTCAATGATCTAATTTTGGTTTGGAAAGATATCTACCTAAAACACTAACTGCAAAAGCAATGTCAGGCCTTTTACAAACTTGTGCATACATTAAACTGTCAACAACACTCGCATATGATATAATCTTTATATACTCCTCCTCAAGAACATTCTTAAGGCATTGACTCAGACTGAATTTATCATCTTTCAGAACATGTACATCCCAAAACTTACAATTATGCATATTAAATCTTTCAAATAAATAATCTATATATGCCATTTGAGAAAGTCCCAACAATTTACGGCTCCTATCCCTATGAATTTGAATGTCTAATACAAAAGATACTTCCCCAAGATCTTTCATGTCAAATATTTTGCACAACAATTGCTTAATCTCATGAAGTAAGCTCAAATTATTACTTGGAAGCAAAATATCATTAACATGGAGAATAAGAAAAATAAATTTGATCCCACTGACCTTAAGATATAAGCATTGATCCATCTCGTTCTCAACAAAACCAATAGAACTTATTTTCTCATCTTTCATTGCACCTAACCACATATCAGACTGAGGACAAGTAATAGCATTATGGTATGCTATAGGATCAACAATATCACCAATATCATAATCACTTTACCCAAGGTATACACAATATTCATCAGAAATAATAGGTCTCCTTGGTCTCGCAGACTTTCTCAAGGAAATTTCAGTAGTAGACTCTAAAGGCTGAGGAGCCTCAATAAGAACAAAAGGGTAAATTGCAAGAAGAGAATCAACAACTAGATTAGAAAAATTAACAATAGGAGCAGGTATAATATTCTCTTGCACAACAGGTAAAGTAATAGAAAGAAATTTATCTTCCTCATGCTCACTAATAGGCAGCGAGCAACCAACATTAGCAACATCAAGCTCTAGAAATTTTGTTGTTAATAACTCAATAATTTTAGTACCACATGTAGGATAATAGAACTGGTATGTTTTTTAATGTTTTGGATAACTTATGAAGAAATAACAAATAGTTCTAGGATCAGTATTTTTCTTCAAAAGGTTATAGATTTTGACCTTAGTAGGACAACCCTCGACTCGAGAATAGTTAAGACTTAGTTTCCTATTGATACATTATTCAAAAGGTGTTTATGGAACAGATTTGTTAGGAACTCTATTAAGAATGTATGAAGTCGTTTTAATGGCTTCTCCCCAAAGATAATCAGGTAAATTACACCTACTGTAATAACCCGAGTTTTGATAATTAGAAATCGTTGGGTGTGTGCAGTAGGAGGTTTGCTAGGTATAGGAATGTGGTTGGTAAAAAGAAATGAGTCAGGAAGCACAAATGAACAAAGTAAAATTACTGCATATCGGTGAATTAGGAATGCAGGAGTTGCATTCGTGAATCAGATTTGGAGATCAATTTGATGTTCGAAACTTTAATAGATAATTTTATAGTGCTTGATTTAATCTACATGTAATAAAAATATATATAGATATATTAATTTTAATTAATTTTTGAAATTAGAAAAAAATGGGAAAATTACCAAACTGCCACAGACAAAATTGGAAAATTACCAAACTGCCATTGAAGTTTCAAGACTCTTCTACACATGCAAGGGGGTTGATGGAAGTTTGCTAGCTTGCACGGAGGAATAAAATGGAGTAGGATTCGGTGGGAAGAGAGAGAGAGAGGAGAAAGAGAAGTTAGAGAGAAAGTATACTTTGAATTTTTGGATTTCTTGTAGAGACTTCTTCGAGCACTAAGATGTATACTCACTGCCTAATATAGGTGTTAGGAACTCATATATGTATTTAGATTTTGATTTGGTTTCGTATTAATGCATGAATTTATGTTTTAAAATTTAATGAGTTTTAAAATTTTGAAACGGGTTTGAGATTTGAGCATGATTTGCGTTAATTGTTTAGTATGGCTGAGTTTGGGAGGTCTTGAGGAGTTGTTTGGTGGTTTTCCGCGGTCTGTGGTGGTGTAATAGTGGTGTGAGGGTTTGAAAAAGTGAAAATGGAATTTTGATAAAAACTTATTTAAGCTTCCCAAGGGGGCTTGAGCCTAGCTAATTTGGGGTCAAGAAATTCAATTTTGGCCTTGGAATTGGATTTAGAGGTCATTTTGGGGGTGAAACGGGCAGTTACAGGTCTGCCCATGTGTGTAAAAAATAATTTTTGGCTAATTTTGACCAATGATTTGATGGTGTTAGAATTCAATTCAAATGTTGGGTCTAAAAGGGATTGATACTAGGTTATCCTAAGAGTATGTGGATTTTAAAATCAAAGGATATGGTGTACTGTAGTAGGAGAACTTGGTGGGCAAAGTAGGATGGTTGAGCAGAAA
Organism: Ilex asprella; assembly: GCA_023539305.1. NCBI lineage: Eukaryota > Viridiplantae > Streptophyta > Magnoliopsida > Aquifoliales > Aquifoliaceae > Ilex > Ilex asprella. The sequence continues at coordinate 17,892,915 of CM042190.1, read as the reverse complement.
TTTTTGCACTAGGGCAAAAGTCAAAATGAACCAAGGTTGAAGATGAAGTGGGGTAGGGGATATCAGTGGACTCCAACAGTAATTTTGGCCTCATCTGAACTCTGATCAACCTCTGGTTTGTGCCAAAAGTTCCGTAACATCCATGCGGAGGTCCCGGTAAAATTTCAAGTCGATCCGACGGCCGGATCATAATGAGGAGTAAAATGATAATTTTGCCCTCCGGGGTCAATTTGACCTCGTTTTAAGTGATTGAGGAAATAAATTTTATATTAATCATTAGGAAGATTAATTATGTGTATTAAATTTCATCAAAAAATAACATTGTTTAATTTTTGGTTATTTCAGATCAAAATACCGAGCGATAGGGTTTCTCAATTCCGGAACAGGCGATGCTTTCCAAACTTGTTTCTAAATTATTCCATGTTATTTATGATTCTTGAGCATGTTTTTAAATATATGATTGGGTGTTTTGAATATTGACATGAATTTGTACCCGAATGCAGGGTTTTTGAGTGCGGTTTGCACTAATGTTTTGAAAATGATAGTATTACTTGAATTGTTCGTATTGAATGAAACTCCGGGATCCTTTTAAATGAAATTTAAGTGCACACAAGTTTGAGTGGCCAAGGGTTTATGTTCTAGGTTGAGGCCGTAAAGGGTTTCTCATTGAGTTCGTAAATGTCTGAGTGGCTCTGTTGGTCTTCGGACTTGGGTACTGAATTGGCTCATATTGACTTGGGAGTGTATCTTCTTTGGGGTGAAATTCCCCTAAATAATTGGGTCGTATGTTCGTATGGCTCGTATTGACTCTGAGTGGTCTATTAGGATTATTTGCTCACCGGTGTGGCATTGTATTGATGTTGTGACCGTATTATTATTTTCAAAGCTAACTGTTTTTGCTCGACATTTACTGTTTCTCATACAGATGTATCAAATGCTCGCTTGGATTTTTTTTGCCCAATCATGTTAAACTATATTATTTTCAAACTCATTTGCTTAGAAATTGAGTTACTCTACTGAGCTGTTGATGCTCACCCTACATTATTTCTTTTTTTCAGATTAGCTGGTGGAGAGGAAATCTGCGTATATTTGAACTGTCGATGTTTTCTTTGTTTTTCTTAGTGAGGATTTTGAAAATTTGTTATGTTATAAGGGTTAAGTTGAAAGAGTATTATATTTGTGACGTGTAAGTTGTAATAGTCTGGATGTACATGTAATTAATGTATATCAAATTGGTATCAGAGTTTATTCATTTGAAGACTATATCATTTAATTATTGTAAAGGTCATTAGCGCTCTTGAAATATTACGAAAGTGGATGACGGTGTTACACCTACTCATCATGCTCCTCATCATGTCTTTAAGGGTGCGATTATCCCTTTCAGCCATATCATTCTGTTCGGGACTACCAGACATGGTATATTGGGCAACAATCCCACAATCTTGCAAGTATATGACAAATGGTCACAAATACTGCCCAAATAAATCATGTTTGTCATAATACTCACCACCACGGTCAGACCTAACAATTTTGATGACTTTCCCTAATTATTTATCTACCTCAGTTTTGAAAATTTTAAAACTTTCAAGGGCATCAGATTTTTCGTTAATTAAATAAATATATTCATAATGAGAGAAATCATCAATAAATATAATAAAATATTTATTACCACACAAGGTACATGAGTAAAGTCTACTGATGTCAGTGTGAATGATTTCTAAAAGATCTAGACTACAAGTTGCACATTTCTTCTTAATATTGGTCAATTTACCCCTAATATAGTCAACACAAATTTCAAGGTCTTCAAAATTAAGGGGAAGAATAATATCATTCTTTATTAATCTTTCTACTCTTTCTCTAGAAATGTGACACAAATGTTTATGCCACAGCTGTGAAGATTTTTCTTTAATGAGAGGTCTCTTAGATACAACATTTATAATATTTGAAAGACCATATTCATTATTGACAGCCAATCATATACAATATAAACCATATGATAAAACACAATGACCAACAATTTTGAAATTTAAAGACAATTGAGTTTTACCATTACTAGAATTAAAACAATATCCAATTTTATCAAGTAAGGAAATTGAAATCAAATTTCTCCTAAATGAAGATAAATAAAAAGTATTTTCTAAAACAAGTTGAAAATTAGTGTTTAAATTCAACCTAACAGTTCATATGAACTCAACATGGACTTCTTTATTATCTCCTATTTTAAGCTGGACTTCTCCTTCACTTGGCCTCCGTGTGCTTGTGAATCCCTATAAAGTCATAGCCATATGAACCGAAGCCCCATTATCAATCCATCAAGAATTTAATGGGACATTAACCAAATTGGATTCAAAGAAAACAAAGGTTAGTGAGTTAACTTCTTCTTTATTCTTCTTTTCTAACCAAGACTTGAATTGAGTGCACTCATTTTCTTATGACTTCGTTTCTTGCAAAAGTAACTCTTAACATCTTTTCGATTTATAGTCTTAAAACCTCTCATATTCTGACCAGTACCATGCCTTTTGAAATCTAGACCATTCTTTGGAACATTATGATTAGGGTTTCTATTATTTTCTTGATACCCATCTTCGAAACTAGATTTAGGTTGGGAAACAAACAAGACAATTTTATTATTTTCTTTTTTAATTTTTTCTTCCTCAGAATCACACTTGGAGATTAGGTCATTTATTGTCCAAGACTCATTTTAGATATTGTAGGCAGTTTTGATTTGACTAAACTCAAGAAGCAAAAAGTTAAGAGTGTGATGAATAATGAAATCATCAAGAATAACAATTTTGAAGGCTTTGAGCTTTAGTTTGAACATGGACTATTCTAAGGACATATTCCCTAACACCACCTATATTGTCATATTTCTTACTTATTAATTCATTCATCAGGCCCTCAACTTCAGTATTGTTGGATACTTTGTATCTCTTTCCTACAAAGATAAAGAACTCTTTGGCATTTTTGGTTTCAAGCAAGCCACTCATAAAGTATTCAGAAATAGACATTTTCATGGCAATTATACTCAACCTATTAGATTTCTCCCACTTTGCATAAAGTTCTTTTACTTTGGGAGAAATTTCACTATCAAGTTTAGGAGGTTCATTCCCTTTCAAAACAAAGTCTATATCAACAATTCTCTGGGCAAACTCAATATCTTACTTTCATCTCTTATAATTAGAACCAGTCAAGATTTCAATATTGATATTATTACTATTCATAGCAAAAGAGACTATTCAAGACAACGAGAATATAAAAAATTAACAAAATTGGGTAATAAATAAATAAAATATGTTTTAAACACAATAAGTCATATTTTATTTCTGACAACCCAAAATCCGGGGTTCCGTTGATTTTCTATCAACCCGCGGAATATCCGTGGATACCGAGTAACTCGATATCGCGCCGTTATGCCCCATTTACCAAGGTCCATAATTTAACGAAATTCGGGGCAAAGTTTCCTTTGTATGGGCAGCTCTACTCAAAACCCAACCTGTGCAATATATCTTTATATGACCCATCCGAGACCCAATATAAAATATTGACCACACCGGGTCTATTTATAAGTAAACATTTGACACCCCGGGTCCAATTATCCATACTTATATCAAAACATGTAAGGTTACTTTAACAATGATTCATATATGTTCTATTACAATCATTTGCAAAGGATTACATGCCCAAAACATAATTTTCACAAGTGTTGTACATTAAAACAAAATAAAGCCACATTCGACTTTCTTCAAAAATGAGGTTCCAAATTGGAACCATCCGCCGGTGTATTTCTCCCACCTGAAATGTTTTCCTGTATAGGGTGAGCAACGCCCAGTAAAGTAATTTCCTACAGAGGCTACTCCCCACCTAAGTGCACATGCAATGTTCACATACAACATTTCATATTCACATCAACATTCCAAGTAAGAATAGACAATTCTAGGTTGGAATTCTACCATGTCATGCTGTGAAATGAGATGAAACTTACTCATGCATCATGACCCGAGTCCTCACCGACTCCCACAACACAATGCAATGCACTCGTGCAGTGTAACCGTCATTCGACGAAAAATCCACCCATTGATCGCTTGAAAATAAAAGTTATTTTATTATAAAACCAAATCATTGATGGGTGTTACTCATTGAATGAGTACTTTTATAAATCAAAAACTTGTGTCTTGTTGGGCAATGAATTTTTGATTTTATATCGCCGGTTCCGTATACCATACTACACTTTTTCATAATTTCACCACAGGGGAGTGTATAACCAAGTCGCCGGGTCTTGCACTCGAGGGGAAAATCTAACCCTTCTTGCTATACCCGACACGAGTTTTCCATGCAACATGAGGCTCAAAGGGATATTCTGTGACGCTCCTAAAATCGGGGGTCCTTTTTAAACCGTTGACCAACCGTCAACCCGCGAAAATACCCGTGAATGCCGCAAAATTCAACATCATGCTAATAGTACACCTTTTTTTGGAATTATAACTCACACATACTACCCGTGATTCCTTTAATCATTTAATTCAACCGAGGTCCTATGTACCTCAATATACCTCATTTAATGTCCTTTTATATCATTTGAACTAAAAGAATCAAAGTCCAAATGCATGACAAAACAATTTTAAAATTTTAGATTTTTAGAAAATCTTTCGGAAGGTTTTGATCGACCTTTCGGAAGGTTTTGCCTACTGGAAAAGTTCTTCTGGAAGGTTTTAATTAACCTTCCAGAAGGTTTTACCTTATGGACAGAAATTTACATAACCTTCAAGATCTTACGGAAGGTTTTGATCGACCTACTGGAAAAGTTCTTCCGGAAGGTTTTCATTAACCTTCCGGAAGGTTTTACCTTATGGACAGAAATTTACATTAACCTTCCTGAAGGTTTTTATCGACCTTCCGGAAGGTTTTTGCCTTTGTTTTCACAAATCCTTCCTTATTCATTTTCAATCCATTCCAATCAATTCCACAACCAACCAAAACACGTTTATTAATGTTTTTCCACCTAAAACATGATCCATACTAGTTCCATTACATACAATTTCATATATTTACACATCAAAAATGGAATTTTAATAAAAATTTTACACAATGAACTATAAAAGCCACAAGTCGGCTTTCCTTCATCCTTGAGGCTCGAAATGGGTGCCGTCCACCGGTGTAAACCCCCGCACCTGAAATATTTTCCCACGAAGGGTGAGCCATGCTCAATAGGGTATCTCCTAAATAGGCTACTCCCCAACCTAAGTGCATATGAAATGTGCACATGTAACATTTAACGAGCAATAATTATCCCAAGCAAGAATATGCAATTCAAGATTTAAATTTCACCATGACATGCTATGAAATGAGATGAGACTCAACCATGCCCTTAAACCCGAGCCTTTACCGGCTCCCACCACACAATGTATGTCAATGTATGATAAATCTGTCATTGATGTTGTACATCGTATGACAATTTTATAACAAAACTCATGTGTCTTTACTGGGTAGTGGACTTTTGGTGTCGCAAAGTCGGCTCCGCACACCGATACACTTTTTTGGACTTGCACCGACGGAATTGTATAAACCAGTAGTTGGGTCTTGCAACCGAGGGAGAGTATATCCCTACGTACAATACCTGACACAAGTTTTTCTTTTTCATGCAATCGTACGACTCTGTTGAACCTTGGTTCAATGATACCGAGCCCACTCATCATCCACCAAGTATGGTGTTTGATTTAACCATGCCTACACCACCCACACTCATGCCCCAACTGTCCATAAATGCGATGTTCCCGTGTAAATGCAATGTAATATCTAATTACAATATTGTCACCATGTTCAATATGTAATGAAAGTCATATGAACAAACTCATTATAAATCAACATCCATGGTAATTTACATCAAAAGCATATAAATACCATAATTGATCTAAATATCAATTTCTCTTGACAACATGTATATATTAACATTCCATTCAACCTAATTTTCAAGCATATTATCACATAATCATGCAATTAACATGCTCAACTCTTCAAGACATATGGTAAACACACAACATACCCACAATCAACATTTTTCTATCAAGAATTTTCATTTCTACATTTCTCAAGAAACTACTATCTAGCAATTTCTATCTATCAAAATCAAGATAGAAATTATTCTACCTAATTCTAAAATTCATTTCACCAAATCAACACAATAGGCAAGTGATACATATCTCTATCAACCTACCCATTCCATATGAACCTCCTAGGTTGAAAATAAGCTTAAATAGGAGGGAACCCTACCTCTTGTAGCATAAAATCACGTTGGGAAGCTTCAAGAACCCGAAACAAACTTGAATCTCCTCTGCCCAAAAATATTGGCCTTGGGATCTCGCCCAAAACAGACCTCCTTGGTATGGTTTTGTAGCCCACGTCGAGGAGAACAACTTTCCTTCTTAGCCCGAGCGGATTCGACCACTCAATCTCCGTAGTTCTTAAAGAGAAGGTGGAGAAATTCTCTCTTTTCCCTCTCTTCTCTCTCCCTCTTTCTATCAGCTGAGATTTATTGAAACAAGTGGGGAAAATCAGATTTTTTCCCTATTTATATTTTTAGAATACTTGACCCACAATTGGCCACACGTCTCTTTTAATTTCGGGTTTGTTTTCATCCGGAAACGATTAAATTTCTCTCCGGTTCAAGTTCAAAATATTTTTAATTTGTCTTGACTTCATTTATTTTAAAATTTTCATAATTTTTCTAAAATTTTCGTATTTGGGTCTCCCGGGGCTCGACTGTCTCGTAAAACGCGAAAAACCCGACTATCTCGGAATTCAACAAAATTTGACATGGTAAGTAGTTTTCGCGATACGAGTCCAACAGTGCGTTCCGTTTAGTCATCCGAGTTCTAGAAAAACTCAGGTTTGTAACCGCATCGTAGTAATAAATTACCGTTTTGCCCTTTATTCATAAAAGTTTAAATTTACCCGGGTTTTACATATTCGATCCGACTTTACAAATTTCACATGTTAATCACCAAGAATGATACTTGAATGAACCATGCATACCACACACCACACTTATGACTTATTCCCATGAATGTGATGTTAGAGTCATGCCCAACATGCAATGAATGTCAAATGGACAACTTAAACAACATATCAACATGTATCATGGACAATTATATCATATACATATAATCTCCATAATTTTATCACAATGTCAAAACATCAACTAGCATGTATCAACATTTATATTCAACACAATTGACAAGCATGTTATTACATAATATATGTCAATAACACACTTAATCACAAATGCAAAGTATAATACAAGTATGAATATACATTGACCATGCAAAACATACTTAATTTTCACCTAGGCATTTAATCAAACACTTTCAAGATACTCAAGTCATGTAATCCCATAACACATTCCAAGTCACTACAAAGCCCAAGAAATCACATTAAGTGATTTCTAGTCAACATTTCCACATAATAGCAAGTCTCAAGAAAATTACATAGGTAACTTCCATATACCAAACTAGAAATTGGTCTAGACCAAATTCCATTCCCATTTCATAATACATCTTAGGTAAGAAATAAACTCAAATAGGAGAAAACCTACCTTAATAGAAGTGTAAGATGAGTGTAGAAAGCCTCAAGAACTCTTCCTCACTTGTTTAGTTTTAATGCCACATGTAGGATTTTTTTCCAACTAAGCATAGGTGTTTAGCATCTTTGAACATTCTGCAAGTATCCTTCATGAGTTAAAACAATTCTAACTCTAGTTATTAAAATCCAATTCTAACAAAATATGTGGGAGATAAACATAGAATCATAGGAATTATCTTTCACCAAAAATCACTATTTTTGAACACTGAATACCTGTTCCAAGTAACTCCTAAACTAAGTGTAAGTTAAAAAATTTTCAGGTTCCAACAGGTCATAATCATCTTTAGAAATTCACCAAAAATCGAGTTTTCATCCTTTTGGCATGAGACCAAAGCCAAAATAACCCTTTATGAATCTATTTCAAACCCTCAAAGTTTAAGATTCATAAACGAACTCTAACGCATAAAATCAATTTATGAAACTACATGTTGTCCATATTTTCCAGATTAGTTCCTATAGGTTGGGGCTAACTTTCAAAAATCACCAAAAATCGTATTTATCTCCATTTTACTTGAAACCAAAACCAAACGAACCCTTTTTCAGTCTATATTATAACCTCAAAATTTCAGAATTATTAAATAATTGTAGCTTATGAAATGAATAAGAAACTCACTGTGCAGGATTGACAGCATCACTTCTTCTTCTTCCTTTCGGTTTGAGCTTAAGAAAAATACCCACAAAGACTTGATTTCCCCAAAATCTCCCCTTTACATCTTCGGTGAAATTCCTTGTTCTTGGTATGTACGCGTAGCCCTCGTCGAGGAGATGAATTTTAACTCTTAGTTCAACCAATTCTGACCGACGAAACTCCGAGAATCGAAGAAAGAAGCCTTGAAAATAAACTTTTCTTCTCTTTTCTCTCTTCTCTCTCTCTATGGCTGGTCAAAAGGGTTGAACAATGGGATATTTCAGATACTTGGCTCTAATCGCGCCACACGCCCCTTGCCTCTTCAGGTCCGTTTTCGTCTCGACGATTTATTACATTCCGGGTTAAGTTCAAATTAATCTTATTTGATTTTTTATCCAATTATACTTAAATTTTAGAATAATTATTATTGGGGACCTTCGTGAGGTCATCCGCCACTTAGTCACCTCGAACGACGTGCAAAAACATCCGACTATCTCAGAATTCGATGAAATTCGTCTGGGTGACTAGAATTCGTGATACAAATCTAACGGTGAAGTCCATTGTGTCATACAGGGTCTATAGAACATGTATTTTAATTTTGTATTATAGTGACAAAATTACCATTTTACCCTTTTTGGAAAAAATTTAAAATTTTTTGGGTTTTACAGTATTAAGAGAGTCCAAATGCATCACTACAAACTCCCCTTTGGGCAGAAAATGCAATATGCTATAGGTCATCTCTTTCATGAAACTAACCAATAAGAATGCTTAAGTTTCAAAAAATTTATACTCTTTGGGCAGATAAATCTTCTAGACTATTGCACCTCTATCATAATGTTTCATGACATCTCTAAATTATAATATACAATAACCCTTTTAGGCAGGTAATTATATATTATAATTTAGAGATCATCCCGTAACAAAAGCATGAGAAAACTTATAAATTTTAATGAATAAACCACTTTGGTGGTAACCATCCATCTTACCTCATAGAATTTTTTCAAACCAAGATATTTTCACGACATCTTTAAATTATAATACACAATAACCCCCTTTTGGCAGGTAATTGTATATTATAATTTAAAGACTATCCTGTAACAAAAACATTAGAAAACCTATAAATTTTAATGAATAGACCACTTTGGTGGTAACCATTCATCTTAACTCATATAATTTTATCAACCAAGATATTTTCATGACATCTTTAAATTACAATATAAAACAACCCCCTTTGGGCAGGTAATTATATATTATAATTTAAAGGCTATCCCGTAACAAAGCATGAGAACAATCTATAAATTTTAATGAATGAACTATTTTGGTGGTAACCATTCATCTTAACTCATAAAATTTCACAAACCGAGATATTATTAATAAATTGCCCATAATTAAATGTCATGTATTCAATCAATATGAGATACTAATAAATATGTATCTGTTTAGATCAGCCATCATCAATGGTTGCATTCAAGTCTCAATTCTATTTTTACTTTTAAAATTAACTAATTAAATTCACATCAACCAACATTTAATAAATAATATGTAGATCATAAAAACAAAATCATCATATAAATCACTAGGGACTAAAATTAGAATTGTTCAAACACCCTCTACAAATTATAGCAATTCAATCAAATTACATCAACATGAGAAAATAATTTGTATAGGTAAAGTTTATATCTATTCATCAACATGACCCTGTATTATTAACGCGAGTCATTTACAAGAAGCGAATAAATATAAATTATAAAATTTTTAACATAATATATA
>CM042190.1:17822910-17872882 GCA_023539305.1 Ilex asprella | reverse complement strand
GATGGGGGTTGCTGGGTTTCGATGGTAGGGGTGGGGATGGATTTCTGTGAATTTTCAGGGGGTTGATGGGTGGGTTTCGGAGGTAGTAGGGTGGTGGTGTTGGGCGGTAAATTTTTAGTACAATACCAAACATATTTTTTATTTTTGTTTTTATAATTTTTTAAATATAATTTTATCACAAAAAAAATTTTATTTTATTTTTTTCATAAAAAAAAAACATAAAAACGAAAACGTTACCAAACACACCCTGAACCTGTTTTTTTTGTTTTTAATTGGGGACATTTTAATTTTACCCTAAATCACATAAGGCAGAGAACAAGCAACCAAGGAAGCAGTTCATCGAGCCTGTTTAGTACCCAGGCGGCTCACCAGCGGTAGCAATCAGCGCTTAGGCGGCTCACCAGCCACACGACGCTGCTCTTTGGTTGTTCAGTATTTAAGCGGCCCACCAGCCCTCCTTTCTCCTTTCTCACACCGACTGTATCAAATCCTTTTCTGTTGGCTCCATGAATCATTATCATGGCATTTTGATTTGACAGAATTTCTCATTTTCTTCATTAGGTGGCACTAGGAAAAGTGAATTGGTCTTTTTTCTTCCATTGATTATTGGTAATTTCAGGGGATTCAAATTCCAGTGCCCGCTCAAATTGAAACTTTTTTTGTCCTCTTTCAGTAATGTTTTAAAGACTAGTGGGATAATCATGTTGATGTTGGTTCCTAAGGAATTTAGAATATGCATTTCTGCCATATTATTTTGATTGGTCCACAGTGTCTCATCATCTTGCTAGCCATTTTGTTCACCTAGCTCGTGTAGTATGTCAAAGGGTGCAGTTCGAGCAATTCAAAGCTTTCAGAAATTGGTGGTTTCTTTTGTACAAGTATTTCTTTGACTTCAACTTCATTAATTTTATGGTAAATTGTATTCATTTTATACATATTTTATATTTTTTAGCTAAATTATTATGTATTATAATTATTATATATATATTTTTATTATATGACTAGTCCGGACAATTGATCAAACGGTTGAACTAATAAATCATTAACTTGGTCACTTTATCGGTTCGGTTATCGATTCGATTCTAATGATAGTAATCTTAACGATTCTTTTTAGTGGGGCCTAGTATAAATTATCTACGGCTGTACTAGTGTTGGACAATAAATTATATCGATACCCCTCTAATTTTCAATAATTACAACACATATCTAGTTTTTATTTTTATTTATTTTTGTTCATCTCTAAGAGAAATCGAACAAGTTTACACATATTTCAACTAATTTTTTCTTTAATCCGACTAAAAGTAAGTCATCTGTATTACGACTAGAATGGATAAACTCTCCTAATCAAGACCCAAATACTTGCTAAAATTCGAAATACGGCTAAATTTATAATTCCCATCAATCTAATTTATATAAATATATTGCATTTGTATCGATTTTTGTTGGCATTTTTTTCGATCAGTTTATCATTTTCCATAAATTTTTTAGTCCAACATGTGTTCCCAGAATAGAAGGTACAGCTTGGCACATGATGATATGGAGCTCACCCTGCAAATCGTGGTGGCATTAATAATACCTTTCTTTGTCTATATCTCTATTTTTCTTTTTTTATTTTAATAAAGACACATATATTTCTCTCTTTTATTTCTTCTTCCCCATCGACAAAACCCCCGAAGTCTCCGATCAACTACAATTGCTTCCAAGGAACCCTAGCAATTTACAAACACACACAGAGATACAAATACATGCTTATATAGACGTATATATAGAGAGAGAAAATTGTAGAGTGAGAAAGAGAGTGTGGTTCGAATGTACTGAAATGGGTGCTGCCGGCTCGAGACTCGAGAAAGCTCTGGGAGACCAGTTCCCCGAAGGCGAGCGTTACTTCGGACTCGAGAATTTCGGCAACACTTGCTACTGTAACAGCGTCTTGCAGGTACGAATTGGATTTGAGAACTATTTTAACTCGAAACACATTTTCGTGTTTTAGTTGGTCTAAGATTTATGAAGTTATTGTTTATTAGTCGTTTCAGTCTTAGTTGAGACTTAAGACTTCTTGCTTTTTTTGGATCTTTTGTTTTTTATGTGGTGGCGCTTGATTGACGATGACAGGCAATTGTGTTTGGTTGTAATTCGATACTTATGAAATGATGCAGAGAAATTGCTCATTTGGGGGTAGAAATCGTTTGATATATGCATGTTTTTTTCTTCTGTACTTGTTTAACAGCATGAAATTTAATGGATAAAGATTGGAATTGCATAAACAATGTAATTGGATTGGAATTAGACGAAGGTAGCTAAAGTTTGAGTGCATCTTTCTTTAATTTCCAGTTCCAGGGCCCTAATTCTTTGTCCCCAAACAAAGCATTGGTGTTGTGCGGTGGCCACTAAAGTGATGTGGTATTCTTAGACGTCCTAAGGGAGTAAAATTTCTTTACTGCTGTTTCTCACATTGTATCCAGAGAATATAAGAACAGAAATTGGAATAGTATCAGCGAATATTCGCTGTCCTTGGTGTCTCGAACGGTGATCAATGCCTTTTTTTTTGCAAAAATCTAACCTACTACCTAATTGGAAACTTTAAATTTTGCACCCTCATAAAATGAATTGATTAATTGCTTGTCGTCTATTATCTTTTTGCATATAAACTTTGTGACAAGTATATCCTTCAACTATCTATAAATCTTTGAGGATGTCTTGTGGTATGAGTTGGGTCCCATGGGAGTAATGGGCAGTAATTACCCCGAAATGCTTTTGACTGACTTAGTCCATTCTTTCTTATAGGAAGAACTACATCTTAAATAACTTTGATTCAGAGATGTATCACTAATATTCCAACTCTGCTTAATCGTCATTGAGCAAATGATATCTATATTCCTATTTTTGGATTGGATGTATATGCTCTTCTCCCAGAATTAAAGGGGAATCTAACTTGCATTCATGTATTAAACAATGACGCTTGAGAACAACTTGGGGCATCAAGATTGTGTAAGAAATACTAGTTAAAATTTTAAAATATAATGCTCCTTATTGATCATCGTGTATTCTTTTTACTCGGTGAAGGAAGTTTTTTGTTCAAAATAAATCTCATACTAAATTCCCTTTAGAATTTTGCACTAACTTTCGTCACGTTTTTAATGCAGGCTCTTTATTTCTGTGTTCCCTTTCGTGAGCAGCTACTAGAATATTATTCTAATATCAAAAATCTTGCTGATGCAGAAGAAAATCTATTGACGTGCCTAGCAGACCTATTTTTGCAGGTATAACTCTTCCAAATGTAGGTTGTGCTCTGTACATTTTTTATTAATTCAACAAAACGCGTTTTTTTCTTTAGATATTTCCCTTTTGTTTTGCAAAGAGATAGGTTTGTTCTTCGTTAGGTGTATATTTACATGTTTGACACGTAAAAGTTAATGTAGTTGAAAAGGGAACACACTTGATTTTATTGGATAGATCTGTGAATTTGGCCTTACGACAACCTTTATTGTCAAGGAGAGAGACTACAAGGTGAAGAGTTTCATGCCTAAAAGTCACATAACAAAAAGGATTGTCTAGACCTTGGGAGTGTGATTGCCCCTAATTCACCCCTTTCCTCCGATTCCCCCTTGACCCATCATTGGCGATTTCGATTATAGGTAACTTGCTAGCAATTAGTGTTGTCTATGGGGCTGGTCCGGGCCAACTCATAAACTGGTCCATTCCAAGCCCACTTAAGCCACATTGAAAGCCATGGGATTGGCAAGGCCTAGTACAAGGTTTAAAGTATGGGCCAAGTTTGATAACGGTATACGTTATACCAAATCAACGAGAGGAATTGACGGTTTTTTATGGTCTATGTAGTCTGCTTTGGTGTGTAGGTGGATATTTTTATGTTCTTAGGTATCTCTATGAAAAATTGAATGCAAAAAGGGTAACTAAAAGTATGAGAAATTTTGATTCTTTTATTAGAGAAACTAATCTAAAGCACCTTCCGTTGGGAATTAAATCTTTTATTTGGTCTAATTTTTGAGAAAACTCGGTTTGTAATATGTTAAATATGTTTATTTTCTCTATTGAGTGGGAGGACTGTTTTCCAGGGATGAGATAGGTGATTCTTTTAAAAGTAAAGATCATTGTCTCTGTCCTTTTATGTTTGAGAATACGTGGCTAGAAAATTATACATTTAAAGTACATTTTAAGGAATGTTGGAGGGAAAGAAATTGTCGAGGGTAAGAGAGTTATAAATTTGTGAAAAAAATGAAATATGTGAAAAAAAAATGTTAAAATATGGAATAATGAAGTGTTCGGAAGGATTAGATGAGAGTTTGAGGAAAGAAAGGTGGGAACTTATGAATAAGTTTGAGGAGGTGGATGAAAGTTGGAGGCAAAAAGCTAGAGTGAAATGGATCAAGAAAGGAGAGAATGGTTCAAAACTTTTTCACAGTTGACTAGTGTTAGTAGGAAGAATAGATTTTTTGGTAAAAGGGTATTGAAAAATGGTGTGATAGTATTGGCAAATTATTGATGTGACTCTCATTGAAAATGAAATTGTAGATGATTATTGATCTAGAGGAAAGGAGGTTTTTGTATTTAAACTTTTAGTAGGCCTATGTTACGTGGTTTTAAGATTGTTTGGACTGCCTTATTAGTTAAGATATGGAGGTCAATTGAGAAGGTGAATTAGGGGATGTTTGAGATCTATGAACTTCTTTGTTATACTTAATGGAAAGTGTAGGAGTAGATCAATGAACATCTAGAGGTAGGGTCCTTTATCTCTTTTTCTCTTTACTTTAGTTGTTGATGGACTTAGCTGGTTAGTGGAACGTGATCTTGTGGAAGGATTTATTGTGGGGAAGGATAGGATTGTTGTCTCTTACTTGCCGTCATGGTTCAAAGTCACGGTATCAGCTATCAACTCGAAGGGCACTAATCATTAGTATCTACATTTTTTGGGGAGGATAAAATAGGTAATGTTTCTCGGGCTAACACCCTTGCAAATGTGTGCAGATAAGTTCACAAAAGAAGAAGACAGGTGTCATTTCTCCTAAGCGTTTTGTACAGCGATTGAAGAAGCAAAATGAGATCTTCCGCAGCTATATGCACCAGGTATGTTCTTAATATAAAAAAATTGCCTGAGTTGGCTCTGATTTGTAAATCTCAGATTGCAGTTCCTGTGATGTCAAAAATGATACTTTCTGTAGTTAAAGAAGAATGGAAAGTTATGGAAATATTTGGCCAGCATTTGGAGTTAATAGAATTGTAAAATAAGCTGATGCCCACCCTTTTGTGTTACTGTTGTATTTTTATTGAACTCAAACAACATGTCCTTGGGCTAACTGGTTGGTTCGACGCACAACATTTGATTTACCGGACTTTGTTTATATATAAGGCCCAATGACACACTGAGGTGAAAGAAACTCCAAAATGCTCTCTCTTTTTTTTAATACTTAAGAAAAATATAATGACTGCACGTCTTTTCCCTAAAGACTTGCTCATACTACATTTCCATTGCGATTGTGTAGATGGATATAACAGATGGAGTGGGTTACGAGAGTATAATGTGATCAAATTCTTGACGTGTTAAAAACATAAACTATATCATGAAATGAAATATTCTTGTAGATATATCTGAGAGGAAGTCATGGCAGAATGTTTTTGGAACATGCATCATGGATCTTTAGTAGGGGTGGTCCAACACAGATTGGGGCCATTAGGTTTAAAATTTTAGATGAGGCTCAACACTATGTAGTATAAAAATATAGATATGACTAAATAATAATGAAAAAATAATATATATTTCCTTAAAAATTTGGAATTTACTCCTACACACCTATTTTCTAGTCGTTTTGTGTGTTTCTTGTATTTTATAAAAAAAATCAATCTAGAAAACAGGGTTACAAATTTAAGCTAAGAAAAAAAATTCCTAATTATGAGAAGTAGGTAATAAATAAATAATCTGCCAAGCAATTGTGATTATATTAAATCAAAGTATTGTGCGAGGAAATAACTCATCTTTTAGTTTTTGCATAAAAATAGGGCAAACTCCAAAAACAAAATTAATTTAAGAATACTCATTCGGTCGTGTCTTGTCATAATTTACTCGGTACACAATCATCTATCCTATCCCATTTATAATCTTGTGGGTTTGTACTGTATGTAGGTGATGTTTAGCGAGTTTGTGTCGTGTTTAGCCATGTTTGTGTTGAGTCATTTATTTGAGAGGTCTAACAAGACCACCCATTTCCGGCAACTCCATGTCATTTTTTTATTGGGTTTGCAAATCATATCTTAAATTGTCTAGTCTAGTTAAAATTGGGGCCCTAAACATTTTTTAAGCAATCCTAAAAATTATTTTTTGGGGCCCTAAATTTTTTGTATTTGGGGTTCTAGGCAGCAGACTTAATGGCCTATGTCTAACGCCGGCCTTGATCTTTAGAGTTTAAACTCTTTAAGATGAGCCAAGTTACGGTGAACCTGCATTTTAGAGAATGAGATTGCATTTTGAGAAGCATGCTATAAGCAATGCATGAATGGGGAATAGTACAACCTTGGAAACACATAAGACCGTCTCTACTGGTAGGACATATGAGTTCTTGCAAGATAGTGATTACTTGTTGTACTCAACCTGCTTTTAGTGTACATTTCTTTTCTAACTAATATTTTTTCTTCCTGTACTGTGGTTTTGCACAAAATTCCATATTTTTATCATCCTCAATTCTTCTACACTTTGTTATCAACCTGAATGAATGTCTCTCACATCTTCTATTTCTTAACATCTTTTCTAGCCATGTATGAGTTGGATTACATGATGTGACAATTCCATTCGTTGTCTATAGGTGGTGGACAATTGCATTCAATGCCCCCATTAACTGATGGTTTTGTGGCGTTTGGAGTGCTCATCTTGGTTTCTCTTCTTTTTTTCTTTTTCATTTTTCTTTTTGAGGTGTGTGTTTTAGCCTTTTAGGGAGTTGAGTTTCTTCATTTCTAGCGTGGTTAATATGCTCTCTCTCTCTCTCTCTCGTGTTTCTACATTGGGACCTAAACTTTGTCCCTATGGAATTTTATAGAATATTCTTTTGTTTTTGTGATCTCTTAGTTTCGTGATATTGGAATGGTATAGAGTGCCTCCTCTAGAGTTTTCTTTCTATTTATGAATCACTTTCTTGCAGTAGATGAAAATTTTAGTAATGAGAAGTGCTTAGAAACAATAGGTTCATTCTTTTGGATATGGATTTTTCCTCTCTCAATCTAGGATCGAAATTTCGTTTTGAAGTATTGTGTCGATCAGTTCAAAAACGAAAACGTTTTAGAAATGCAGAAAAAATATAAAAACACGTGGAAATACAAATACAATTCATTTATTTATAAAGATAAGTTAAATAATTGATTAATTCAACATATTTATTGGATTAATATCCATTTATACAAGAATAAATTTAAATTGGAAGGAAAAAAAAGCTTGATATAAGACAGAAATTACTTAAATTAGGTTCAAACACTTAATTTTTATCAAATAAACACATTTTTACGTAATGTTAAGGTCTCATAATACACATGTAGGGTATTAAATGTAATTATAGTAGGTATTAAATATAATTAAAGTGAGTATTAAATATAATTACAGTAGGGTACTAAATTTAATTATTCATACTTATAACAAAAAAATTATTAAAGGCAAAAGAGCAGTAGGGAATTAAATGTAATTATAATGAGTATTAAATATAATTATAGTGAATATTAAATGTAATTACAGTGGGTATTAAATGTAATTACAGTAGATATTAAATATAATTATAGCGGGAGTATTAAATGTAATTATTCATAGTTATAACAAAATATATATATATATATATAAAAGCAGAAGATCTGCACAGTTTAACCACACGAATGAACAGACAGAGAGAAGGGTGAGAGGGGGAGGCGATCGCGATGCCGGAGAGAGGGAGAGAGAGAAGAAGAAGAAGAAGAGAAGAACATACCTGTGGACCAGTGGTAGCTCGTGGTCGTAGCGATGAAGACAGAACAACTCCCAAGCCCTAAATCTACGTGGATCTGCTCAAATCTAGAGTCGAGGTAAGTTACAGTAACTTCTCCTGCAATTTCTGGTTTGTCTGGTGCCTTTCTTTCCCCCTTCTCTGTTTTTTTTTTGTTTGGAGCTGTGAACGATTTCTGAGACATACATATGATTTTTGAGAAGGAATCTGCTTTCTGTCTTTTTTTTTTTGGCTTGAAGGTGTGAACGAATTTGCTTTCTGACTGAGTTAGTGAGCCCCTCTCTTTTTTCTTTTGACCTGGAGTGAACCGAATATATCCACTGTTTTGTCAAAACAGTACGAAACAGTGTCGTTTCGATCGAAGCAATGAAATTTAGGGATTCAACCACTGTTTCGTGTCGAAGTGTTGAAATTTCGAAACGTTTCGGACGTGTCGATACGAGATTTAGATCCTTCCTCTCAATGCAGGCGGACATGGAAATATAAACACAATTTTTGTGATTTTCTCAATCTTGAATGGAACTTGCTTCGATATTTCAAAATTCTCTCAAAATTCTAATGTAGTCATCATGTTTCCATCATTTTACTATTTCATACCCCTATATTCCTTTTTCTTTTGGTCTTCTTGAAAGAAAAAAAAAATTTGTGGCTGAAGGAGGGTAAGAAGTTAGTGTAAGAATTTGTGAGTGTTGTTTAAGTTATCTACTTGCATATTCTTTTGGCCTACTGCAGGATTTGAAAGGCTAAGTACTCTTGTCCCATAAAAACTGATCTCCTACCCCTCGTGAGTAGTACAATGTCAAATATCAGTGTATGACGATATTTTGTTTACTTCCAACACCCCTTTCTCAAGGAACTAGTTGACGCAAACTAAACGTGGGTTGCACGTGGATCATTTTGAATATCAAATATTATATGTTAGTGTTGTAAATATTATGAAATGATATCAACCACAACACTAGTACCTACAAGAGTTAATTGCATAATAAAGTCTTTAATCTAATAAGATGCTACAAGCAATTAGCACATAACCAACTTACAAAATGATCCACGTCACATATAAGAAGAAAGACAAAAATTATACCAAGAAATGAAATAATTATTGACATATACAATCAGGTTAAAAATCAAAAATAGTAACTTAAATGTTGGATCCTTCCAAGGTTGTTTATTCTAAAATAGTAAAAAATCGAGGGGATTCTTCATTTTCTGGTAATTGTCCAACAATATTTTCATAATTTTCCATTTGACTTTCTTTTACAAATATATATTGTTGTATAGAAAATGCCAAAACATATATATTTGAGACCTTTATTAAAAAATATGCGGTAATCGTTTCCTGAGGAAGAAAACAAATGGCGCCTAATATTACTTTTCAAGACTTAAATACAACACATGCCATCACCATGAGAGTTTCTGTTCAGAGAAAACTGACTGGTAGATCAGCTGATAGAACAAATCAAATATGTTATAAAACTCAAGAATGATTTGTATGCATGACAGTTGAGATAGAAGAGGTCTATGACTTTGGTTGTTTGACGGATTAATGATTGACAATCATTAAAAAGAAAAATGTTAAATAGACGTAAAAAATTGACTTGAAAACTCGACTTGATGAATCACTACCACTGAATAGGTAATGCGTTCCAATAAATACTGGATCCACAGTTAAATCAATGACAAATATAAAAGTCTCATCATCAAGTCACATTTTTAAGTTTGTGTAGTATTGCTCTGTCAAAAACTGGCGCATAATTTGCACATAGAGCATTCAGCAAACATTTATTGTTAGAATTTGTGTAGGCAAGATGTTAGTTCAAAATATTTGTAGAAGCAGCAAGAATATGAACATTTTGGAATGGTTAATGAGTATATGTAGTGCAGACTAAATGCAATAGTTATCTTAATAAATGACTGAACTAATTTTGAGTAATAATTATGAGTAAACAAGAAAAACAAAAGTTTTCATGATTGGTACATGTACATATAATTAATTTTATGGTGGAGGAGATCAAAAGACAAGAAAGATATAATGGACATTAAACTTAAATGAGTAGTTAAGTAGGTTGTGGGTTTTGTGTATAGCCGTTTGTGAAAGTAACATGAATATGAGAAGTCTCAAATAGTTAACCAATATATTTATGTGTAATTGAATTCTAGTAGTTATTTGGTGAAGGAGAAAATGGTTATTAAGACATTAGTCAAGGGTAAAAAGAGAAAACAAAAGTTTTTTGTTTTAAGGTACTTTTATAGTAGTAGAGATAGAGATAGAGATAGAGATAGAGATAGAAATTTTATAGTAATAGAGATAGAGATAGAGATAATTTGGCTGTGCATGCAGAACATCAGATATGGATTCGAACAGAAAAAGAAACAGAAACTGTCAGCCCCTCTGTGTGTATGTTGTCTTGTTCCACTGTTTTTCCTTCCTTATTTCCTTTGTATTCATGCCTCTTCTCTGGTTAATATTTTGCTGTAGGACTGACAGAAGAAATTGCCTTATGTTTGGAGTATAACAGAGTGTGTACAATTTAATATGCTCATCTAGTCTAAATCTTTTTGTTCTATGTAGGATGCGCATGAATTTTTGAACTACTTGCTAAATGAACTTGTTGACATACTTGAGAAAGAACCCCATGCTACAAAGAGTGATCTAGAAGCCTTATCACCATCTGAAAAGGTCGCAAATGGACCAAAGAATGCTCATGCCAATGGTACTAAAAAAGAGCCTCTGGTCACTTGGGTGCACAAAAATTTTCAGGTGACTTTACTCGATCAATTCATCAGTTTTCTTCATAGTAGCTTGTGTTAAGTAATTAGAGGAAGATGATATAAATATGTGCTTCTGCATTCTTTTACATGTGGCTGCACGTATCAGTTTAAGTGGCTGTTCGGTAGTCGACAAGTTTCACGAGCCTTAGATTGTCAGACTCCTGCCTATTTTATTTCTTTGGCCCCAAAAGGTGGCTGGGATTGTTTCATCTACTTATGTGTGCTTAGTCTGCTATGTTGAACAATAAAACCGTAGTTCCTCCAAAAGCCTGCAGATGTTGTTAGTATTTGCATTGCCTCTGAGGAATCTGATTGTCCTTGATTGGCTATTCTTCAGGGTATCCTCACTAATGAAACGAGGTGCTTACGGTGTGAGACTGTGACAGCAAGGGATGAAACATTTTTGGACTTGAGCCTTGATATTGAACAGAACAGTTCGATTACAAGCTGTCTGAAAAATTTCAGTTCTACCGAAACTTTGAATGCGGAAGACAAATTCTTTTGTGACAAGTGCTGCAGGTAGGTGGCACTAATGCATTGTATTTTGGTTATGGGTTGTTCTGCTGCGTTGTTTTTGGTTACCTCTTTCCAATTGGATGAATCAGTGAGTGTAGTCAATGTATGTGGCCTTATAGTGCTTACACAAGGGTAAAGCCAAGCATTGATAATGGAACAGTTGCCTGGGTGTGTGAAACCATATAGACGCCAAAATATGGCTTCACATAGGATGAATTACATGTTAACAAGCTAATTTTGTACTGTTATATTTCTTCATGATGTTGTTACTTCCAGCTCATGAAGTTTCCCTATTTATTTTTATTATAGAGGATGAATTTCCACATCTTCTACACTGGATTCATTTTTTTGTGCTTCAAACAGTATTTCGTTCAAATTCTTGTTACTTTCCTCCAGCTTTGAATGTGTCACATTTTACGGAACTTTTTTAGAATTTCAATTACTGAATGAACTTGTTGTGCATCCTGCTGTAACTGCTCCTTAACAGACTTGTACAGATCCCAACCCTACTCCAACCCCCCCCCCCCTTCCCCAAATAAATAAATAAAAGAAACCCCCACCCGGCTTTTAATAAGAGTTTAAATGAGAGCATCCTGCTGAACTCTTGATGGTTTCATAGAAAGATGCGGACACTGGTATGCTGAATTAAGTAGTTGGTCATCTAGTATGAAACAGGAAACAATGAGAACAAGAGGAAAATGTTTTATTCATTATGATATAAACTCCTTGTCAGATAACTGCCTGCCATGCCTTGTTAAAAAATACAGCTTGCAGGAGGCCCAGAAGAGAATGAAGATAAAAAAGGCACCTCACATTCTGGTCATCCATTTAAAGAGATTCAAATACATTGAGCATCTTGGCCGGTACAAGAAGCTATCTTATCGGGTTGTCTTCCCGTTGGAGCTGAAGTTGAGCAATACCGTGGAGGATGCAGATTCCGAGTACTCCTTGTTTGCTGTAGTTGTCCATGTTGGGAGTGGACCCAACCACGGACACTATGTCAGCCTTGTGAAAAGCCATAACCATTGGTTATTCTTTGATGATGAAAATGTGGAGATAATCGATGAGTCTGCTGTGCAGACTTTCTTTGGGTCAGCCCAGGAGTACTCTAGCAACACAGATCATGGGTACATCTTGTTCTATGAGAGGTTGGCTGCTGGCAGCACAAGCTGAGAAGAGGAAGTCCAGTTTTCGTACAAGTCTATACTTTCCAATTTTGAATACATTTCCCTTCTGTTCATCAATTTTTTCTCGTCGCTTAATCAATCCCTGTTGAAAAATCTGGGAATATTCTGATATGACTGGTGAGGTGAGATGGCAGTGTGAAAAATGTACACTTGGGTGTTTGGTGGTTGCAATGTATAGCTGCTGGCAGAAGCTCAGTAATCTGTGTTTCTTCAACAATAAGAAGAGAAGGTATTGTATTTGGTGGTGTTAGAACTTCATAGACACATATTCTAGTGGCTGAGACTGTTTTACTAGCAATAGAAATGCATTGGTTTTCAGTTGCTACCAAATTTGGAAGGTTTTGACTTTGTAATCAATCGTGTGTTGGCTGAAATTCACTGTTGAAGTTCCAAGGCAGCCATGGGAGACAAACGGTCAGAATTTTGCCTGCTAAATTTTTGTTGCCGGTTGTTTTGGATTGGAATTCATTTGAATTTCAACTCACATTCATAAACGAGAGTGGACTTAGCGTAGCAGCAAGATTGTTTCATTATAATATGTTCTTTCAACAGTTTTAGTTGTAGAAATAATCTCTTTGCATTGGGCCTAGGGCAGTGACACTAGTTATATCTCTTGTGCAATTCTAGGTTTTACAAAAGGAGCGGACCAATTTAATTTTTATGGGAAACTAATAGTGGTGGTAGGCCAGTATATATAATGGAAACTGCCTTAAATTGTTTAGTTCTTATTTAGAGAGGCAATGATTTCTCAACAAATATGACGTCTATTATGAAATTGACAAAATATTAATAAAATATAAAGAGAGTAATACACAAAATATATTAATAATAAGTATTTCAGAAACTTAATTTATCAATGTGTTGAACTTCAAGATCACACTAGTCTCTTCTTTTTCTTTTTATTTCTTTCATTTTTGTGTGTCTCAACTGAGTAAATGGGGTGGTTGCCTTTACAACTGGAGTGGCCATCCACCTCATGAATGTTGTGTTTATAATATTCTCCCCCTTAGATGACCACTATATTAAGATGGTGTTTGTTGGACATATGAATGTTGTCTCATTAAAATTTTGCCAATAAAATTCAGTGGGATAAAACCTATATATATATATATAATTTGAGCTGGCTACAGACTCGATGCATTTCAATATCATATACAACTTTTTTGAATGTTGATTCCAGTAAAACTTTAGTGATTAGCTATACAAGATTATTGCTTCAACGTATCTGTTTTACTTCAATTTCACGACTTTACTAGTGTTCATGAGTATAGAAGAATTTTGATGATATATGATTGGTTTTATCATCTTTAATAAATCCTCTTTTGATTTGTGCATGCAAGCAGTATTATCTCCATACATCACTTCAGATGTGATGGAATACAAATGTCAGTCATACACATTTACGGCTTGCTTCATAGAGTGTCAGTATCTCGGAATGATTAGAGCACTTAACAATCAAAGTTTATTTTGTAGATCGCATGAGATTGTTGTGTCACCATGTGTGAATACATACCCAATTTATGAATTAACCTTGTGAGGATCAGAGAGATATCCAGAATCTGCATATCCTACTAGATTTGGGTCATTGACTGATTGCATTGAGTATAACAAACTAAAATCTGTAGTTCCATGGAGATAACGTAGGATGTGTTTTATGTCATTCTAATGTCGGTGAGTTGGCGCAGAATTAAATCTTGTCAATAGATTAACTGTAAATTTTATATCATACCTAGTGCATTCCCAAATATAGTAAATAAAGAAAGTGGTAAGACCCTTGCAGAGTTCCCTAGCAGCATAGAGCTTGGGAAGCTTGGACCTAGTTAAGATCCAAACAACTATAACAAAGCACCTATTACTTAGGATGATAAGGGACTTTCTAAATATCAAATGATCGATCGACCATTGGAGTACTTAACGGATATGTTTTATCCATGTTAAACTGTTTCAAAACCTTTTCGATATAGGTTGTTTGATAGATAAAAATTCCGTTGAACTTATGCTCGATTTTTCGGCCAAGATTATTTTTTGTTTTTCCGAGATCTTTCATCTCAAATTTTCTTTTCAAATATTCAATAATTTTTGCTAACTCTTTAGGAGTTCCAATCAGATTCATATCATCTACGTATACTTTAACAATAGTAAATCCAAAATCTAATCTTTTATAAATACACATGAGCATATACAATTTTTAACATACCCTTCTTTTATCAAATACTCACTGAGATGATGATATCACATTCTTTCATATCACTTTAATTCATACAAGGATCATCTCAATTTAATTGAGTACATACTTCGTGGTTTTGATATATTTGCTTCAGGCAATTTTAGTCCTTCAGGGACTTTCATAAAATATCGATATCTAAAAATTCATATAAATATGTAGTAACTAAATCCATAAGAAGCGTGTCGAGTCTTTCTGAGACTACCAGACTAATCAAATACCAAAATATAATGACATTCATTATCGATGAGTATGTTTCTTCATAATCTATCTCGGGTCTCTACAAGAACCTTTGTGCCACTAAGCATGGTTTATATCTTATGATCTCGTTTTTATCATTTCTTTTTTGGACGAATATCCATTTATAACCAACTAATTTTATACCATCAGGTGTTAGGATTGCGAGTTCAAACACTCCACACGTTTTTAGAAAATCCAATTCTGCTTGGATTGCATCTTTCAACTTTAGCCAATCATGTCTATATTGACATTCAACAATAGAGCGTGGTTCGAGATCATCATCATTTAAGATTTCAATAGCCACAGAAAAAGAGAATATATCATTAATAACAATTTATGTGCAATCTCATACTTCTTTTATGCTTTCATAATTAATGAAAATTTATTTATTCGCAGATAGATGCATCTCTTCAAGAGTCTATGTCTCTGCAAGAGGTATGATTTAAGATAATGCGGGTGTATCTTGGTTTTCAACAACTTCTTCAAGAGTCATCTGTGATTGGCCTTCAGTTTTCCTCGTCCAGGGAGCTAAATCTTTCAAACCTATGAGTTGTCCACGCTTCAGGCGTGCAATTGATATTTCATTTGATTTCTTTGATTTTTCAATTGGAATATCAATCTTTTCCAGAGTGTTTATGGCAGGTACATATAACTTGGTTACTTTTGCTGCTTCAGTAAATGCATCAGGTAACTGATTAGTAATTTCTAAAGATGTTTGATTTTGTGTACTTCAACTTCACATTGAAAAGTATGTAGATCAAAATGAGATAGAGATTGTACATTTCAAGGAAATTTATGCTGATTTTTTAGGCGGAGGATTTCCTCTCCCTAATGACAGAGAATGTGTCTCATTAAAATGGCAATCTATAAATCTTGCGGTAAAAATATCACCTGTCAAAGGTTCAAGATACCTGATAATTGAAGGTGAATCATACCTAATACATATTCCTACTCGACATTAAGAACCCATTTTTGTACATTGTGGGGGGTGTAATTAGGACATGTACAACACAACCAAAAGTTCGTAGATGAGAAATGTTTAGATGTTGACCAAACACAAGTTGTAAAAATGAATATTGATGGCGTGCACTTGGTTTGATGCAAACTAAAGCGGTTGTAGGTAAAATGACATGTACTCAAGCAAAAGTGGGTAACATTGTTCTCATAAGTAAAACTCGAGCAATTAATTGAAGTCTTTTGATAAAAGACTTAGTCAGACCATTTTGGGTATGAGTATGGGTAACTGAATGCTCAACATCAATCCCAACAGACATGCAGTAATCATCAAATGTTTGGGATATCAATTAACCAGCATTATCAAGACGAATTGTCTTGATTGGATAATTTGGGAATTATGCTCGCTATCAAATTATTTGGGCAAGGAAACGAAAAAAAATAACGTTACGAGAAGATAGTAAAGAAATATGTGACTACCTCGTTAATACATCTATGAAGACTGTCTTGAACCAAAATGTGTACACCCAAGTGCAGGCAGTCAAGCTGTAGTAATAATCCGGTTTGAGTTCGGAGTCGAATCCACAGGGAACTTGTTGTGTTGGTGTTTCAAAGTAAGCAGTGGTGAAGATCAATTGATTGTAACCTTTAAGAATTGTAATTATGAGATAGAGATGTTTTTCCTAGATTAAATATGAAATTCTTTCCAAGAAGGTTTTCTAGATAGAATATAAGATAAATTTAAATAAAAAAAAAGTCACTCTTTAGTTTGAGGATCATGACATATAGTCAATTATCCGGTTTATTATATTTATGCTTAATAACACAATTAACTCTCGTGTCAACAACAAGTTAATCGAAAGAAAAAAATGGACTGTGAGAAATAAGACCATGGTTCTGATGTCTTTCTAGAAGTTTACAAGAATTGTCTGTGCCGAAATTTAACCCGTCTACAGACAAGCAAGTGTTTCTACAAGACATCCAATCATGACTGTAATATTCCATTCTTTAAATGAAGCACAATAATGGGGATGATTAAAGGGTAGTCATGAAGATCTAGCCGGAGTACTTGCTTTGAAACAAGGAATCTTTTCGTGCAAGAGTCATCTGTGTCATGGAAAGACTCTCAATTATACAAAGTACCTTAGTTTTGTTAGATGCAATCAATCATACAATAAACAAGGGGATAAACTTTAAGCATTAGAACAATGCACAAATATAATTTTTGGATAATTTATACATGTCCTTCACCTCTTACTAAAGAGTGAATGAGAAAGTACTCAATCTTCATGGTTTTGGTAAAGCTAGAAAAGTGAGTGATGCTCATCCCTCTAAGCAAAGGACTTTACAAAATAAAAGCAAAATAACAAGGAGCCATTCTTTAACAAAAAATGAGTGAATCACGTTCCACCCTTCACGACTTTGGTGAAGCTCTAGAAAAGTGGAAGAGTTTCACTCCTCTAAGAAAGAAGGAAGCTCAAGCAATGAAAGATATGAACAAAGGAATATATGTAATAGCATGTATGTAAAGACTAAAAGTAAATAGAAAAACTAGAACTTTAATACAAGTAAATGTAAACATGAATGTAAAGACTACAAGTAAATAGAGAAACTAAAACTCTTAATACAAGCAAATGTAAACATGAATGTAAAGGAATGAGTGGGAGTCTAAGCCTCCCAACTCTCTACGAAAGAGGAAACTAAGACAATGAAGAAGTAGAAGTGCTGCTCCCCTATTTTCACCCGAAAAATGAGAGTATTTATAGGCAAGGAGAAGGCAAAGAGGGGTGAAAAAATAGTGCTTGCCGCCTAAGTCAAAGTGAAAAGTCAACCACTTTGCAGGCAATCTGTCGAGGACATTCGAACGTGAGTTGGTGTTCGAACGTTACTTCTTTGCTCAGACTTTGGTTCTTGGCTGCAACACATTCTGTCTCAGATGGCTTGGTTCTTGTGAGCGTTCGAACGTGAGTTGGCGTTCGAACGTTATTTCTTTGTTATAAGCTTTTTCAATTTGTTCCCTAATGTGTTGGTATTACATTCAAATGTACTTTTTGTTGCCCTTGAACCCCTTTTTTACTTTAGAACCTGAAATGTCATCATTTAAACTTCATCAAAGTATAATTAGTCCAAAAAGGGCATAATAATATGCTATATTTGATTACTAATCACACCCCAACCTAGATATTGCTAGTCCCTAGTAATACAACAATTAAATGTAAATCTATTTCTAATACCTTTTTCGTAGGTTATCCGGTTGCATTTAACTTATGCAACAAGCCATTAAACCACTAGGTTTACCCTGTTGGATGAGTGTTGTCTCGTGAGGGTTTTCAGTGAAGTTACCCACAAACTTTGGTTAAACAAATGTGTATGTGAGGTTGCTAATAAAAATGAATTAGCATCATAGTCGTTGAGACATTCAACCCTCAATCGTGACTTATCCCCTACATTTCTTTTCTATTGGTACACACTCTATGCAAAAATTAGCACCTGTCACATTAGCATTTGGAATTACCTAAGTAGTAGGTAGGATGGTCATTCTAGAAACAAGAATTGGTATATAACAAACATTCCACTTTACCACCCTCCATGGATAGCTTTGATTTCACAAACCTTTCTCGGATTGCTCTTAGCAAAACAAATAGTTCTGATTTTACTGACTTATCTCTCACAGGGCATGTGATTAGAAGATGGTCAATCAAAAAAATCTCATGCACAATTAGTATAAGAGTGAAGGTTTGAGGAAAACAAACTTTATCTTGATATAATCTCATGGAAGAATATTGATGCAATTAAATAAATTCTAGTGAACATACCCCACTTGTAGTAACAACATACATATTTATCAAATTTGAGATCAATTAGGGCTTTGCATAGGTTGTAATGTGGCCAGAGGTCAGTGGCTAATGAAATGACGTCAGTGGAGTTCAAAATCTATCCCTTTTATCCATTTTAGCACACCTTTTTCTTTTCTACATTTTGCCGAGAAATGGCATTCCTTTCTTTCATTTTTCTTATTTTTCACTTTCTTGGCAATCCCCTATATTTTTTTTTTGGTCTCTTTTCTTTTTCGGTTATTTCCACCGACTTTTCTTTTCTTGAACAGTATCTGACATAGTCTTTATCATTTCTCTTACATTTTTGTACCATACTACTTCATAAGAGGGTATAAGAAAATTAGATAACAATGGTATGTCAAACATATTTTCCTTGTGACTTGGTTTACATATGGGTTTCTTGAAAAAAAAATCATTATTTGAAGGCTCAAATATGGCAAACTAGGGATATAATTTTTACAAAAGAAATGGCCCAGGGTCAAATTCAAATTAAAAGATAGCCTAAAATCACTTCTTAAGTATGCGCACATGTATGTGTTGTATGCATGTATTTTCTGTGGGATATGTCAATAGATCAATTTAGTTGCGTCAATCAAAACAAATTTGATGAGATTATTGAAAGATAGATAGTGAAAAACCTTTCATGAGTAAATGTTGATATTCCCTCTGAAGCATTGTAAGGCTCGAAACTTACCATGGTGTCCTTTGTCATCTCCACTAATTATGTTGGATTTTTCAGGAAATTTCGGCTGTATACCGATTCCATTTTTGAGTTTGATCATCTTATACTAGTTATATACTGCACGTTTGATATTTTAAGTATAGATACAATACCATTGTTTAAAGAGCTGTAGTTTTGGGTCTTATGTGTCAAACTGATCATGTGTTTAGTTATTGTAACAAGCAACCTCATAATTCACATTTATTTCTTCATCTATTAACACGAATCACTAAAGTGCTAATTCTATACATGCATTTTAAACAAATAATAGTGATAAATCGAATCATTCCATTCACAGAATATGATCATTTGATACACCAACATTGATGATCCAATTCATCCAGCAAAAAGAAGTAACACACCAAAAACTTGAAAATATCCATCAAACCAAGAAAGAAAGATCATAGACAAAACAAAACAAACAAAAGAACAAACATCCATAATTCCACCCAAGAACAGAAGTATCTCCCTCTCAATCTTCTCCATCTCCCCCAAGTCCACTGGCTCCACTAGCTCCACTGCCCCTCAAAAGCCTAAGGATCTCATCCTGCTTAGCTTCGATGCTAAGCATGATGTCCTATAAAGAACGCTGGGGCAAGCTAGGGCCTGTCTCCTCCTGAGTTTGAGTCACGACGTTCGAACGTTACAAACATTCGAATGTGGGTAGAAGAATTTTTAAATATCGTTCGAACGTTGGTGTTGTTCAAACGTTAGGTGCTCCTAGTACTTTTGTGTTCTGTAAGAGGC
Organism: Ilex asprella; assembly: GCA_023539305.1. Classification (NCBI taxonomy): domain Eukaryota; kingdom Viridiplantae; phylum Streptophyta; class Magnoliopsida; order Aquifoliales; family Aquifoliaceae; genus Ilex; species Ilex asprella. The sequence continues at coordinate 17,852,711 of CM042190.1, read as the reverse complement.
CAAAGCACTGTAAGCTTTGAACGTTCGAACAATCTATTGGTGTTCGAACGTTTATCCTCGTTCAAACGGTCTATTGGCGTTCAAACGAGCTGAACTCCCAGTACTTTTGTTTCCATCAGAAAGTTCATCAGAGGCAGAGTACTATAGGCTATCAACGTTCGAACGTGGGTATCGTTCGAACGTTGATCCAAAATCAAAGAAGTATATTTACAAACACAAGAATCTAAACCAATTTTTTATGGTGTCTCAGGACAGATCCCTACCCACGTTGTTGGTTGATATTTCGGGACGTTCCTTACTCGGCCCTATGTTTTCATTTCAAAAAGAGTTTATTCAAAACAAAAAGAATTTTTTTTTTACACTTTTTACAAAAATTAGGACCCTTGGCTTCCATCCCCAAAACACAATTTTCCATAGTTTAAAGGCAGATTAATCCAACTCATCCTCTGTATCTGTGTAACTCGGATAACCAGTGACTCTCTCAATTTCCTCTCTCACAAACTGGTTACGCATAGTACCAGAATAGGATGGCGTCTCAGGATAATTCTTACTCAGCCCATTCACTATCTAGTCTAAACGATCGAGTGCGCGACCGAAAATTGGTTCAAAATACTGATTATACCTTTCCTCATGAAAGACTCTATCACACTTTTTACAAGCACCAAGTTATTTGGCACGACGACATTTAGCAAAAGTGTTTCTGCCACAGAGGGGTTTCGCTTGTTCTTGTCGGATCTCGTCTTTCCTTACAAGTGTTGCTTTTCTCATGATTGCATTGTGCACATCAGATGGGAAAGTTGGTAGAACTGCCAGACTAAACCAAAAAAGTTTGGCATCCATGCTTCCTACGTTTTTTAAGACTCACTATCGGGTTCTTTAACATCTGTCAATCACAAAGACGATCAAAACTGACTCACAGACGTCATCATTAATTTATACACAATACAAGATAAGGTGCATAATATGATCAGAACAATAATAACAAAAACAGCAACAAAAATTTTAAAAATTTACAGCAAATACACAGTCACATACACATAATATGAACTACGGTTCTCACCCCCAACCTAAACTGAACATTGTCCCCTATATTTTTGAATTTACCAGTGTAAGGATCTTTGGAGACGAGGTTTGAAAAGTAGGGATCTGAGCTTCTGCCGAAACCTACAAACCAAAATGCAGCCATTAATCCTCTTTGTGCAGATATGATTCTCGGGTAGGCTTGTAAGCCTTGTGCGTGAGTGCGAATAACAACAAGACACCCATAAAAAAAAAGAGAAAAAGTGATGTAGATCATGAGAACATGGATCTAATCTTCGGGGTACATGGACATGATTTCGCTTGGGTATGGTCAGTTTGCAGAAAAACAAAGAAGAACAGAAAAAAAAGAAAAAGAAGAAACAGAAAGAAAACGGTGGGGGGGGCAACAAAGATGGCTGAAAAAAGAGAGAAAAAATGGGGCCTCATAAAGGTGTCTTATCGGGTTGGGTATCCGTCTGATCCGACCCTTTTGAGTGTTGGTAGACGCGATTCTTGGAGGGATATTCTGGTTCCATTAAATTAATAATTTTCACATTTTTAACAAAATCCTCCAAAAATGGTTTCAACCTCTGACCATTAACAGTAAAGATATTACCGTTTGATGGGTTTTTCACTTCTATTTCTCTATGGTCAAACACCTTTTTGACAATGTAAGGCCTAGTCCATCTTGACTTCAACTTACTAGGGAAGAGGCGGAGTCTTGAATTAAACAACAGGACTTTCTGATAAGGTTCAAAAGACTTTTGTACAATATTTTTGTCATAGAAAATTTTTATCCTGGTTTTAGCAATTTTAGTATTTTCATATGCTTCATTTCTCAATTCCTCCAATTCATTTATCTGAAGTTTTCTTGAGAGTCCAGCCTTGTCCAGGTCAAAATTCATTGCTTTAATGGTCCAGTATGCCCTATATTCTAATTCTACAGGTAGGTGACATAGCTTTCCATAGACTAATCGGTAAGGGGATATGCCCAAAATTGTTTTAAAAGCAGTATGATATGCCTAGAGTGCATCAGTTAGTCTTGACAACCAATATTTGCGATCCGGATTTATCGTTTTTTCTAAAATTAATTTGATCTCCCGATTAGCTAATTCGGCCTGTCCACTAGTCTGTGGGTGATAAGGGGTGGCAATTTTATGAAAAATTAAATATTTTTTCATCAAATTTCAGAAATAACGATTGCAAAAATGAGCACCGCCATCACTTATGATTGATTTAGGAACTCCAAACTAGGATAAAATATTTTCTTTTAAAAATTTGATCACCATTTGGTGATCATTATTCCGACATGAAATTGCTTCAACCCATTTGGATACGTAGTCTACTTCCACTAGAATGTATAGATAGCCAAAGAAAGGGGGAATGGTCTCATAAAATCGATGCTCCAACAGTCAAAAATTTCAATCACGAGAATGGGGTTTAAAGGCATCATGTTTCTTTTTGAAATGTTTCCCAACTTTAGGCATCTATCACAAGTTAAACAAAAGGTATGAACGTTTTTGAAAAGTGTGGGCCTGTAAAATCCTCACTGCAAGATCTTTGCAGCGGTTTTTCTTAATGAAAAGTGATCACCACATGCTTCAGAATGACAAAATATTATTACTTGGTTGCTTTCATGAGCAAGGATGCAACGCCTTATGACCTAATCCTTACAGTATTTAAATACGTACAGATCTTTCCAAAAGAAGTTACGAAGCTCCCTCAGAAATTTATTTTTATCCATGGGAGTGAATGACAAAGGGAGTGTTCCAATAGCTAGGAAATTAGCAATGTTTGCGTATTATGGAGTCTCATCAATTATGAACAGTTGTTCATCAAATAATTTCTCATTGATAAACAGTCCATCCTCGTGAAATTCATAAGTCAATCTGGACAGATGATCTGCCACCATATTTTCAACACCCTTCTTGTCTTTAGTGACAAGATCAAACTCTTGGAGTAAGGGTATCCATCTCAACAGCCTCGGTTTTGCATCTTTCTTTGTGAGCATAAATTTTAGGGTTGCATGGTCAGTAAATACAGTAACAGAAGAACCAACAAGATAGGAACGAAATTTTTCCAAAGCAAAAACTACAGCAAGTAATATTTTTTCAGTTGTTGAATAATTCATTTGAGTATCATTCAAAATTTTACTTGCATAGTAAATTATAAGTGGTTTCTTATCTTTTTTTGTCCCAATACAACACCTACAACATAATCACTTACATCACACATTAGTTCAAATGGTAGAGTCCAGTCAGAAGGTTGCATTATTGGAGCATAAATTAACATGTCTTTCAGCTTTTCAAAAGCTTTCTGGCATGCTTCATTCTAATCAAAGATTACGTCCTAACTTAGGAGATGACACATGAGTTTGGCTATGGTACTGAAGTCTTTTATGAATCTCCTGTAAAAACCTGCATGTCCTAGGAATGATCGAACATCCTTTATAGTCTTGGGTGCTGGCAGATTTCTAATTAGATCAATTTTTGCTTTGTTAATTTTCATGCCTTCAGACAACACAACGTGACGTAAGACAATGTCTTGTGTTACCATGAAATGATATTTCTCCCAATTGAGCACCAGATTGGCTTCTTTACATCGTATCAACACCTTTTCTAGGTTGTCCAGACAAAAATCAAATGAGTCACCATAAACAAAAAAGTCATCCATGAATACTTCCAAAAATTTCTCAAACATGTCACTGAACAAGCTTAGCATGCATCTTTGGAATGTTGCAGGAGCGATACAAAGTCCAAAGGGCATCCTTTTGAATACAAAGGGACATGTGAATGTGGTTTTCTCCTGATCATTTAAGGCTATCTCAATTTGATTATACCCGAAATATCTATCCAAGAGATAGTAAAATTCATGGCCTGCAATTCTTTCTAGAACTTGATCAAGAAATGGGAGAGGGAAATGGTCTTCCCTAGTTACCAAATTTAGTTTTCGGTAGTCAATGCACATTCGCCATCTTGTGACGACTCTAGTTGGCACTAGTTCATCGGCATTATTTTTTACCACTATGACCCTAGCCTTTTGGGTACAACTTGGGTTGGACTAATCCATATACTTTCAGAGATGGGAAAGATTATCCCTACATCTAAGAGTTTGAGTACCTCAGTTCTTACAACTTTCTTCATGTAAGGATTCAGTCGTCTCTGCATTTGACGAGAGGGTTTTGAGTCCTCTTCAAGGTATATAGCATGATTGCAGATTAACGGGTTTTTCCTTTCAAGTCAGCGATGGTCCACCCAATGGTACTTTTATGGCTTTGAATAACTTCAATCAGTTTAGACTCTTGTAAGTCTGTAAGCTTAGAGTAAATTACTACTGGGTATGACTCATCTTCTCCTAAAAATGCATACTTAAGGTCAGATGGAAGAGGCTTCATTTCAGATTTTGGTGGTATGTCACTTGATGAGATTGGCTTTGTACCACTTGATGAAAGTTCCTCAAATTTTGGGACCTATGTCTCAATAGCATGAGCATGGCAACTTTTTGTATTTGGGTCATCATTTGTTGAATCAGATGATATGAACTCTAGCAGAGATGATTCAGTCAGGTTTTCATAGAATGTGTCACTCAGATGTTCCCGTGTCAATGATTCAATGGAGTTTACTTCTCCTTCTTCTTCATTGACTCCTGGTGTTTAGCAATATTGAAAATATTCAGCTCAAGAGTCATATTCCCAAAATTTAATTTCATAACTCCATTCATGTAATTGATTAGTGCATTATAAGTTGCTGGGAAGGGTCGACCAAGAATGACGAGAATTTAATTTTTCGAATGCAATGTCGACTGAGTATCTAGAACAATGAAGTCAATAGGGAAGACAAAGTTATCCACTTGGACAAGTACATCTTCAATAATGTCCCTAGGAATTTTTACAGATCTGTATACTAATTGGAGTGTGACACAAGTGAGTTTTAGCTCACCCAGACTCAACTGCTGGTAAATAGAGAAAGTAAGCAGATTAACACTGGCTTCAAGGTCTAACAATGCTTGTTCTATCTTAAAGTCTCAAATGACACATGACACAGTTGGACAACCAGGGTCCTTGTATTTTGGAGGGGTTTTGCATTGAAGCGAGACATTGGCTTGTTCTGTCAGGAAGGCTCTTTTTTGAACATTCTGACTTCTCTTGACGGTGCACAAGTCTTTTAGAAACTTGGCATAAGATGGTACTTGTTGGATTGCATCCAGAAGTGGGATGTTGATTTTTACTTGCTTGAAAAGCTCGTAAATTTCAGACTGATTATTCAACTTTTGTGTGGCTATGAGTCTATGTGGAAAAGGAACAGGAATTAAACATGAAGGTTCTCTTTCCTCAGAAGGTTCTGGCTCTTGTTCTATCATATGCTCAGGCTCTCTTTCAATTACAAGTTTAGGCTCAACTGATGAGTTGATTGGGATTGACTCAGGTTTTGACTTTGGAATTAGCATGTCTCTGACGGTCCTGTCAATCACGTTGCCACTTCTCAGTGTAGTGACAACTTGAGCTTGGTTTTGTGGAGGTTTTAATTGGGCAGGAAACTTGCCCTTTTCTTGTGTGCTCATGGATTGAGTCAACTTTTGAATGTGACTTTTAAGATCTTCGAAGGAATGAGTGGCCTGTGCTTTGAAATTAGTGAAAGTGGAATGGGCATTGAAGTTCATTTGGATTTGTATGAACTGGTTCAGTGTATCCTCAAGGCTTCTTTTGTGTGATGGTTGGTAAGGTTGATATACAAGAGGTCCTTGAGGTGGTGGATGTGAATTTTTTGGTTGGTTCATGGGAGTTGGTTGTGTGTTCCTCCAACTAAAGTTCGGGTGATTTCACCACCCTGGATTGTATGTTTCAGAGTATGGGTTGGAGTTAGACTTGTTAAAGTTGGAGATTGTATTTGTTTATTCCAATAAGACTTCTTTGAATGCATGGATAATAGGACATTCCCCGGTAGGATGTCCTGTCAATGCATAGATTCCACACACTTGTTCTATGGAAGGGCGCATATCGACTTGATGGACTTTTTTCATCTCTAAAGCTTCAAGCTTTCAAGACAAAGTGGACATTTTTGCTCTCAGGTCATCATCTTCTCTCAAGACATACTTTCTGTAAACCCCCACATGTTTAAAGGTGATGTAATGATGATTGATTAGTATTTAAATATATGTAATGGTGTAAAAATGAAACCCAAGAATTATAACTACTAATATTGTAAAATAATAGTTAAAGTCAGTTTAGCTAGTGAATAAATGACATAACTTGTAAAAGAACTTCTATCAACTATATTTGGGGTACAAATGTATGTTGTGTAAGTTTGGGTTGACTTTGGAAGGGTTTAGGATGGATTAGAAATGAAAAACGGAGGAAAAAGGCAAAACTGAGAAAAATCATACCGGTACTGTGCACTGGTACTGAATCGTACCGGTACACTTTGGTCCAGAGAGTTAGACGTACCGGTACTATACCGTACCAGTACTATGTACTGGTACGGCTGAAAGATGTCTGAAACTTTAAGGTCACGATCCTAGCCCGATTTTCGCCCTATAAATACATTATGTCACCTCTTTTGGCTCTATTTCGGCCCCTCCAACCTTAGAAACCCTAAGAGAGAAAGAAAGGAGAAAAAGAGAGGGAGAAAGGAAGAGAGAAACACTTGTTTTGATGGGATTTATACCTTGGAGTCCAACAAAACCTAGATTTCAAGAGTCAAGGTAGGGAATTTCTTCTCTTTCTCTTTCATTGAGACTAAGGTTTATGTATATATATGTTTTGATCTAAATGCTATATATATGATATGAAATCATTCTCTCTTAGTCTTTTGGGCAGAGATTATATGTTTTTAACAAAGTTAAGGTTGAATACCCATAAAATCCCTCTTTTGTTTTAAAAATCCTAGATTTTGGAGAGTGGTGAATTTTTTTCTTAAATTCTTCCTTCATTATTGATGTTGGAACCGTAGAACTTTGTGTGGAGTACTAAATGATTGAATTGTGATCTCTTGTATTTTTCATAATTGATTATTGAAATTGGTACATGATGAAATTGAAAATTTTTAGAATTATGCTTGTAATTAAGAATATGTTAGTTTTCTTATTGTATGGTTGTTGTGAGGGACTTGAATTTCCATCGAGAGATGCCGTAGAGTGTTAGAGGTTAGTCTACCCCGGTGTGGGTGAGATGGTTTCCTAACACTTGTAGTGGGTTGTCATTTGGTAATGCGACCACTATCGTTCACTGGAGTTCGAACTAGAGTTAGTATACCTTTCCAGAGAAGGGACTCGTCACTGCCATTGGTATGGTAGACGCCCTTTCCCAAAGTGCTTGTAATCGAATTGTGATTGGTGAACTAGGTATAGTTGTTGGGTAGATTCATGGGAAGTAATCAACGTACATGGCATGGGATGAACTAATATATATCTATATAACTATATGAGAACATGCATGGGATTATGTCAGAGTCGGTGCAATGGTATGGGACAATGCAACGGTAGGCGTTTTTACTAACTATTTGGAAATGGTTTCTTTGAGAAATGCTTTCTAATGTTTTCATTTAATTATTGTTGTTGTATAAACTTGAGATCTACCTAAATTTCCTTGTTTTATTCTAAAAGCTATATATGTTATTTTGTTAAATGAGACCGACTTGTTTTATAATTTTTTTTCTAAACCTTGTTGGAGTTTGGGAAGATTTTGCTATAGAGCTTCGTGCTCATCCCCTACAAATTATATATTTTCAGATTTTGTGCTAGAGGATGAGATTAGAGTTGATTCGCCAATACATTGGGAAGCACCACCCGAAGGGAATCTAGACCCTGAGGTGGACCTGTAGAGACATAGCTTCTTTTGTACTAGACTTGAGAATTTAGAAGTCTAGTTTTCTTTTGTATTTCCGCTGCAAGTGTAATTTAATTCATTTGGGATGTAAATACCACATTTTGACATATTCTTTTGATATTGTGGCCATAGCTTGGCTTATTCTTTTGGAATGATCTTGTTATTTTTATAAATGATGAATGAAAATTTCTTATTAATGGATTTATTTAGTGCTCTCACGATGTGAATAGTTATTAGCATGTAATGCCGTCCAGGGTGGTATTTGAGGCGTTACACTTTCCTTCTTGGGAAGTGGATGGTCTGGCTTCACTAGTGGTAGGCGAGGCTGAGTCACATATCTGAGAATTGTCAGATATGGTGTTAAATAAATAGAAGTTTAATTCTCAAAAGCATGGTGTGGGCAGGCTTAGAGTTGTTCTTTGAATTTCTCCCAACTTTGGTAAAATGTTTCCCCTTCTTTCACCGAAAAATTCATGATTTGCCTCTTGAGTGTGTTGGTCCGATGTAAGGGAATTTTTTTTCTGAAAAATTCATTTTGGAAGGTTTTCCAAATAGACATGGAAAGAGCTTTTAAAAAATTTAGCCATTGTTTAGCTTTATCCTTTAGAGAGAAAAATTCATGATTTGCCTCTTGAGTGTGTTGGTCCAATGTAAGGGAAAATTTTTTCTGAAAAATTCATTTTGGAAGGTCTGCCAAGTAGGCATGGAAAGAGCTTTTGAAGAATTTAGTCATTGTTTAGTTTTATCATGTAGAGAAAAAGGAAAAAGTTTCATCTTGGCTAGTTCAGAATTGTTTTGAAATGTTCCACACACTTTCTCGAAATCTTTCATATGCAGATACGGATTTTCCGTATCCAACCCATGGAAAAGAGGTAGCAACTGCGCAGTCCCCGACTTTACAGTAAAAGGGGTGCATTTAGAGAAAATACAAAACATGAGGGAACACTATTTCTTGTAGGATTTAAGTAATCCATCAAAGCTCGAATGTTAGGCACTTTATCTTCCCTCATGGGAACTTCTCCGTTTCTATCATTATTTGCCATAATACTCTCACAAGAGTCCGCCACTGATCTAGGCGAATTTGGTTCAGACTGGTTCACAGACCCTGAAAATTCTGCCGGCAAATTTTTATAGTGAGGAGCATTCTCAGTCATAAAATAAATGGAAACAAAACAAATTATTTACATTAAATTAAAGAATATATACAAAAAGAAAGGTATTTTTACCTTTTACCTTAAAACACTTTTACCAAAATTCCCCGACAGTGACGCCAAAAACTTGTCTTGAACCGAAATGTGTACACCCAAGTGCAGGCAGTCAAGCTGTAGTAATAATCCGGTTTGAGTCCAGATTCAAATCCACATGGAACTTGTTGTGTTGGTGTTTCAAAGTAAGTAGTGGTGAAGATCAATTGATTGTAACCTTTAAAATTTCTAATTGTGAGATAGGGATGTTTTTCCTGGATTAAATATGAAATTCTTTCCAATAAGTTTTTCTAGACAGAATATAAGATAAATTTAAATAAAAGAAAATTCACTTTTTAGTTCGAGGATCAAGACATGTAGTCAATTATCCGGTTTATTATATTTATGCTTAATAACTCAATTAACTCCCGTGTCAACAAATTAATCGAAAGAAAAAAATGGACTGTGAGAAATAAGACCATGGTTCCGATGTCTTTCTAGAAGTTTACAAGAATTGTCTGTGCTGAGACTTAACCCGTCTATAGACAAGCAAGTGTTTCTACAAGACATCCAACCATGACTGTAATATTCCATTCTTTAAATGAAACACAATAATGGGGATGATTAAAGGGTAGTCGTGAAGATCTAGCCGGGATACTTGCCTTGAAATAAGGAATCTTTCCATGCAAGAGTCATCTGTGTCATGGAAAAACTCTCGATTATACAAAGTACCTTAGTTTTGCTAGATGCAATCAATCATCCAATAAACAAGGGGATAAACATTAAGCATTAGAACAGTACACAAATATAATTTCTAAATAATTTATACATGCTCTTCACCTCTTACTAAAGAGTGAATGAGAAACTACTCACTCTTCATGGCTTTGGTAAAGCTAGAAAAGTGAGTGATGCTCATCCCTCTAAGTAGAGGACTTTACAAAATAAAAGCACAATAACAAAGAGTCAATCTTCAACAAAGAATGAGTGAATCACGTTCCACCCTTCACAGCTATGGCAAAGCTTTAGAAAAGTGGAAGAGTTTCACTCCTATAAGAAAGAAGGAAGCTCAAGTAATGAAATATATGAACAAAGGAATGTATGTAATAGCATGTATGTAAAGACTAAAAGTAAATAGAGAAACTAGAACTCTTAATACAAGTAAATGTAAGCATTAATGTAAAGACTAAAAGTAAATAGAAAAACTAAAACTCTTAATACAAGCAAATGTAAACATGAATGTAAAGGAATGAGTGGGAGTCCAAGCCTCCCAACTCTCTACCAAAGAGGAAACTAAGATAATGAAGAAGTAGAAGTGCTGCTCCCCTACTTTCACCCAAAAATGGGAGTATTTATAGGCAAGGAGAAGGCAAGGGGGTGAAGAAATAGTGCTTTTTGCCTAAGTCAAAGTGAAAAGTCAAACACTCTGTAGGCAATCTGTCGAGGATGTTCGAACGTGAGTTTGCGTTCGAACGGTGTTACTGCTTTTGCTTTATGGGCGTTCGAACGGTGTATGGCGTTCGAACGTTTCTTCTATCTTTGCTCTAAGGGCGTTCAAACGCCAGATGGGATATGTCCTTGCCACTCAAATGTCAAATGTCTTGTGGTCCTCTGTGAAAATCTCCTTCCACACTCTATGCAAAACTTGTCATTTATTTGTTGCCACACGCCATGTCTTCAGTTTGGTCTTTGTCAGTGCTCCAGTGGATGTTCGAACATGAGTTGGCATTCGAACGTTACTTCTTTGCTCCTCAAGACTTTGGTTCTTGGCTACAACACATTCTATCTCAGCTAGCTTGGTTCTTGTGAGCGTTCGAACGTGAGTTGGCGTTCAAACGTTACTTTTTTGTTCCAAGCTATTTCAATTTGTTCCCTAATGTGTTGGTATTACATTCAAATGTACTTTTTGTTGCCCTTGAACCCTTTTTTCACCTGAGAACCTGAAATGTCATCATTTAAACTTCATCAAAGTATAATTAGTCCAAAAAGGGCATAATAATATGCTATATTTGAGTACTAATCAAAGACCATAAAATACGAAATGGTCAACATGATGGATAAATAGATCCACATATATCCCCTTGAATTCGTTGGAGAAACTTGGGGATTTAACATTGATCTTCACATGAGATGGTCAAATAATTAATTTTACCTTGTGAACATGCAATACCTGGTCACTAGGCAAAAGAATCTTCTAGTTCTTTAATGGATGTCCATGTTAGTCATCGATGATCCGAAGCATCATTATTGACCCTGAGTGACCTAGTTGGTCATGTCAAAGTATACAAAAATTTGGATCAGTGAGCTTTAGGCTCATCACAGTATTTGATTCAATCATTCTTATGGTTGTAGAGTACAACCCATAAGATAGAGCGGGAAGTTTCTCCAATATCAGCTTCTGGCTATAAATAATTCCAGTAATACAGAGCAATTATGCATTACAATCTGTAACGCCCCAAAAACACCCTTGGACGACATTACATTCTAAACACCATTCGCTGCATGAGAGCACTAAATAACTCCATAAATAAGAAAGTTTCATTCATCAACCATTGATATTTTAACAAAATTCGCGCAGAGTCTCTTTTGTACGGGGAGCCCTACCTAAAACACAACATGTACAATTATACTACAATTGACCGCACCGGGTCCACATATGCATGGCTATTGACCACACCGGGTCCATTTATCCATCATAAAATAAACTTCCATTCACCATATATCATATTCACACTATCATCACAAAAGAATAAGCCAAGCAATGGCATTTACACTCCAAAAGAATTACACTTAAACTTAGCAGTGGAATAAACAAAATACTAGACTATACATAATCGTAAATACATTCCCTAGTCTAGCATAAAAATAAACTACATCTCTAGATGTCCCACTCGGGATCTATGTATCCCTCTAAGGAAACCTCTCCATGGCCCGGCTCATGAACACCGAGCTTCTCCTCTGGCACATAATCTGAAAAAATTTTAACAGTAGGGAGTGAGCACGAAGCTCTGTAGAAAAATCATTCCAAACCCAAACAAGGTTTAAGAAACATAATAAAACGGTTGGTCTCATTTTACAAGTAGTATACATAATCTTTGAAGGAAAATAGGGACCTTTCAAAACAGCTCTCAAGTTTAGGTAACAACAGTAATTTAATGAATAAATGGAACCATTATAAAATCACTAATACATTCCACCATAAACCGTTTCTCACAAGTTCTTGCGGAATCTCATATTTCCTAAAACTCTTGTAGAAACCATATCTGTTAGAATGAACAAATACCAACAACTACTTTCGTATTAACATTACAACATGTATCTCCACTATGATGTAAGACAATCCACATGAATCGACACATTGACTAATATCTAGGCCCACACACACACAAATCCTCGCAAGGGTATCAAACTTCGGGAAGGTCGTCTACCGACTACATTGTCCCATACCAATGCACCGACAATAATGAATCCAACCCAAACATAGTATACTAATTCTCATACACGGCACCCGTGAGCAAATAGTAGTTTGGTCCTCGCAAGGCACCACCCCACTACGTGTGGTAGGAAACAGGTCAACCCACACGGAGCAAGCACAACATCTACTCACCCCACGATATCTAATCAAAGGCCACCCATGGTCATCCCACAATCATAAGAGATACAATACCAAACCCATTTTCTCCACTTACAAGCATAATTCAAAAATTCCTAATTTAAGCATGTGATATTTTCAATAACCAACTAAGAAAATTGCAAGAGATCACAACAATATCATTGTAGACTCAACACAAAGCACTATGGTTTCGAAATCAATAATAAAGGAAGAATTTAAGAAGAACATTCATCACTCTCCAAAAACTAGGGTTTTAAAGCAAGTAAATAGGTTTCATGAGTATTCAACCCTAACTTTGTGTAAAACATGATAATAATTGCAAGAGAACCAAGAAATAGAGAACCCATAGCAAATACATATGATTAGGAGTCCAAAACATACATATAAAATAACCCTAGCCTCAATGTAAGTGAATGGAAGGAAACTCCTACCTTAACCTTGAGATTGAGTGAAGAACTTGAGTTTTGATCTTGAATCTACCTTTAAATTTCTTGTTTTTCTCTTCCTTTCTTCCTCTCTTATGCTCTTTAGGGTTAGAAGTGTTAAAATAGGGCTCAAAGAGGTGTCATTAAGTATTTATAGTGGAGCAAGGGCTGACAGTTCGCTAGTTAAAAATTTCAGATTTTTTACAGCGACTACCGGTAGTTAATATTGACTAGCAGCAACTCGGGTACATTGGACACTCGACTACCTGTTGATTACTGGTAGATCGGGTACACTGGACACTCGACTACCTGTTGACTACCGGTAGCTCGGGTACACTGGACACTCGACTACCTATTGACTACCGGTAGCTCGGGTACACTGGACCATTGACTACCGGTAGTCACTGCTCAGATTTTTTTGTTTCAACTTCTAGTGCAGTTTTAACCCATTTAGAGGTCCATTTAGAGGTCGAAGTGGAAATTTTTCATGAGATACACTTTTGTAGTCCTAGATGTCTACTATCTACTGTCCAAATTTAAGATCAATTGAAGTTAAGAATAAAAAGTTATGACCTAAATACTAAGAAGTGTCCAACTTTTTTTTATCCAAATTCACTCTAAAGTGTGTTTTAACTCCAGAATACTTTCTAACTTCTAATATACGTCATAGTTCCTCTCCCAATGTTTTTTGACCTTCCGAATTCAATGGAGCATTGTTTTGACATAAATCCATTTAGAAACTTACAAAATCCCTCTTCTCAAGCTTACACACCTTCAAAACTTAAATGTTACAATCCATTTCTCTCCCTAGTATTTATTCCTACTATTACAATCTATTTAGTTTATTCTTACATTATTACTTATATTAGAATTACTAGAAAATTATATTATTATATTGATATATATGTGTGGGGGTTTACACAATCATTCAAAGTATCAATATGAAATCTATTATGACTTATATCTTTAAAACTGAACAAATTTCTTCTAAATTTGACTAAATATAAAACATCATTATTTTGAATATTGTTTCATTTGTTAACATAATTATTGCTCTTTCAGAGTCTTCAATCAGGTTTGCAGAACCTAATATTATATCTATATTAGCTTCAACTAATGTCAATTTTGAGAAAAAATAGTTATCTCGAAGAATAATGTGCATTGTTCCGTTATTTACCAAACATGCATCTTCAAGATTCGCAGTCATTGGTAACGACTAACCACACCTGAACCAAATTATCAATGCTTTCATTTAATTACGCATGCAAATATTAGATCATGTAAAGATATTTGTCTAAATTTTTTATGTTATAAGATACAAACCATAGAAAATAAGATTATTTCTTCTAAATTTTATGCTATCTCTTTTGTATTCTTATTCTATGTGTAATAATAATTTTTATTTCTTTTATGTGTTATTCTATCACAGCGGTCATGATCCACTCTTTTAAGATGAGGTTAACCATCTTAGTTAAACCCATAGGCCTACACAAATTGTGACACCCCAAAATCCGGGGGTCCGTTGATTACCCATCAACCCGCGGAATACCTGTAGATACCGAGTAACTCGATATCACACCGTTATACCCCCTTTACCGGAGTCCATAACTGAACCAAAATTGGGCAGAGTCTCCTTTGTACGGGGAGCTCTACCGAACACCCAACTTGTGCAATATAACTTCACATGACTAATCTGCGGCCCAATACAAAACAATAACCGTACCGGGTCCTTTTATAAGTAAACATTGGCCACACCGGGTCCAATTATCCACACTTATATCAAAACATACAAGGCTATTCTAACGATAGTCTTTATAAGTTCTATTACAAATATTTGTAAAAGGTTACATGCTCAAAACGTAAGTTTCACAAGTGTTTTACACAAAACAATAAGTAAAGCCACATGCGGCTTTCTTCATCTTTGAGGACCCAAATGGGAGCCGTCTGCCGGTACATACTCTGCACCTGAAATGTTTCCTGTATAGGGTGAGTCAACGCCCAGTAAAGAATTTCTTACAGAGGCTACTCCCCCCTAGAAGCACATGAAGAGTGTACATGCAACAATTTACACACGTATCCACCATTCCTTACAAGAACATGCATTCAATACTGGAATTCTACTTTGTTATGCCATGATGAGATGCGACTCACTCATGCAGATTTTTTCGAGTCCTCCCCGACTCACACGACACAATGCAGTACCAATGTGTAATGAACCCGTCTTTGACGGAAAAACATCCAATGATCGTTTTGAATAAAAGTCATATGTTTTATAAATCAGATCATTATGGGATGATACTCATTGACAGAGTAGGTTTTTATTAACAAAATCTTGTGTCTTGTTGGACAACGAATTTTGGTATCTCAATCTCCGGTTCCGTAAACACCAACACTTTTTTAGAATTTCACCGCCGAAAAAGTGCCTGAACCATGTGACCGAGTCTTGCACTCAAGGGAGAGTCTAGTCCTACTTGCTATACTCGACACAAATTTTTCTCATGCAATCATGCGACTCCATGTGACTATCGATCCACATTTCTAAGTCCACATATCAACCACCAAACATGTTGTTTGATTAAACATGCACCTCACACCCATGACTTATGCTCATGAATGTGATGTTTCATACACATGCAATGCAATGCCTCATTGCACACTTTCCACATGTTTTAGATGCAATGAATGCATTATGAACAATTTAAACCACATATCAACATATGTCATGACAATATATGTCTTAAGCATATAATTACCATAAAACATAATGAAACTAATATCTTAGCAACATATTAACATATTTTACCGCAACATTCAACATGCTAAACATAGTCATGAAACACATGATTTCAATCACTCAAGGTATTTTATCAATCACCTTCAAGGCAACCATCATGTTGAACACAAATCATGCCCAAATTCCACTAAGTTACAAGAAAGTTCACAAATAACTATCATGCATCATTCTCAAGCTAAGAGATAGCCTAAGCCAATTCTCAACTCTTTTTCCTTAATTCCGCAACTATACACAAATAGGAGGAACCCAAATGGAAGGAAAACTCTACAAGTCATCCTATAATTCATGTCACCAATCTATTTTATTCACAAGACACAATATTAATATATAGAGTGCCTACACACTACCATGTCCTAAGTGGTTTCACAAAGAACTTCCTCACTCAATCTCATGATAGAATTTATTCCAAGTCATTTCTATCGGGATTATCCCAAATAGAAGGATCCCCACATCCAATTAAACAAGGAAGTGATCTAAGCCATTTCCATGACCATTTAGTAAGTGTCAAGTCCCTAACACCCTACTCATTCCGTATAAATATTTCATATAAACAACCTAGTTTAGGAATAATCTCAAGTAGGAAGAATCCTACAAGTCATCATATAACACAAGAAATTATTCTAAGTAATTTCTACACCACTATTTCCAAGTAGATATATTCTATCCTTTTCCAACATCCATTTAACCATAGCATTAACAACAGTCAAGAGTTCTATACAAGACCTCATACATCAACTCCTTCCATATGAATATCATAGGATGGAATAAGCCCAAAACAGTCCATAATTTCAGCTCCAAAACAATCCAAAAACAGTCTACAATTTTAATCCAAAACAACCTAAAAAACAGTCCACTAATTAACCACAAAATAGTCCACTAATTGGCCACAAAATAATTCACTAATTAGCCACAAAATAGTCCACTAACTAGCCACAAAATAGTCCACTAATTGGCCACAAAGCAGTCCACAAAGCAGCCACAATCCAGCCACTAAAACAGTCCACAAATAGCCACAAAACACCCCTCAATATAGGTTACATAGCAGTCCACTATTCCATTAAGTTACAAGAAGATATGCAAGTAACTTTCATATATCAACTACAAGCTAGAATTTAGCTTAAGTTCTTCCTACACTCCATTCTTTATTTCCTTAACAATATACAAGTAATATATATCCACACACACTTAACCACCCCTTATGGACAAGCTGGGTAAGAAATGAACCAAAGTAGGAAGGATCCTACCTCTTGAAGCGTGAGATGAAGACTAGAGCTTTAAAGCTTCAAGAACACCTCAAGAACACCAAGAACACATTAAGATCCTTGATTTCTCTAGAATTCACTCTTTGGATCTTTGGTGAAATCCATCATTTTTGGCACGTACACGTAGCCCTCGTCAAGGAGATGAATTTTGCCTCTTGGTTCGACGAATTCCGACCGACGGAACTTCGTGAATCAAAGAAAAAAGTTTGGAAAACTCACTTTTAATTTATTTTCTTCTCCCCAACGTCCAGACCAGCAAACACACTGGTTTCAGCTGAAAAATATCTGAAAAAATCATATTTTAACACCTATTTATAGTCCTAAACCCCTTGGCTCACAATGCGCCACACGACCCCTATTTTAGAGTCCGTTTTCGCCCTGAAACGACTAATCAAATTACGGGTTAAGTTTAATTAAATTTTATTTAAAATTTTAATCAAAAATAATTAAATTTTGAGCTTATCACTTTTTGGGACCTCGGAGAGGTCGTCCGCCACCCATTTGTCTCGATCTACGTGTAAAATTCTAACTTATCTCAGAATTCGACGAAATTCGACGTGGTGCCTACATTCCGCGATACGAGTCCAACGGCGAAGTCCGTTGTGTCGTACGAGGTCTATAAAACACGTATTTTAATTTTACATTATTATGACAAAATGACCATTTTGCCCTTTCTATGAAAAAAATTCAAAATTTTTTGGGTTTCACACAAATTCAACTAACAAAAATATTTAACTACGCATTCATTATAGCTTATCAATAATAGGATACACAACATAGCATTAATCAAGATGGTCATTCTCAGCACTAATGAAATGATCAGTGTTGTTACCAGGATCAACAAGGAAATCTAAAATATCAAATTGAATTATATCTACTAGTTCATTTTGATGGTCAGTAAATTGGTTTCTATCCTCTTGTCCTTCTCTTTTATTGATGATTGGTAAAAATTCACTAAATATTAGGATGTTTGATTGGTACGTAGTAATGTCCTTTCATCCGACACCTATAAAAAATTTTGTCGTGAGCTTTGGGAGGTTTATTCATCAAAACTTTCCCTTTGTTTGATTTTGTTTCTCTATTTGCCCACTTCTAGTAGTAAGGTGGGATTGTATGACTATTTTGATGCCAAGTATTTAATTGAAAGCATGATCATGATCCCGGTACAAGGTTGCATTCATTTCATGAAATGTTTTAGATCCAGTTGGACAAGTATTGTGATTTTTCATTAGAAGTTCATTATTTTTCTCAACAACAAGAAGACATGCAATCAGTTCAGAATATTTCTCGAATGTACGCTCCCTATATTGTTATTGTAAAAGAAAATTAGACGCGTGGAATGTTGTGAACATTGTTTTCAACTTTTCATCTTCAATAATAGTTTGTCCACAGAATATCAGTTGTGAACTGATTTTGAACAATGCTGAATTATACTCAGCCACACTTTTAAAATCCTACAATCTCATGCGCGCCCATTCATTGTGATCATATAGCAAAATAACATTTGTTTATGGTTATACATTTCCTACAAATTATCCCAAAAAACTAGTGGATCTTTTACTATGAGATATTCGTTTTCAAATCCTTCATCTATATGATGACTTAGAAAATCAGGGCTTTTGTGCAATCATGAATGGATGCAGTATTCTTTGTTGCGATTGTATCCTCTAGTTTCATAGCAGTTAGGTAGGTTTCAACATCAAACACCCATGACATATAATTATTTTTAGAAATGTCAAGAGTAACAAATTCGAGTTTTGAGAGGTTCGACGTTACTATAAATGACAAAATGTAATACCACTTTTAGAATTTAATAAACAATAAATTAATAAGAATAATAATAAATTATACGAAATTACTAACGAAACCTGCTTAATTATTCATGAATTATGAACATCAAGTAAATTCATGTGTGCATTTTAATAATATTTTATCAATAACTAATAATACATGAATTTAAATGTAATTGTATGACTTGTAATTAAAGTCTTCTTAATCTATATAGTAACTTAACAATAATAATAATAATAATAATAATAATAAATCATTGTGTATAATTAAAGTTCATAAAACTTTTATGACAAAGTTTTCATAAGGCAAGGAATACCATTGGACCATATCACTATAAAAAACCACACTCTAAATAGATTAACTGGTTTTCTAGAATTTATGTATCAGTAGTAATATTTTTATTCTTTTTGATCCATCATTTTCATGGTAGCATTAATAGTAACATTTTATTATTTTCGATCCCCAATGATAAAATATATCAAAACATGAGAACTCAAATTTTTTCCTACTTTTATGTACGAAACAAAGAGTTGGTAAAAGTAACAAACGAATTCACAAAATTGAAAAAATCAACTTGCTAAAAAGAAAAGCTTTATCCCTTTGCTCAAGTCATCTTTGCTCTATTACACCAAAGGCCATAATGCTTTCAACTAACAATGATTTGTCAAACTTTCAAAACTCTTCAAATATTTGCAGGTACATGAAGCTTAGCACACAAATATTAGTACATTTCTAGTATTAAAATTACAAAAGTGATAAAAGTTGAAATTTAAAAATTTCTTCATCAAGCATCTGAAGAGCAACATGAGCTTATGGGCTTGGCCTTGAACTTTTGTCAACTCCACAAAAGAGTGGGTTCTTTTTTGTGGTCATTTCTGATATGAAAGATTGATTTTTACGAATATGGTAAATTTCATGTGAATTGCGTAACAAAATCCCAAAAATTGAAATTTAACCCAAAATTCATTCAACATAAAAAGAAAATGAGAGCCACAAAGAAACCATATATGGAACAACACCTGTTCAAGCATAAAGAGAATTTATTCAAATCTCATGCTTTGTAGCGTCACTTCCCCAAGTAGGCAAAGTTAATCCAACATGTAGGAAATCTATATATAGAAGTGAGGTGAAGTGCATGTCTACAGCCAAGGAATTTTTTGGTGGCTATCCAATTCACATAACGATAGAATTTCAAAGGTCAATATAGTTTGGTAGTCAAGATGTTGGTGCAATCTTGTTGTGATGATATGCGAAGCTTGTTTGAAAGACGAATGGATGTATTCACTGCACAAAAGAGAAACAACCTAAAACTTTTAAATATTAATTATTGTAATTATGATATGGAAAATGATAATAAAAACAATTAATAGAGTTATTAAAGGGTATATAATTTGGATTTTAGGCATTTTTAAGAGCAAATTAGGAATTCAAAAGTTTTTCGTGGATGTTGAAATTTTATAGTAATATAGATATAGATATAGATAGATAGATATTAGTATCATTTATATTATAAATTGGATGTATAGTGAATATTTAATTTTTGAAGTATAGAAAGATGTATAAATATAGATATAGATACAGATTATTTATCTGGAAGGGAAAGTATATGAAGGATTATTTGGATATTTAATTGGTATTGAGTAATTAAATACATAATGACATAGTTGTCTTTAATCATTTTTATAGGGGTATTACGGTCAAACAAAATTTTTTCACTTTTGTTTACATTTTATAGTAGTATAGATAAATATTAATCCAAAGTCATCAGGATTTCTAAAATCTGCAGGATTTCTTGAAATTATAAAAACTAATCTAAAGTCTTCATGACTTCTATAACTTCTTCTTTTTTCCAATAAACTTACAGATCAAAGAACAAATATTAAATTATAAGGAAAGCTTTCAAAAACAATATATAATATTCAAGGCTTACCATTTTTTAACTTTGAAATTCTTTGAAAAACGAAGCCATTATTCCGATAATTAGAGAATCGTGTTGATAATATGCTATGAAATTCACAAAAATATTAATAAAATATAAAGAGAGTAATACTGTAACACTCCAAAATACACCCTGGACGGCATTACATTCAATCACCATTCATACCATGAGAGCACTAAGATAAACCATCAATAATAATAATAAAAAAAGACTTCCTAACAGTAATCCATAACATTTACATCAATAACACAAAAGAATATGCCATCTTTGGCCTTTACATTCCCAATGAAATTTACTATTATAGCGCAGCGAAAATTACAAAAGAAATCTAGACTATACAGTGTTTCCAAAATAGTATTCTAGTCTAGAACAAAAAGTAAACGACATCTCTAGATGTCCCACTCGGGATCCAAGTATCCATCTAGTGAAGCTTCCCCAAGGTACGGTTCGTTAGCACCGAGTACATCCTCTGGCCCAACACCTGAAAAAGGTTTAACTGTAGGGAGTGAGCACTAAGCTCTGTTGGAAAATCCTTCCAAACTCAAACAAGGTTTAGAAAACATGTCAAAACGGGTCGGTCTCATTTCAAAAAATATCATATATAGCTTTTGAAATAAAACCGGGACATCTATACAGATCTCAAGTTTAAATAGCAACGGTAATTGAAATGGATAAGTAAAGAAGTGAAACCAAGTAGAGTTGACAACAAATTTCCAAAACATAATTCATTCCACCATGCACCATTTCCACAAGTTCTTGTGGCATCCCATACTACCCCAAGACCCTTGTGAAAACCGTATCTGGTAGAATGAACAATGACTCGCACAGTATTCGTATCTCATATGGTATAATATTGTCCTCTTTGGCGTGTGCATTCATACAAGAAACCTCTCACCCTCAAGGATTTGTTTCTCAGTAGTTCTCTTTGGCAGCATGCATACAAGCAACCTCTGCTTATAATATGGTCCTCTTTGGCAGCATGCATACAAGCAACCTCTGCCTCAAGGTTTTGTTCTCAATACCAACAACTCTCTCAAATAACGACAATTCCATAAATGACCAAATTCACATGTAACATTCCAATAGAACAATTTAAGAAAATTACATGAGATCATCCAATAACACTATTTTATTGTTCATTATAAAGCACTAAAGTTTTGAAGGCAAGAACACATGAGTAATCAAGTTTTGGAATCATTACAAATAAATATGAAGCTTGGAAATATAAAATAAAGGCGTAACAAGCTTAAAAGTCATGAACAAAGGAGAAGTCAAGAATAACAGAATAATCAAGGTTTGAATTCACTAACAACGGATTTTTAAGTTTAGAAACCACGAACAAGAGAACCATCAAGTCTTGGAATCAAGAATAAAGAATATCAAGTATTGATGTCAAGAATAAAAGAGAACTCAAGGGTTGAAATCAAGAGCAATTGAATGTCGAGTCTTGAAATCAAAAGGTATGAGTCACAAGGGTTAGAATCAATAACAAACGAATATCAAATTTAAATAGCAAGAACAAATGAAGAAATCAAGAGAAAATACAATTCTCTTGAAAACTAGGGTTTCGAAGGCATACAATGAGATTTAGTGGTTACCCACCCATAACCTAGCTTAGAACAAGTAATATTTATGTTTGAAAACCAATAATGAAGGAGGAATCAAGAGAATCACACATCTCTTTTGTAACTAGGGTTCGAAATCAAGAAAAGAGGATTAGTGGTTGCTCAAGCATAATACGGTTTACAACAAGGAAAATATATTCAAGAGTGACAAGAAATGATGATTTTATAGCCAATGGATATGATTTAGAGTCAAAGAAAATACATATGTAATAACCCTAATCTCAATGTAAGAGAATGGAAGAAAACCCCTACCTTGAATCCAAGAGTTTTAAGCTAACCCAAGCTCCAAAGATCTCTTTCTTGTCTTCTCTTAGGGTTCCAAGAGGTGTGGGTAAAGGTGTAGTAAAGGTGTAGAAGAAGAGAGGAGAAGAATGGTGTTCTTGAGAAATTTCGGTTTTGATTTCTATAAGGTGTGAAGCTATCTTGATCTTGGTGTTTTTCCCTTTCTTTATCTCCTCCTAGGGCTCTAGGATGTTTGTGGTGAGAATGAGATGAAGAATGGGACAAATAGGGCTTGAAATGGGGTTTTAAAACCCAAAATCTCGACTTTTTAACTGTTCGGAAGGCTTTAGAGAAGCAGTACCGGTATCGTTTAGCTACTGGTTTCGGGGTACCGGTACCATATGGTACCGGTACCGTTTGACTGCCTCGACTTTCAGGGCAGTTTTGACCCCTTTTGAGGTCGAATTGGACAATTTTCATGAGAAACACTTTTGTAGCCCTAGATGTCTACTATCTACTGTAAACATTTCAAATCAATTGGACATAAGAATAAAAATTTATGGCCAAAATACTAAGAGGTGTCCAAACTATTTTCTACCCGACATTTACGTAAGGTGTGTTTTTATTCCGGAGTACTTCCAAGCTTCCAAGACACCTCATATTACCTCTCCCATGGTTTTTCAACCTTCCGGATTCAATGGAGACCTTAGTTTGACCTAAAAATATTTAGAAACTTATCTCATCACCCTTTCTAAGTTTAAACGTCTTCGAACTTAAACTTCAAAACTCAAATTGCCTCCCTAGTATTTATTCCTACTATTACTATCCATATGGTTCATTCTCACCTCATTATGTTTATATATGAATCACCAAAATAATTATATCACTATATATCTATATACATATATTAAAGAGAATGCGGGGTGTTACAAATACACAAAATAAATCCTTCAAAAATTTAATTTATCAATGTGTTGATTTTTAGGATCGCAATATTCTTTTCTTTCTCTTTTTATTTCTTTTGTTCTTGTGTGTCTCGACGGATATTTGGGTGTCTTTTATAGGCCAAAAGTCTACAGGCTGCCTACTGAGATGAATAATGGGGTAATTGTCATTACAGTTGGTATGGTCATCCATCACATGAATGTTGTGTTTATAATATTGTCCTCCTACTTATGGATTAAGAATGTGTTGGTTTATAGACAATGTGAAATATATAATAAATACATGAAGAATTTAAAAAATATATAAATGTACATCTATATAATTTGTAATATTTTTGGCATACTTTTCGTATGTCTATTTTCCCCGTTTCATGTTCTGTCTCTGCTACTTAAGATAAACTCGTTTCCATTTAATATTTTCCCAGTTTCTTTAAGGCAGCAAATTTTGTGAATCTCTCTTTCTCTCTCTCTCTCTCTATATATATATATATATATTCAAGTAATGTCTACATTCAATATGGGCAAACCGAGAAGTGGATCTCGCTAGCACTCCGACATTTGCCATAAAAGACAAAGAGAAAGATAAAGCTGAGTAGGAAGATAGGAAAATTTCTACTCATATTGACTCTGATGACGACTTTATGGATTTCTAGGGATGTACTCCTTTATCCAACGAAGAAAATATATAATATTAGCACTTTCGATTTTAAATCAAGTTTAACAATTAAAACGATTAAAAGGGTCATTCCTTTTGATCAAAATGGAGATATTTTACAACTATTAACTGAAAAAGAAGCCTTAAAGGCTCAAGAAAATTATAAATTTTTGCATTTTGGATTAGTTCAAGTTGCTTTAAAACCATTAACTTTGAAAGGATTAAATGCCTCTTTTATGGATTCTCAGGGATATACCCCTCTATCCAACTAAGAAAATCTATAATCTTAGCACTTTCGATTTTAAATTAAATTTAACAATTAAAATGAATAAAAGGATCATTCCTTTTGATCAAAATGAAGATATTTTTCAACTGTTAATTGAAAAAAAAAAGTTTTAAAGGCTTAAGAAAATTATAATTTTTTGCATATTGGATTAGTTTAAGTTACTTTAAAACCATTAACTTTGAAAGGATTAAATGTCTCTTTTATGTTAGCATTAAGAGATGCTAGATGTCTTGATTTTGATCAATCTTTAATGGGTGTTATGCAGTTTAGTTTAAGTACCAGTCCTGTCTATTTTAACTGTTTTCCAGATCTATATATTTCTTTAACTGATAAAAATATTTTGGATATTTTAACATATAATATTAAAACTTATGGTTACAATTATAAAGATGGAACAAATATAATGATTTTCACTTATAGAGTATATTATAAAGTTATGAATATTTTATGTCTTGAAGCTAAACTTCATATTATTAAAGGTCAAACAACTTTAATTGAAACAAATGCTATTAAAAATAAAATTGACATTCCTAAGACTATCAAATGGTAAGAGATCCAATTTCCAGAAACCTGGCAATTGGAATCTGTGGTTCCTAAAAAACCAAAGACTAATAAAGAGATAACTCAAATCGGCCAATCATCCCAGGGTGATGTCATGATAAAATTTGCTAGAACTAATTCTAGAAATTATTTAAAATCTTCTGATAAAATAAAAATTCATCAATTTATTATACTCCTATTAGAAGATCTACTTCTTCGGTCCCAAATCAAAGAAGAGAAAAAGAACCCATAATTGAAGATATAAAAACCTCTTGCAAACAGATTCCCCATGGAATTTATAGACAGGATAAAGAAATTTTTAATGAATCTTCTCTAGAAGAAGAATATATTAATCTAATTGCATCCGAAATCGGATTTCAACTATAGTTTTTATGGATTTACACCAAAAAGAATTTGTTATTAATAGAAAAGAAATTAATGCAGAGTTTAATTTTCCTAAATATGAAGAGTTTAGGAATTTGTATTTTAAAACCATGACTAAAGAAGAACTAAAAAATTATTAAAAAAAAATATTTTACCTTTATATAGAAAGGGGAAAAAGAATAATTCTTTTTGTTAATTGGTTTTTAACTTTTTATGCTCCATCAAATATAAATCAGTTAAATGAAATTAAAATTTTCTTTCCTGACATTGAAGAAATCAAATTTATAAATGAACCCATGAAAAAATTAAATAACATTCCCGAAGAACCTAAACCAGCAAATCAACAAATTAATGTACTATTTGATAACAACCTACAAGACAAAGTTTTAACTATTTCAAGTAAGAACTTTCCAAAAGACCCTCCGAATAATTCTTTCCTTATAAAGAATCAAAGTAAGGACAAAGGCTATAAATCTACTAAAGAAAGTACACATACTAAGTCTTCTAAATTATTAAAGAAAAGGACAAAAAATCAATAAAATGCTTTAAGTGTGGAAAAATTGGACATGCTGCATCCACATATTATTATAAAGCTAGAAAAGCTATGAACAAATTAAGTATAAATACTTTAACTAAATCAAAAACTTTAATTTTAGATCTTATTGATAAAATTCAAGATTCTGATTCTAAAAGAAAAGCTATTGAACAATATCTACAGATAAATCCAGAAGATAAGAAACCATTAATGTCTCAGTCTTATTTACTAAAAAAAGTCCTTAAGAGGACAAAAAGTTTGAATGATAAACCACAAATAAAGGAGATTTCTTCTACTTCTACTACGATACAAGACTTACAAAGAGAAGTCCATTGTGTTAAAGAAGACATAAAAGTCATAAAGCAAAAATTATTAACTTTAGAAAAAATGTCAATTAAGGAAGATGACATAAAAGCATCAAACTCTTCTGAAGAATACTTAAATGTGTTGGAAAAAATAACTTTTTACAAATTTTATGTTAAAATTATATTAGTAATAAATTCTAAATTTACTGTCAAAACTATTAATTTAATTGACAGTGGAGCAGATATGAATTACATAAAAACAAGATTAATTCCTACAAAATATTTTGAAAAAACTACTCAGTCAATAAGCATTGCTAATGGTTAAAAATTAAATATAAATTTTAAAATTTTTAATGTTTATATATGTAATGAAGGAATTTGTATTTCTACAACTTTTATGCTTATTGATAATTTAAATCAATTAGTAATTTTGGGACCATTTCTATCGTTAATTGAACCTATAGAGAGAATTGACTCTAAAGGAATTCTGACTACCATAAATGATCAACAAATATTATTTGAATTTATAACTCTACCACAAATAAAAATAATAAATCAATTAAAAGAATATTATAAAATTCATCTTTCTAACCCCTCTTGGAGTGATACTATTGCAGGAATACAAGAAGTTCCATAAATGAATTATTTCTCACTTGGCCCCATTGCCAAGTCTCAAGAACTTCTTGATTGTATTTGTGATTATGTAGGTGAAGATATTTATAGCTTTGCTTCTACAAGGCGAATAAATTGTTTCAAAGTTTCACTTTGGTGTCTCTATTGCAACGCCATGGAAGAACAACTAATTGAAGATGTTCCCATTTTTCTGTTTAGAATTACTCGAGCTACTAAGAATTTTCTTAAATTTCGTCTTATACTTGAGATAAATGATTGGTATTATAACTAGAAATATAAGCAGTGGATGGAGAGTCTTACTCTATAAGACTTATGTTATCAAATGTTAACAAAACTTGGAGGAATAATGGTAAGAACCCAAGTTATGCATATTATTCTGATACATATAAAAATGTTTTATCATGCGTATAAAAGTGCATATTATGTTGATTCTTATAAAGATGCTAATTATTTTAATGCATATAAAAATGCTTATTATCCATCTTTAGCACCTTTTAGTAAGCTACCGCTCAAAGCTATTGATCAACAACACAAATCACATAAAGGTGATGTCAAATCTTCTCATAAAAAGTAGTAAAACTCTTCACTCAAAGGAGAAGACTCGTCACATAAAGGTGACAATAATGAGTTATCATGTTATGAACATGGTTCTAGAGATAAATCTCTTTTAATTATTCCACATACTTTAATATTATCTCCATATAAGGAGAATTATATTACCTGGTTTAATACCTTTTTAAATAATTACCGAATAAATCCTAAGGAAATGAGAAAATTACTTCGTTACTGGAATAATTATCCCACTGACTCTAAATGTCAGATTATTGAAGAATGTCTTAAAGACATGGAAAAAGAGGAAGATGAACCTTCTACCTCAAACTCTATTGTTCCCACTACCAATATAAATACTAGAACTAATTTCAATCCTGTTGAAATTCTTAAAGAACAGATAAAGAAATAAAAACCTTATTTAAACACTGAGCAGCTTAAAGCAGCAGTTATGGAGAAAATGCGTCTTTAGGTAATGTCTACATTCGGTATGGGCAAAACCGAGAAGATGGATCTCGCTAACACTCTGACAGTTGCCATAAAAGGCAAAGGGAAAGAAAAAGTTGAGGAGGAAGATAGGAAAATACCTACTCCTATTGACTCTGATTACGACTTTATGGATTCTTATGGATATACCCCTCTAAAAGGTGATATTGACAAAAATGAAGATTTGCTAATGGATAATGTAGAGATAAATCTTCATGATGATTACGACAATATGTTGTATAATTTGTTTTACAAGAAATGATCAGATAAAGCCAAATTTTTGGATAAAGCTGACCCTAAAGAAGTGACGCACGCCCTGACATCACTATAAAATTATTAAATTTGTGAATAGTAAAAAGTGTAAAGTAGTCTACAGTATTGCTGACGTATGCACTAACGTCAATGTAAATTATTAAAATAGTGAACAGTATAAAGTTGTGAACAGAATTTTTGTATTGAAATCCGGAATTCAAATTCGGCCACTATTTAAAGGGATGCAGGCCCGACTTGTGGAGTACCGCATCTGAGACTCACTCCTCTCTTTCTTCTTCCTTTCTTGCACCCTCTTTGAACCCTACTCTATTGTACAAAAGCCTACATCTTCTACCTTCCACCCCACCTCTGTAAGTCATTCTTGTACATATTTTTGTATTAAATAAAAGTTTTGGCTTATATTTAGCGCTTTTACGTCGATCCTCTCCCTTGTTGGTATCAGGTCTAAATGTCAAATTATTGAAGAATGTCTTAAAGACATGGAAAAAAAAAAGAGGAACCTTCAACCTCAAACTCAATTGTTCCCACTACCAGTATAAATACTAGAACTAATTTTAATCCTGTTGGACTTCTTAAAGAACAGATAAAGAAAGAAAAACTCCATTTAAACACTGATCAGCTTAAAGCAGCATTTATGGAGGAAATATGTCTTCAGGTAATGTCTACATTTGGTATGGGCAAAACCAAGAAGATTGATCTCGCCAACACTCCGACAGTAGCCATAAAAGGCAAAGAGAAAGATAAAGTTGAGGAGGAAGATAGGAAAATTCCTACTCCGATTGGCTCTGATACCAACAAGGGGAAGGATTGACATAAAAGCACAAAATATGTAACACCCCAAAATACACCCTGGACGGCATTACATTCAATAACCATTCATACCATGAGAGCACTAAGATAAACCATCAATAAAGAAGACTTCATAGCAATGATTCATAACATTTACATCACTATCCCAAAAGAATATGCCCTCTTTGGCCTTTACATTCCCAATGAAAAGTTTACTATTATAGCGCAGCGGAAATTACAAAAGAAACTAGACTACACAATGTCCAAAAGAATTTTCTAGTCTAGTACAAAAGAAACCACGGTTCTAAATATCCACCTCGGGATCTAGGTTCCCCTCGAATCGAGCCTCCCAATGTCCCGGCTCGTCGATGCCGAGATCCTCCTTTAGCACTAAATCTGAAAAAATATAATTGTAGGGGATGAGCACGAAGCTCTGTAGCAAAATCTTCACAAACTCAAACAAGGTTTGTAAAAACATATAAAATGGGTGGTCTCATTTCACAAATAGCATACATAATGTTTGAAGTAAAACAAGGACATTTAACAACGGATCTCAAGTTTAAATAACAATACTAATATAAATATACCATAACAACCAATTCCCATAAACATCCATTTCAAAAATATCATTATTTTCCAACACATGATATACTATTGTTCTCTTAGGAATGAGCATCCTTACAAGGAACCTCTCACCCTCAAGGTTTGAGTTATTCAAGCATCCTTA
>CM042190.1:17797347-17807910 GCA_023539305.1 Ilex asprella | reverse complement strand
AGGATATCAAGAATCAATGATTTATAGCATACATATAAAATTTAGAGTGTAAAGAATACATATAAGTAAACCTAGCCTCAATGTAAGAGAAA
The DNA here is from genome assembly GCA_023539305.1 of Ilex asprella. NCBI lineage: Eukaryota > Viridiplantae > Streptophyta > Magnoliopsida > Aquifoliales > Aquifoliaceae > Ilex > Ilex asprella. The sequence continues at coordinate 17,807,818 of CM042190.1, read as the reverse complement.
GAGAAGAAATCCCCTACCTTGTGTTCTTGGAAACTAGGTTTTTGATCTTGGATAACCCTTTTTGACTCTTGTTTTTCTCTTCCTTCCTTCCTCTTTTCTCTTCCTTTCTTTCTCTCTTAGGGTTTCTAATGTAGGAGTGGCCGAAATAGGGCCAAAATAGACGACCTTGGGTATTTATAAGGCTAAAATTGGACCAAGGTCGCGACATTAAATGTCCAGATTTTTATCGGGTGTACCGGTACCCGGTACCGCTACCAAAAACCTTCTGGAATCGGGGTACCAGTACCCGGTACCGGTACCATTTGGTACCGGTACCCAGTACCGGTACCAAAAACCTTCTGGAATCAGGGTACCGGTACTCGGTACCGATACCAAAAATCTTCTGGAATCGGGGTACCGGTACCCAGTACCGGTACCAAAAACCTTCTGGAATCGGGGTATCGGTACTCGGTACCGGTACCATTTGGTACCGGTACCCGGTACCGGTACTACTCAGCAGACAGATTCTTCCTCCGTCTTCCAAGTTTCCAATGCACTTCATATTACCTTTTCCAAGGTTTTTCGACCTTCCGGATTCAATGGAAACATTATCTTGACCTATAAACATTTAGAAACTTATCTAATAACTAATTCCAATCTCAAATGTCTTTGAAACTTAAACTTCTCAAATCCATTTGTCTCCCCATTATTCATTTCTAATGTTTTCACCTATGTGATTCATTCTTTCATCATTATACATATCCTCATTTTCACAATAATTATCTATCCTATAACTATATACATTTATAAAAGAAAATGCGGGGTGTTACAAAATATAAGCGAAAGCCTTTATTTATGTGAAACCCGAGAAATTTTGAATTTTTCAAAAAAAGGGCAAAATGGTAATTTGTCACTGTAATGAGAAAATTAAAATACGTGTTCTATTGACCTCGAATGACACAACGGACTTCGCCGTTGGACTCGTATCTCAGAATATAGTCACCATGTCGAATTTCGTTGAATTTTGAGATAAGTTAGAATTTTGCACGTAGATCAAGGCGATTGGGTGGCAGATGACTTCACCGAGGTTCCTAAAAGCGATAAACTCAGAATTTAATTATTTTTGATTAAATTTTCAAATAAAATTAAATTAAGCTTAAACCGTAATGTCATTAATCGTTTCGGGGCAAAATCAGACTCGATTAAACGAAGGACACGTGGCGCGATTTGGGCCGCGCATTTAAAATTATAAATAGGGGTAAATATATTAGAAAATAAGATTTCAACCCATTTGTGCACCCTTGTTCAGCTGCCCAAGAGAGAGGAAGAAAAAGAGAGAAAATAGTTTTCTTCAAGCTTCCTCCGGTGATTTCTTGGACTTCCGTCACTCGGATTCCGTCGAGACGGGAGAGAGAATCGATCACCGTCACGAGGGCTACGTCTACATACCAAATACAAGATTTTTCACCAAAAGATCCAAAGGGAGTATTTTGGAGAAATCAAAGCTAGGAGTCTTGGGTTGTGTTTTTGGAAGTTTTGGCACTTCCTCTACGCTACAAGAGGTAGGGTTCTTCCTACCTTGAACTATTCTTACCTAAGGTGTTGGTAGACTAAGGGGTAAATTATATATGCATATGTATTGATATATATATGTATGTCTATGGTGATGGGAATGGAAGAATGGGCGTAGAAATGGCTTAGGCTACTTGCTAGCTTGATTTTGATGTATGAGAAGTTACATATGATTATCTTGTAATTTAGTGAAATTTAAGGCATGTTATATGTTTTATGAATATTGCCTTGAAGGTGTTTGATGAAATGCCTTGAGTGTTTGAGAATTGTTGCTTTGATTGAATTAAATTAACATGCTTAAGTTATGTGATAACTTGTGAAATCATATGGCTACAATATGATTTATGATTAGAAAGTGTTTGTTGATGTATGCATGTATTGATATGTTGACATTGTGGTAAATATGATACTTATGTGCCTAGGATATAAATTTACCATGGATGTGTTGAAATTGTTCATATGACATTCATAGCATATTGAACATCATGTTGTTATGCAATGGTAAATTTCATTACATATGCATGAGACATCTCATTGCATGGGTGTGTGCATGGTTGTCGTCAATTCCACATATGGTGATTGACGCAAGGCTTGGAAAAGTTGGGCCGAAGATCTAACTAAGTCGCAAGATTTCATGGAATTGGGTTGGGGTAGCAAGAAGAGGCTAGACGACTTCTCGGGTGCAAGACCCGGTGATTGGGAGATGCACTCCCTTGGTTCGGTCCATAAAGTGTGTGGGTGTACACGGAACCCTTGGTGGAAGTCCATGAATTCCGTGTGGGTTGGATGACCTTTTGTGTGAGTCCATAAATGTCCACCCCCAAGAAAGACCCTAGTTTTATAAAAAAAAATGTCATCTGATGTGAACATAGATGACGGAATTGAAACACCTTGGCAATTGCATCGTGTTGTGAGAGTTGGGAAGAACTCGGATAAAGATGCATGAGTGAGTCTCATTTCATTCAATGGCATGACATTGTTGCATTCCAACATGTAGTGCATATTTTTGTATGGAATAATTAGTTATATATTGTATGTGAATGTTGCATGAGCATGAGCATCTAGGGGGGAGTAGCCTTTGTAGGATTTTCTCTACTGGGCGTTGGCACACCCTATAAGGAAAACATTTCAGGTGTGGATCGTATACCGGTGGATGACTCCTATGTAGAGCATCAAGGGTGAAGAGAGACCAACATGTGGTCTTCAACCTTGAAGATTTGTGAACCTTTTGGGTTAAATTGGTTTTTGGCATGTAAATATTGAAAACACATTTCAATACTTGTAATAGAACTTGTACAATTTATGTTTAATGTACAAAGGCATGTTCTATGAGTTTTGGATGAAATTTGAAAGGTTTGAAATGGGTTGGAAATGAAACAGCAGGCTTGGAAGAATTCTGGGCGGGTGTTAACGTTTGAACGGTGTTCACGTTCGAACATCAAGAACTTACAGTACTTTGATTTTTCCTTCAGTGAATAGTATTTTTAGCAGAGAATCAAAGTACTGGGAGCAACTTCCGTTCGAAGCCACTTCACGTTTGAACATCAGAAGCAGCCAACGTTCGAATGTCAATCCATGTTCGAACGTTGGGAGTTAAACTGAAATTTTTGAAATTTTAAAACTAAGTCCCTATGATTTTGGACTTTGATGACTTAGTTCCCAATAATATAAATGAACACTAATTGAGGTATATTGAGGTATGTTGGACCTCGGTAGATTTAAGGATAACCTGTACACGAATTATACTTGTGATTTATAATCCCGACTTAAGGGATGCTCCTGACGTGATGTTGGGTTGTGTGACACTCACGGGTATTTTCGCGGGTTGGCGGGTGGTCAACGGTCAACAAAGGACCCCCGGATTTTGGGGAGTCACAATTTAATACATAAATATGTACAAGAATGACTTAGAGAGGTGGTGTGGAAGGTAGAAAATAAAGGCTTTTGTACAAGAGACAAGGGTTCAAAGAGGGTGCAAGAAAGGAAGAAGAAAGAGAGAAGTGAGTCTCAGATGCGGTACTCCATAGGTCGGGCCTGCATCACTTTAAATAGAGGCTGAATTTGAATTTCGGATTTCAAAACAAAAAATACTATTCACAACTTTATAGTGTTCACTACTTTAATAATTTTCATTGACGTCAGTGCATACGTCAGCAATAATGTAGATTACTATACACTTTTTACTATTTATAGCGTTAATAATTTATAGTGACCTCAAGGCGTGCGTCACTTCTTCAGGGTCGGCTTTATCAAAAAATTCAGTTTTATCTGATCATTTCCTGTAAAGAAAATTATACAGCATATTGTCGTCATCATCATGAAGATTTATCTTCATATCATCCTTTAGCAAATCTTCATTTATATCAATATCACCTTTAAGAGTGGTATATCCCTGGGAATCCATAAAGTCATCATCAGAGTCAATAGGAGTAGAAATTTTTCTATCTTCCTCCTCAACTTTATCTTTCCCTTTGCCTTTTATGGCAACTGTCAAAGTGTTAGCAAGATCCATCTTCTTGGTTTTGTCTATACTGAATGTAGTTATTACTTGATACCAACAAGTGGGAGGATCAACATAAAAACGCGAAATATGAGCGCAAGCTTTTATTCAATACAGAAATATGTCCAAGAATGATTTACAGATGCGGTGTGGAAGGTAGAAGATGAAGGCTTTTGTACAAGAGAGAAGGGTTCAGAGAGGGTGTAAGAAAGGAAGAAGAAAAAGAGGAGTGAGTCTCAAATGCGGTACTCCACAGGTCGGGTCTGCATCCCTTTAAATAGAGGCCAAATTTGAATTCCGGATTTCAAAACAAAAAATACTATACACAACTTTATATTGTTCACTACTTTAATAATTTACATTGACGTCAGTGCATACGTCAGCAATAATGTAGACTACTGTACACTTTTTACTATTCATAATTTTAATAATTTTATAGTGACGTCAGGGCGTGTGTCACTTCTTCAAGGTCGGCTTTATTTGATCATTTTACTGTAAAGCAAATTATACAGCATATTTCTATCATCATCATGAAGATTTATCTCCATATCATCCTTTAGCAAATCTTCATTTTTATTAATATCACCTTTAAGAGGGGTATATCCATGGGAATCCATAAAATCGTCATCAGAGTCAATAGCAGTAGTAATTTTTTTATCTTTTTCCTCAACTTTATATTTCCCTTAGCCTTTTATGCCAACTATCGGAGTGTTAGCGAGATCCATCTTCTCAGTTTTGCCCATACCGAATGTAGACATTACCTGATACCAACAAGGGGTAGGATCGACGTAAAAGCACTAAATAAAAGCAAAAGCTTTAATTTAATACAGAAATGTGTACAAGAATGACTTACAGAGGTGGAGTGTAAGGTGGAAGGTAGAAGATAAAGGATTTTGTACAAGAGAGAAGGGTTTAGAGAGGTTGCAAGAAAGGAAAATGAAAGAGAAAAGTGAATCTCAGAAGCGGTAGGAGATGCGGTACTCCACAGGTCGGGCCTGCATCCCTTTAAATAGATGCCAAATTTGAATTTTGGATTTCAAAACAAAAAATAATATTCACAACTTTATACAGTTCACTAGTTTAATAATTTACATTGATGTTAGTGTATACGTCAGCAATACTGTAGACTACTGTACACTTTTTACTATTCATAATTTTAATAATTTTATAATGACGTCAGGGTGTGCATCACTTCTTCAGGGTCGGGTTTATCAAAAAATTCAGCTTTATCTGATCATTTCCTGTAAAGCAAACTATACAGCATATTGTCGTCATCAACATGAAGATTTATCTCCATATCATCTTTTAGCAAATCTTCATTTATATCAATATCTCCTTTCAGAGGGTATATCACTAGGAATCCCTAAAGTCGTCATCAGAGTCAATAGAAGTAGGAATTTTTCTATCCTCAACTTTATCTTTCCTTTTGCCTTTTATGGCAACTGTTGGAGTGTTAGCGAGATCCATCTTCTCGGTTTTGCCCATACCGAATGTAGACATTAACGGATACCAACAAGTGGGAGGATCAACGTAAAAGTGCTAAATATGAGCGAAAGCTTTTATTTAATACAGAAATCTGTACAAGAATGACTTACAGATGTTGTGTGGAAGGTAGAAGATGAAGGCTTTTGTACAAGAGAGAAGGGTTCAGAGAGGGTACAAGAAAGGAAGAAGAAAGAGAGGAGTGAGTCTCAAATGCAATACGAGATGCGGTACTCCACAGGTCGGGCCTGCATCCCTTTAATTATAAGCCAAATTTGAATTCCAGATTTCAAAACAAAAAATATTATGCACAACTTTAAATTATTCACTACTTTAATAATTTACATTGACGTCAGTGCCTACGTCAGCAATACTGTAGATTACTGTACACTTTATACTATTCACACATTTACTAATTTTATAGTGATGTCAGGGTGTGCATAACTTCTTCAGAGTTGGCTTTATCAAAAAGTTCAATTTTATCTGATCATTTTCTGTAAATCTAATTGTACTGCATATTTTCGTCATCATCATCAAGATTTATCTCCATATCATCTTTTAGCAAATCTTCATTTATATCAATATCACCTTTAAGAGGGGTATATCCATGGGAATCCATAAAGTCGTCATCAAAGTCAATAGGAGTAGGAATTTTTCTATCTTCCTACTCAACTTTATCTTTTCCTTAGCCTTTTATGTCAACTGTCAGAGTGTTAGCAAGATCTATCTTCTCGGTTTTGTCCATACCAAATTTAGACATTACCTGATACCAACAAGGGGTAGGATCGACGTAAAAGTGCTAAATATAAGTGAAAGTTTTTATTTAATACAGAAATATGTACAAGAATGACTTACAGAGATGGAGTGGAAGGTAGAAGATAAAGGATTTTGTACCAGAGAGAAGGGTTCAGAGAGGGTGCAAGAAAGAAAAAAATAAGAGAGGAGTGAGTTTCAGATGCGGTAGGGATGCGGTACTCCATAGGTCAGGCCTGCATCCCTTTAAATAGAGGCCAAATTTTAATTTCGGATTTCAAAACAAAAAATATTATTCACTACTTTATATTGTTCACTACTTTAATAATTTACGTTGACGTCAGCAGATACATCAGTAATACTGTAGACTACTGTACACTTTTTACTATTCACACCTTTAATAATTTTATAGTGACGTCAGGGCGTGCGTCACTTCTTCAAGGTCGGCTTTATCAAAAACTTCAGTTTTATCTGATCATTTCCTATAAAGCAAATTATACAGCATATTGTCGTCATCGTCATGAAGATTTATCTTCATATCATCCTTTAGCAAATCTTCATTAATATCAATATCACCTTTAAGAAGGGTATATCTCTGGGAATTCATAAAGTCGTCATCAGAGTCAATAGGAGTAGGAATTTTTTTATCTTCCTCCTCTACTTTATCTTTTCCTTTTCCTTTTCCTTTTACGGCAACTGTCAGAGTGTTGGCGAGATCCATATTCTCGGTTTTGCCCATACCAAATGTAGACATTACCTGATACCAACAAGTGGGAGGATCGACGTAAAAGTGCTAAATATGAGTGAAAGATTTTATTTAATACAGAAATATGTACAAGAATGACTTATCGATGTGGTGTGGAAGGTAGAAGATGAAGGCTTTTGTACAAGAGAGAAGGGTTCAGAGAGGGTGCAAGAAAGGAAGAATTGTTTTTTTCTTTTGAAAGTATTAGGGTAAGACTTTCTTTTTATCATAGATGCTTCTTTTGGTATATCTAAATGATAGGCAAACTGAGCACAAAATTTTCCAAGTTCTTTACGCCCAATTAGTCTTTATCTTTTAAGTTGTGCTTTAAGATTTAAGTCATTACAAAAGGCTAAGCCTTCTTAAACACTTTCAGAAATAAATTCACCATGAGTGTAATTTTTATAAGGGATTTTAAATCCTCCATGTCTTTGTCTTAACATTATTCTTATTTTTTCAGCAAATAGACTGGGTAATCCTGATTTAAATTTTTCTTTCCAGAATTCATTATTAGCACCTGGTCTTAATAAAACTTTTGCCAAAAATACATTTTTATACCACTAAAAATGAGTTAATGTGAGACATCTTAAATTCATGAAAAGTTTTTTGCTTTTATCAGTGTTTTGTAAGCCTGTGCCTACAAAATGTTTTAATATAGTTTGAACTAATGTGTAAACAGAATCTTCTTGAGTAGTTATGCTACCATCTTCTGCTGTTGTTTTTTTTTTACTGCATTTAAGATTTCATTTTGTTAGGTTGGGCTTAAATAGTTATCGCATCAGCCTCTTAATTGAACAGTGAATCCTGCAGTCATAAATTTAGCAGTAGAATGATCTGGATTACGATTAGCACGACATATCGAGGCATACATTAAAATTTTATGTAAAACTTGGTGAATTACATATTCAGACATGCCATCAATATTCCATTCATAAATTGAAGAGGCATCATATGTCTGTTGATCAACAAAAAAGTTTTCCTCATATAAAATATCTTGAGGTGTTGCTCTTTGATAATAAGCTCTCATCGGAGGAGCATGTGAATAAGTATTATTTTGATATTTTAGTTTAGAAAATCTAATTTTATTTATCTCTTCAGACTGCATTTAGTGTAAAGAATCTTCAAATTGTCGAACTTCAGTTTCTGATTGCTCTACACTTTCTGCCTGAGAGAGTACATTTAATGATAAATTTTTTAATTTATTTTTGAGTGCATTTATGAAATCAGCTTCCATTTTATTATGAAGATTAAAAGAGGAAGTATTCATTGGTGGTTTTATATTTACCTTTTTAACATCCTTTAAAAATTTAGAAGATGTAACTTCTAATTTATTTTTATTTTGGTCTTTTAACAAGTTTTCAATTTTAGTCAAATGTTGTCCTATAACCTGTAACCAAACATTTGTATAATTATTTTGTTTTATAGCAGTAGTAGTGCCTGAATAGCATGCATTCATAACAATTTCTTCAATCATTTAAATTTAATTTTATAACTTTAGTAGTTGGAGGATAAAAACTATTTATAGTTTTTCCATCTAAGGTTTCCCATTTATGTTGGAATTGTTCAATTACATTTAATTGTTCCATAGTATGGAGAGCATAATAAGTTAAAAACCAATTAACAAAATGAATTATCCTTTTTTCCCTTTCTATATAAAGGTAAAATATTTCTTTATATTTTTTAAGTTCTTCTTTAGTCATGGTTTTAAAATACCATTTCCTAAACTCTTCGTATTTAGGAAGATTAAACTCTGCATTAATTTCTTTTCTATTAACAACAAATTCTTTTTGGTGTAAATCCATAAAGACTATGGTTGAAATCTGATCTCGGATGCAGTTGGATCGATATAATCTTCTTCTAGAGAATATTCATTAAAAATTTATTTATCCTGTCTATAAATTCCATGGAGAATCTGATCACAAGAAGTTTTTATACCTCCAATTATGAGTTCCTTTTTTCTTCTTCGATTTGAGACCGAAGAAGTAGATCTTCTAATAGGAGTATAATAAACTGATGAATTTTTGTTTTATTAGAAGATTTTAAATAATTTCTAGAATTAGTTTTAGCAAATTTTATCATGACATCACCCTGGGATGATTGGCCGATTTGAGTTATCTCTTTATTAATTTCTGATTTTTTAAGAACCACAGATTCCAATTGTCAGATTTCTGAAAACTAGATCTCTGACCATTTAATAGTCTTAGGAATTTCAATTTTATTTTTAATAGCATTTGTTTCAATTAAAGTTGTTTGAACTTTAATACTATGAAGTTTAGCTTCAGGACATAAAGTATTCCTAACTTTATAATATATTGTATAAGTGAAAATCATTATATATGTTCCATCTTTATAATTGTAACCATAAATTTAATATTATATGTCAAAATATCCAAAATATTTTTATCAGTTAAAGAAACAAATAGAACTAGAAAACAGTTAAAATAGACAGGACCAGTACTTAAACTGGACTGCATAACACCCATTAAAGATTGATCAAAATCAAGACATCTAACATCTCTTAATGCTAACATAAAAGAGGCATTTAATCATTTCAAAATTAATGGTTTTAAAGCAACTTGAATTAATCCAATATGCAAAAATTTATAATTTTTTGGAACCTTTAAGATTTATTTTTCAGTTAACAGTTGTAAAAATATCTCCATTTTGATCAAAAATAATGGTCCTTTTAATCGTTTTAACTGTTAAACTTGATTTAAAATCAAAATGTCAATATTATAGATTTTCTTAGTCGGGTACTGGGGTATATCCCAGTTTTGCAATTTATTTTCAATATCTGAATATTCAACTTCTTTCATATTTTTAACATAATCATATTTATGTTTATTATAGAATTTAAATAAACTTAGTACCATATTTATTGAACAACCAAACGGTTTTCTGTTGACCTATATGTTTCACTATTACCTTCTTCTTGTTGCTACTATAATTCGTCTTTTAATTCTACAACAGTACTGCTACAGTGACCATTGCCATAATAATTCTACATAATGACATTCTTAACCTCCTACTCTTGTTGTCAACGATTTACAGGGAACACGGGACGACTCCCAAAAAGTGTAACACCCCAAAATACACCTTGGACGGCATTACATTCTAATAACCATTTAAGCATGAGAGCACTAAGTAATCCATCAACATTATATCAACAATTTATATTGGAACAAAATTCGGGCAGAGTCTCCCTTGTACGGGGAGCTCTACCACAAAACTCAACCTGTGCAATTCTACTATAATGACCACACCGGGTCCATTTACTTACCATAAAATCAATTCATCAAATTTACATGTTATCCCAAAAGAATAGGCCAATCTATAGCCTTTACATCCCCAAAATCTAATAGCTATAGTAATGCAGCGGAATTACAAAATATGGCTAGGCTTTACATTGTTTCAAAATGATACCCTAGTCTAGAACAAAG
>CM042190.1:17775619-17792347 GCA_023539305.1 Ilex asprella | reverse complement strand
GGTACCGGTACTACTCAGCAGACAGATTCTTCCTCCGTCTTCCAAGTTTCCAATGCACTTCATATTACCTTTCTCAAGGTTTTTCGACCTTCCGGATTCAATGGGAACATTATCTTGACCTAGAAACATTTAGAAACTTATCTAATAACTAATTCCAATCTCAAATGTCTTTGAACTTAAACTTCCCAAATCCAGTTGTCTCCCAATTATTCATCTCTAATGTTTTAACCTATGTGATTCATTCTTTCATCATTATACATATCCTCATTTTCACAATAATTATCTATCCTATAACTATATACATTTATAAAAGAAAATGCGGGGTGTTACAAAAAGGCCTAACACTCCTATCTGCAAACAAACAGCCAAAACTTCTCATACGCGATTTTGGTGCAGAACCATAAGAAGCATAAAGAATAATCATTGTAACAAAATTATTCTAACAATTTCATAGGAGCAGCAGTCTAACAGAGTTAAATCGCAATTACATGAGCAATAAGAATTAGTAATAGATCAGCATATAAATCAACAGAATATACTTAACCTGCCATATATGGCTCTGATACCAAAAAAGGGGAGGATCGACATATGCACAAAATATAAGCGAAAGCTTTTACTTAATACAGAAATATGTATAAGAATGACTTACAGAGATGGCGTGGAAGGTAGAAGATGAAGGTTTTTGTACAAGAGAAGGGCTCTAAGAGGGTGCAAGAAAAGAAGAAGAAAGAGAGGAGTGAGTTTCAGATACGGTGCACCATAGGTCAGGCCTGCATCCCTTTAAATAGAGGCCGAATTTGAATTCCGAATTTCAAAACAAAAAATACTATTCACAGTTTTATATTGTTCACCACTTTAATAATTTACATTAACGTCAGTGCATACGTCAGCAATACTGTAGACTACTGTACACTTTTTACTATTCACAGCTTTAATAATTTTATAATAACATCAGGGTGTGCGTCACTTCTTCAGAGTCGGCTTTATCCGAACATTCAACTTTATCTGATTATATCCTTGTAAAGCAAATTATACAACATATTATCATCATCATCATGAAGATTTATCTCCATATCATCTTTTAACAAATCTTCATTAATATCAATGTCACATTTAAAAGGAGTATATCCTGGGAATCCATAAAGTCGTCATCAAAGTCAATAGAAGCATGAACTATTGACTCTGATGACAACTTTATGTATTCCTATGGATATACCCTTCTTAAATGTGATATTGATATAAATGAAGATTTGCATTTGCGACTGAAGTGGATCTTCTAATAGGACTATAATAAATTGATGAATTTTTTGTTTTATCAGAAAATTTTAAATAATTTTTAAAATTAGTTCGAGCAAATTTTATCATGACATCACCCTTGGATGATTAGACAATTTGAGTTATCTCTTCATTAATTTCTAGTTTTTTAGAAACCATAGACTTCAATTGTCAAGTTTCTAAAAACTGAATCTCTGACCATTTAATAATTTTAGGAACTTTAATTTTATTTTTAATAACATTTGTTTCAATTAAAATTGTTTGACCTTTAATATTATGAAGTTTAACTTCAAGACATAAAGTATTCATAACTTTATAATATATTCTATAAATGAAAATCATTATATCTATTCCATCTTTATAATTGTAACCATAAATTTTAATATTACATGTTAAAACATGGAAAATATTTTTATCAGTTAAAAAAATAAATAGATCTGAAAAACAATCAAAATAAACTTAACCAGTACTTAAACTGGACTGCATAACATCCATTAAAGATTGAAGAGGCATCATATGCATTTTGATCAACAAAAAAAATTTCTCCATATAAAATATCTTGAGGTGTTGTTCTTTGATAATAAGCTCCCGTCGGAAGAGCTTGTGAATAAATATTATTTTATATATCGCCATAACAATTGCAAGTTTGAGTCCAGGAATAAACTTTTTCAAAATGACGATAAAGCTATCCACCACGGAGCTCACACATCCCTTTACTATAGTTGCAACTTCAGCTGTTTAACACTCAAATTAAACAGACTCTTAAACATTAGCAGAAGTTCACCTTATCAGACCTGAAATCATGGTGGCCAAGGCAGATCCAAACCATTATCTTTTAGTCAGGTTGATTGAAAAAATATAGTATTAACCGGTGACACAACTTACATTATTGGTTCCCCTCACCCCAAAAAACAAAAAAAAAAACCGAAAAAAAGATACACAGTGCACAAGTTTGATATTTGCATCGCCCCCTCATTCTCTATAAATCCTATCCACTTGCAGACATACATACGGTTAAATATGTCGGGTAAATCAAATTTACAAATTAACATTAATGCAACCTAACAGTTCTACACCAGTCAACAGAAGCAGATAAATAGGATTTCACAAGAGGATCGAATGTGAGAGATAAACTCACGACGTTGTAGTCATGAGGGTGTCATCATCTAGTAGTGCTTCAATATCAAACATATCATCATAATCCGCTGGCTCTTCAGAACTGCTTGGAACATTATCATACACAGTCTGCGACAGGAATTAAAAAGACAAAATGTATGAGTTCAGGTACATCACCTTATACCAAAAAACAGAAAGAAAAAAAAATCTTCCCAATCTAAGGATTCAGCAAGGAAAGCTAACTTGAACTGCAGATATCTTTGAATGACAGTAAGTAATCTTTAATTTCCAAGGTGAGATTTAATATTATGGTTATTGTCGACACAACAATCTTTGTAAGAGAGCTATTAAAACCTATGATACGAGATTCAAGATTTATAGAGTTGAATTGCATAAGCATGTGTGCTATGAAGTAGGTGATTTACCCTTTATCAACAATGCCTTAATTGATTTACTATGCTGCCATCAGTTCTGTGCTGCTTCATGCTGTTAGCAAGAGCCAGCAAAATTGACATTGTGAGCCCATGAGGTAATGAATCATATGTAATCTCTTAATAGTCACAAGTGCGTGATCCAAATTTGACACAAATCTGGGAGGCCAAAAAGAGAGTTTGATCTAACCCTCTCATCTTTCAAAGAGAAGATGCAATACTTAGTATATCTAAGAAACACAGTTTCAAACTCAGAAAGGTAGGACGCACATTCTAAGTGGCTTTCGAATCATTAGAAAGTGAAAATACCTTAGTTTCCTTCATCTCTGACACAACATTCAGCAGCCTTCGGTACTGATCTCGTCCCTCTGGATACTGAACCATGGACTTCACCCTACTGAGGGCCTTTTGCAACCTTTCTTCTGTTTGCTTTCTGCCTTCTTTCAGGAAATCGTAGTCATCCTCCTTTGATGAGACGTCTTGCATTCTGTGGCCCTCAGTTAGAGCTTCTGGTTTGAATCCACGCAAACCGCTTCCTTTTCTCCTCCAGCGCAAAATTACCTTCTCCAAAATTCCAACAGACCATACAATAGGCTTATAATTCTTCCTCACCTGGTGCCCTCTTACATGGGCCTTTTTAGCATAAAAGCCAAGAGTTAGAGTTTTAGAACTCGACTTGAATGAAAAAATAATATGATAAAAAAATTGCGTGAAAAACGTAAGGGCGGATAGGTAGAGAAACTTCTGTAAAAGGACAGTAAATTCATTGCACCTGGATTTTAACAATTTGCTGACGGATTATCAAAAACTCTTTTCTGCCCTTCCAACTACGGAATTTATTTTGTATTCGTATTGCAGCAGCATGCACCGGCTCCTCATTTTGTCCTGCCCTGTTCTTTTTCACAGCAAGAAGTGAAAAAGCACGTTCCTCCTCCGACGTTCCAAAGTCGTCATCACCATACTCTTTTAGCTGCTTCTTTTGGAATGATTGCATCCTGAAGACTTGATGAATGCGAGCAGCAGCTTGAGTAGCATTACAGACGGCTGCTAATGAATCCTTCAATGATAATCCATGTGGCAAGTCCCCATCACTGACTGGAGTTGCAGTCCTCTCTGTAACTGTTTGTACAGCTTTTACCCCAGAAATCTCTCCATCATCACCATCCTTGGCATCCTTCAGCTTAAGTGATGAAAGGTGGAAGCTCAAGGCAGATTCTGCAAGATAACCAGCAATTCCTTTGTGTCCATTGCTAGAAGCTAGGTCTGCAGGCGTTCTTCCTGAAGGATACGTTGGGGTAGGATCCGTCAATGCCCCAGGATCTGCACCTAAAGAGATGAGGAACCCAACCATCCGCTCTCTAACATCACAAAAGTTCAAGGAAAACACCAGGAGGAAAAAAGTGCTCGTCAGAATCAAAGTCAAATTTGGTAATCCATAATGTTATCTGAGGAGAATTTCAAAACCCATCACTTGCATTCTCAAACCACCAACTAAATTATAACATTATAAACCCGAAAACTTTCTTTTCTTGGAGGTTTTCTTGTCCTCATAAATATAAAATAAGAAAAGTGGTAGTGTCAGAAGCACAGTCAGTTTAAAATATAGAAGTAAAAATAAATTCACGATCTCTTACCTGCCACAAGAAGCCGCCCAATGAAGTGCCGTCCATCCATTAACATCACGGAAATTGACTCTAACACCCGCTGCTATTGTAGGTGGTATAGCCCAGTCGTAACCGAGAGCAGCTGCAAAATGCAGCACTCCTTGGCCACCCTCGTCTAACACACTAGGACCTTTCCCACCTTCATCAGCCTTGTGAAGGAGCCATACATGCAACTTCTCCTTTAGCAGCTTTTGTAGCAGTTGCTCCTTTACTTTTTCAGCGGAGAACTCGTCCTCAGCTGTGAGCTTTAGCATCTGGTCCCACTCATTGTTGTCCTCTTTCATTAATGAATTGATTTTACTGCTCAACTCAGAATTGTCATCCACACTACTCGAGACACAGTTTTGGGGGCTGACCAATCCCAGAGACAATAATTTTGCAAACCGCATATGAAGAAGATTTTCACTAGAGCTACCACTATCCTCATCTAGAACACTGCAAACGCGGTACTCAAATTCTCGCACTTCACTACATGCTAACCTATTGGAAGTCGTTACGTAGAACGGAACCCTCCCAGCCTTGTGAAGGGGTGTATGACAACGGAGAACGCCATCTGCTATAACCTCCGCCGGAACTTCCAATTCCCCAAACATGCATGCCCATTTGTACTTCTCTACGTATTGTCGACTCTTCAAGAATCTCCCCATAATTAGGACCTGGTTGTGAAATATGCAAGGAACCATTATAAATTAAACCATTTAAATACCATTTCCTTGATAAAATATTTTTGCTAGGAAGCACAGCTATACATATTCACTTGGTCATTGGTCTAACATGTCATGAACAACTAAGACCCAAAAGTCAAATCAATGTAACAATAGTGCATGACAAATGATGCAAAATGTACCTTGACTTCTGATCCAGCATATGCCCAATTGGGTGAAAAATCAACAATGCTAAAGAGCTGATCCTGGGAGAGAGATGGACCCAGCATGTAGGTGTCTAAGTGCACCTCTGGGGCAATACTAGAATCACCAACTCCATCTTCACTTCCAACAGTATCCCAGTAGGCTTCAGAGCCAGTCTGCATATGTGTCTCATTTACATCTCCTAGTTCTTTACTCATCCATCGGTCAAAGCTGTCGAGCTTCTTCAGACCTTCCCTTCGGACACCATCTAACAAAGGCTGTTTCAAAGCTGAATAATCGGCTTTACCCTCTACACTCGGATCACTCTCCAATTTTGATTTCAGAAGGCTTCCACTTTCTTCATACATAAGCTGCATTTGAAGGTCATTCTGCATAGGATGCTTATTTTGGCCAGTAGGAAGTTTATGGCGAGGCTCCAGTGAATTCAGTAAATCCACAGAGTTAATTTCTTGTTCATGAAATCTAGAGGCGAGATCGAATGCTGAGTCTGGATGCAACTTCTGATCCATCGACCATTTGGATATGTTTGAAGAATCACCTTCAAAATTCTGTTTGCAAGTGAAGTTAGAGCCCAAACCCACTTGTATGAATTCAAATAGGCAAAAGATAGTCTTTACTGACTTGGTGCACAAGCATGTAACATTATACAGAGAAAAACAACCATTTATTATGAACCTTGTGGACAAAAATTCAAGCTATAAAAAAGTTGTGAAAAAAAGGATAGCAGAGATCATGCTCAAGTGTACCGCATGTGAAATCTTTCCTAGTACACTACAGTCAAAAAAACACCTAAGAACAATCAGGGTCCTTTGTACACAGTAACCAGAAACAGTACCAGAACATAGACCCTTATAAATCACCTCTTGATAGATGGAACATCTTTATACTCATACACAGACAGATGCAGTAGACAATGCACCCACCAAATCTAATTGACTTTTTTATTGGAAAAAAAATGTCAGTCAACATAAACAAGATCACCAAGTCAATAACTTCCATCAATATAAACTTGTGTCTAAAATTTCCAAAGTTGACTTCTATTAATTCAAGACCTCAAGTTTTGTTGCTAGATCTAATGATTCTCCTAAAAAAGAAGAGAACAGAAAAAGAAAAAGAAACAAAAAGGAAATACTTGGCAATATAGTCTGTTTAATAGAGAGAAAAACAAGAAATGAATCACTTAAACCCATGTTTAATGTAACTGTACATTGTACTAATTGTGACAATTCGATAAAGGAAAAAGGGAACTTGTGCTATACTGCTGAGCTTCCATCCAAATCCCTTAATCTTGATGAGAGCTTTGTGGAGAAACTTAAAAATTCTCTATTCTATTTGCCTATCTTCCTTGCCAAAACCCTAGCTGTACTTATTTGAGATTTGTCCTGTTAGAGCTGAGCTGATCTCAAGAGAAATTTATTTGGTATAGTGAAGCTCCATCTGAAGTCAAGAGCTTCATTACATACATCAATCTGAAGACAGTTAAAACGAGCGACCTGCTTTAGGATAGAAAAAGAAGAAGTTATCATACTTAGCAAGAGTTCAATTTGGGAGCAAATCCATTATTATGCAGGCAGAAAGCAACAAACAAGATGCTAAAGGCTTTGGTTCCCAAGCTTCTACAAGAATTGCGACAGGAGCAATTTTAGTACCATAGAAATGGAACTTTGAGAACATTCTGACAGGACCAAAATTTATGATCCCTTCATGTTTCAGTTGCACATCTCACGCATTACCATGCCAATGTCCTAAAACATTGGAAAACAGTTTTATCCTCTCATCTCGCAACTCTATGTTGCAAAGTCATGGGCGGCACGATTTGGTAAAAATGATTTAACACTGGATTCTAGAAAAAATAATAACAAACAAAGCAACAACTTGTGCATATCATACATACATATGTCTGTAGAATGCACGACCCCCTCTCCTCCCTCACACCATCACTTCTTTGGCATCTTAATAATGTTCATAAACTGCTTAACATTCAAATGATTCTTGTATAACCTTTATTTGATATATACTATTTTCCAGACAATTATGATAGAAGAAAGTTGTATTCTGTCTGATGTTGAAGGGTTCCACCCTCCAATTGTCAGCCAAGTATCTGAACTCAGAGGTTTTAATAAAGATCTAAGAGATTCTGAATATCATTCATTTCCTAAGAAACATCCCTGTATTTTAGCTGCCCATGGTTCAAGGTCACGATTCTGACTCTTGACTTGGGGGATACTAAGACACATTGGCTGCTGCATCGCGAAATGGTATCAGGCAATTCACCCGAATTACTACATAGGAAAAGAAGTTGGACATGACAAGAAAATTAGGCCAAATCATAACAAGATGGTGATAGTAACAAGATGGTATCAAGGGATTGCAAAACAATGACCCTGATGATTCACCCGAGTTCTTCGAAAAGCCTCCGAGCTAACCATGAGTCAAGTGAGACTCATAATTTATAGGGAATGTTTATTGGTCTCAGACCGAGGTGTAGTCATATACGACTCAACATAATTGTATCATCCAATACTTTGAATCATGCAGAAGTCATCTAAGGTATTCATCCATTTATTTAGGTCTTGCCATCTCAGGAACTGGCCAATACAGAACTTCAGTTTTGACTGGGTGCTACCCTAGGAATTATCTTAGTTACATGATCACTGAAATATAACGTTGAATTCACAATGAAGAAACTGTGTTGACATCAGTGCTACATCATTATCCTCTGCGGGAACAAGTGCAGTGAAAACAGAAATTAGGAAGACCATATATTCATGATGTCAGCATCTGGATGCCTCCAATGGTTCAATGAGACATCTCACAGAAAAATTTGTACATTTTTTTATCTCTCAAGTGTAATTTCAACCAAGTGGTTATGTACATATGCTAATTTTGTAAGCCAATTTCTAGTTAGAGGGTAGCTTATGCTGAAAGTCCACTACTACTATCCCGCTCCTATAGGTTGGGGGTTGTGTTTGCATGTGGAATGCTTTTCTGTCTACTGAGACATTATTCCTATTTGGAAGTAGTTCCTTGACTTCCTTCCTCAGCCCTCTTTTCTTCTCTGGCATTTCACAGCTCTCCCTTCCTACTACATCTCTATTTGGAAGTAGTTTCTTCCTCAGCCCTCTTTTCTTCTCAAGCATTTCAGAGCTCTTCATCGTGGAATGACTTATTAGGTTAACCTAGAGAAATCAACCACCACCTGACTTTATTGTTACAAGCTTTACCTCAAATAGACCATACTGAACTGTCACAACATGGCTCTTATGGCATCAAATTTTCCACATGGTTTCTATTATGTGATACATGAAGTCGTTAAATTTAAGGCACTTCCCTTGATGTAAAAGTGTAGAAATACTGGATCCATGAGAACTAATAAAAGCAGATTCGTCCACCACGTTGCAAAAGAAGCTTCTATTTTGCAAATTACTACGTGAATATATACAAATTGATCTAAAACATAAGTAACCTATCTTCCAATCCATAGAAATTAAATCGAATGCAACAACTAAGGACAAAAAATACGCATCCATTTGTATATTCACTTGTAAGATTAAGAAATCTCCTGCAAATGTAACAGTCCCTATCAGAATTGCAATTAGTTGTCAGTCAGATATTTACCACAGGTGTTGCCATAGGAACATGGACTAAAGTTTGAAAAGTGTGCAACACGGTATTTTAAATTAAATGTACCTGCCACTCCTCTTGCCCAGAAGGACGGCACTCAAACTCCTGCTTTGTACCACAGCCATCTGGGTAAATGTTCCCCATAATCTCATATCCTTGTCCGGGTATACCATCCATGGTACCAGATTGGGTAGAGGAAAGCGATGCCTGAAAATGGACAGATTGATATCCTGCACTACTATTTTCCAAAACTTTATCCCATGGTGTGAAGTCAAGGTGTTTTGTGGGATCATATGTCAACCCAGTATCAATACTGTTTTTAACTTTATCACCTTGGGAAAGTGAGACAAAATCCGACTCAGAAATATCTGGAAACTTTCCTTGATAATCATCTGTTAACATATACCAATATTACCATCTTTTGACAAATGGCAGTGTTCAACTATTGAAAAGCAATACAGGAATGAAAAAAGGTAAAATATAAAACAAAACAAAGAGGTGAGGGTATTGTACTTGAGATAGGCACAGGATAATACGGGACAGAGAGTCCATCAAATTTGTCCATCCCAGGTGGTTGTGAGTCAAGAAAAGAGCCAAGTTTGGAACTTGCTTGGTGATTATATGCTGGAACAAATTTCAATAACAGTGAATGACCGAAGAAGAAAAATCATTTGACTCCTCATCCACAAAGTAAATGACATTATTAACACAAAATAACATTGATTAATGAATTAGGAACAGAGGTGCTCTTTGATAAACCTGAAAACTGCACACTCTTACACAGTTGAACTAATTCTTTTATCAAACGCACCTGACTCAGCATCTTCAAATTCTGAGGCCTGGGCACTGTTGAGGCTATTAGTATCTGTAACTTGTGACGTTACTTGGTAATTATATGGGTGAAATTTTGAAGACACAGAACTGCCCACCTCGGAGTTGAGTACATCTTCGGATTCTTGTGAATTTAGAACAGCTTCTTCCGCACCTCTAATGCGGTTAAAGTTTGTCCTATTTCCCTGACATCAAAAACAATTTGCAAAAGAAGGTCAAGCAGAAAGAAAAATTACAATTTCGTACAAATATTTGGGAAACGACCTACAGATGTCACATGAAAGGATCTACATAGGACATGGCGGCCTGATTTCAAAGCAATACTCCATTCAAGTCACATGGCCAAAGTTCAAAAAACATGAATACAAGAATTGTGTCGACGATGTGATCATATCAGCTCCTGTGTGAAATCTATCAGACTTTGAAATATAAGTGGTTTTGCATGTTAATAACCTTTTTAAGATTAGATATTTTTAAAGAAAAATCATGATGTCTTGCCCCAAATACAGAAGTTAGTAAAAATCCATTTTCTTAGCGAGACTTTAGTGAAATAGCTCATTTTTTGGAATGTTAAGACATTACCAAGAAGTCAATAACTAATTGTTTGGATTATCCTATCAGTTTTAAAAACAAACCGTGAACACAACATAAAATCAACATGGAATTATCAGAATTGGGTTTAGCATTGGCAGGTTTGGTTAGTAAAACTGGTAGATCTGCCAAACCCGTCAAATAAGAGGGTCAACACAGCCGACTGAACACGACACAAACTTGGCCAAAATGCGGTTTATACAAGACAGAAACCCAATACATTATGAACCCGACTATCCATGATTAAAAATGAGTGAGGTATTTGTTGAGCAAAGTTTGACATGATACGACCCACATGAATAGGAAGCATGAAATGACATGACCCAATGGACGACCTAGTGTAAATAGAATGTAAATAAAAAGAAAGAAAAAACAGAATAAAAAATAAGAATGAAAGAAAATAAATAAAGGAATAATAAAAGGATAATGAAGCATGTAAATTATAACCTTTACTTCTCGGTAATGGACAAGAACTATGTGCGAGAGCTCCCTGCAGCAGGGGTCAACCATATAAGAAAGATATCAGAATGCTTCAGCAAGAAGACCTTCTAAGATGGAAGCTAAAAGTAACAAATTTGTAAGAACATCAACCAAGTATGATAGCACCATATACTAATTGGAGTAGTTGCATTACATTAGTAGAAGCCAACAACAAGCAACTACACAAACACCACCACCAAACAGCAGATCATCTCAGCATGGCAGCAAAAAGCAGCCCAGAGAGAGAGTACAACATGGGAGGAAAATTACAATCTTCTGACATAGTTGACTATGAATAATTTCTCCAGTCCTCAATCAGCACAGAATTCATTGGAGGGAAGTATAAATTTTAATCAAGACAAACAGATTCAATACATCACAGCAGAAAAAAATTACACATGCAGCTTTTCACAAGACTCTATTCTGGCTTTGAAAAATATGAAAACTAGTATATAGCCACAAGCAAAACATGAGAGAAAACATGATTCCGGTGTACACGGCACTCATTTTCAGATAAAAAATGATTATGATGTCAAATACATTAATTCTAGGAGAGAACATGACTACGGCATCAAATGAAATATATCTTAAAAGAAAATGAAGATTTGTGTGTCAAATGCTTAAATTTAAGAGAAAACATGATTTTGTTGTCACATGCGCTCAATTCTTGGGTAAGTCATTATTCTGAATTCGAATGCACCAACTCTATGCTCTATCCGAATAAAAGAGCCATAAACTATTTGCCTCAATAATCTACTTCCCCTCTTATTTTGTTCCACAAGTCATGTATGAATAGCCAAAGAATCATTTTTGTGTTTAGCTCAAAGCATAATAGACACATGTTAAATGCAGAAAAGATTGAACGCACTCACTCTTCAAGCAACCAATAGCTGCGCCTTTGAAAATTTTCATTATCTTCTCCATGGGCATAGTAGCAATGCAAAACATCAACACTTCCGGCCTGAGAAAATGTTTATCATATATACATTAATTTGGAAGCATGGACAAAATTTTACAAGAACGATAGCATCTTAAACAGAATAATGCATTCACTTGCGAAAAAATATCAGCAAATGCAACATCATTTGCACTTACCTTGAGCCTTTCATGAGCTTCTTTCACCGTTTTTCCATCTTTTTTCTTCCTCCAATTATGGCCATCTTTTCTAAAGTACCTTAACACCTTTCGATCAAAAAGAAAAAGAGAACCATCTGAAAAGGACATGCGTGTCAATCTTTAATATGTGGAAACTGTTAAATAAAAGATCACCTAATGAACATAATGCCATTTTTTAAATCACAGCATTACACAGTAAACTCACTTAAAACATGGCTATGAAAATATCATTGAGCCTCTGACTTTTAAAATCATTAGCTACAGATAAACACAAGAGCACACCTAAAAGAGACAGACAAGTCACGAATATGGAACTGCAATAAAGCTATAGAAACTGCAAAAGGGATCAGGAAAATCTTGCTTTAAAAAATTGAACAAATAAAAATAAATAAACCAAGAGCATCAATGACAAACTTAGTAATATAAAATCAATCAACTGTAATTGCAGCACAGAAGATAGTTATGTTTATCATCCCATTAGTTATTTGACAAACGATAACAAAGCAGGATCTTCACTACTGATGGGAAACAGGAAAAAAAAAAAAAGAGGAACAAATTCTATCAGCACGCAGTTGTGATAAATGTTTTGGAAACAGATGAACAACTCAATCTCGGTCAATATCAAAGGGTTGCAAACCCTAGTCTCCAACATGATGTTGATTGGAAACATGAAGTAATTGTACTTTGCAGTGAGAAATATGCTGAAACTAGGATTTCGACTTTAGAATAGAGTGCCACAGAGAAAGAAGTAAACAGTTACAAAAAGATAGAAAAAAAAATAAGTTGGAGATAAAGCAGAGAAAGCAATAGAAATGTGCAAGATAGTTGTTGAGTTGAAAGTAGAGAGAGAGACAGTGGTGGAACTAGGATTTTGTCAGTGGAGCAATTCAAAACTTTCCCGCACTACATTGTTATAAAAAAAATTACTCATATTCACAAACTTAATGAAAAGATTTAATATTATTGAATGTCAGTCTGGTCAATAGGTCCGTCCTACAGACAACATATGGCTACATAGGGGTCAATAACTACTCTTTGAATAAAGCACCAAAAGAACTTTTTAGCGAAAAGGAAGAAAGAGAACCCAATAAAGATATGCTTATAATTAATTTCCTAAAAACCATTCCAATGTGTAATTTGTAAAAAACAACAATATTGGTCCAAAATAAAATACGACCATACCAACAAAAATAATCAAAAAAATTAACAACACCACCACATAAAGAAAATGAAGAAGAAGAATTCAATATCCAACTGTCCGAGAAAGGAAATACTTGCAAAGAAATGTTAGGAGGAGGTAGCTAAAAAGAAGCTCCACATCCAAAAATGATTTGTATCTACACGGATGGTTGACCTTGTAGCATGTAATAAAAGGATAATGATTCAAGAGACTAGTCTTCAAATAACCAGTTGCTACATAGACTTCATTTGAGCATCCAACACCCAAACAAATTAAACTGAAGTTCTTGTAACTTGGACCAAAGAGTACTTTCAGCACTCAACCCATCCACAAGATCAGGGGATAGTAAAGAAATATTGCCTCAAAAGTTTTTCTGTGCGCTCATTATTATTAACCAATGAAATGTAGATAGCAAACTTACTTGGAGGCCTATTTGCAGGCTCTGGAGCAATACGAAACTTTTTGTAATTTTGAAGGATTTCACAGATTTCAGCCGGACGTAGCCATCGATGCTGTGCTTCTAAGAGTATCTGCTCAATATCTGCATTCAACCATAATCTCAGTCAGTAGATCTGCACAAAAAATAAAAATCAAATATGCATGCACAAAAGGAATCAAAGATAATGAGAAGCATCAACATACTAAGTTAAACCAGTTCTAATTTCAACCATTCCAAAAGCCACTCGTTATCCACATATAATAACACTACAAATAATAAGCAGGAAAAAGAAAAAAGCCAAGAAAATAAGAGACATTAAATCACAAAATTGATTAACACTTCATCCATCCATTCCAAAAGCAACGATTTGAACATATATAATAGCATTACAAAGAAACTTCAATGTTTGAAACGCGCAACCTACAAGTTACCATCTCTTTCTCATTAGCCAATTTATCTGCAATTGCTTTCACCTCCTTATTCACCTAAATTCCTTCTAATCGCAACTCCATAGTTCCATCTCCTATCACTGGTTTTCTATCCACTCCAAAATGATTTTCTCTTTTTTTTTCATTATTTGCGACCTACTGTTTTCTAACTCTGTAACTCCCTTTCCAGTTCTCCCATCCCTAGAGCCATTCCTCAATGTGAGCTTGTTTTCTTACCATATAAGTGTAATAACAGAACCTGAAAATTCCTAGAAACGAAAAAGGATTTAGGAATTCTTAGCTATTTCTCCAATTTCCCATCCTTTCAATCATGTTCGTAAGATGAGAAAGTAAGACGTCAACTTAGCTGCTAGGTGTGTTGGCGAATATACCACATGTGCTTTAGTAGCAGAAGACATGCAAAGTGAAAAACTGTTTTAGGTGTTAAGTGACTGGACAAGCCAATCAAATTACCTAAAAGATCAGCTTAGCTGCTGGGATTTTAGCAAATATAGGACATGTGATTTGAGACTTTTGAGTATATAATGTTCACAATCTAACAGATTGCACAGCCTCAAATATGGATAGAACGGCTACCAGCCAGACATGTTTATTATTTCCCCATCAAGCAAACCAATTCCAATATGATGAAAATAGTAAAATCATCTTCTTTTTAGAGTTGCTTGTCTTCTGCAAAAAGAGATTACTGGCAAAACTCCCCTTTCTTCAGTTTCAAAGTCCATCACTGCAAAAGAAAACATCGAGTCTCTCATAACGAATCAAACATTCTTTTCACTTAAAATTTCGTTAGGGCTGTTGTTTTGAAGTATGACATTCATGCCTTGGAATTGGAACCATATTTGCAATCTGTAACTGAATGCCGTCTTCAATTCCACTTCCATGCTCCTAAACGCAACATAAAAATCTGATTTTTCAATAATTTCCTAGAAATCCAATAATTCCCAAATCACTCTAAACATGTGCGTGTATCTAAAACTAACACTAATGAATTCCAAACCGAACTCATTCCCAGTGACTCACCCCAGTAGAAATATACTACAAAATTCAGATAATTTCAAATTCAGAAATAGCTACGCAACTATAATTTACCTTCAGATAAAAATAAAAAGAAAAAGAAAAGAAAAGTTATCTGATAAATCTCAGAAGTACTGATTGAAAAGGAGTTGAAGAACTGACCTAATTGAGTTCCCAGAGCATATCGCCGACTCTCGCTCTCCGCCATAAACTCGATCAATCTTATACGTCACCGATTCACTCCGATCTCAAAACTCCAGACTTCATATACGATACAGCTTATACAAGTCGGAGCTCGCCTCCTTAATTCAGTCAAAGTTGTTAAAGAATCACTGTTAACTAAGAATGATATGAGATCACGACACGATTGAGTCAAGATCTTCTATGCACTGTAGTACAACTCAGGTAAAAAATATTATCGGGGAGAGAGAGAGAGAGATAACGGCTAAAAGAGTGTGAGGACGAAGTTACAGAAGAAGGTGGGAGGGAAGGTCACTCAGAAGACCGCCGAAATGGAAAATACACTCGTGTTCACACGTAGACGTCAACCTCTTTTTCTTTCTTCTTTTTTTTGGTACTTAAAAGATTCTAAAACTTCTAATTTACACATTTAAAGAATAATTTTCTTACATTATACCCACAACGTCATAAAGCTGTTCAATGTAGACCTCACAATAGCTACGTAAATTTGACGAAAACAGCAGTAAGAGTGAGTTAATATGGGGACCACACTTAATCAAACTAAATTATTCGAATTTGACTTGAGTTCGATTTGAATTTGACTTGTTTAAACTCAGATTTATTTTTTAAGGCCCCGTTTGGTAACCTTTTCGTTTTTCGTTTTTTAAAAACAAAAAACGAAAACCAAAAACGATTTTTTTTTGTTTTTAAAAATTGCCCCTTATTTATCAAACGATGACAGAAACGAAAAACATAAACGGTTACCAGAAGAGTTTTTTTTTCTTGTTTTCTCTAAATATCAAAATAAAAATAAAAAATAAAAAATTTAAACGTTACCAAACCGAGCCTAAACAAGCATAAATTTGAACAAAATTTCAGACTCGTTTAAAAAACAAGTCCTACAAGTTCAGCTTAAACTCGACAAACTCAACTTGTTTATGTGTAAATATTCGAACTCGACTTATTTTTGACTCGTTCAGGCTAGACTTGTTTTTTAAACGAGCCGAACTTAAATAATTTTTTAAGCTCGATTAAGAAACAAGATTTTCAAGCTCGACTCAGGCTCGTTCGATTAACAGTCCTAACCATAGTGTAATTATTTTATTATATATTAAGGCACAAAATGAAATAATTGATTTTTAAGAGTATAAATTAAAACTTTTGGCATGCAAAATATTTTTTTTAATTACAAGATGGATCATTTTTTTAGCAAGTATTTCGTGACGGATTAGGAGGTACCATCTTACTACAAATGGTATTAAAAAAATTAATACGGTAGTCAAACCCTTGATAGAATCTCAAAGCGTATATTTTATTCCTTTTTTATGTGAAAAAAGTGGACATTAAAGATTAAAAGAAGAGAAACAATAAAAATATGTGATTGATTATGTGTTTACGTGAGAGATATTAGTTGAGGATTAAAATTTTGATTATTACCTTTGAGAGACAAACTGATGGCGTGTTTTGTT
>CM042190.1:17749410-17760619 GCA_023539305.1 Ilex asprella | reverse complement strand
TGTATATGCCTGAATGATGAAGTAAATTCTTTTGGGATATGAAGTTATGTAGTTGCTCTCATGATTGTAAATGGTTTTTAAATAGTAATACTGCCAAGGTGTATTTTGGGGTGTTACAAGACTAGATTGGGCTAAACTAATGTTGGGCTCATTAAATGAGAACTTTGGGTCAAATGAATGCAAGTTGTTTGATGGGCTTGGAAGAATTTTATCCTTACCCAAAAGTGGATATATTATTTCGGGTCTTTTATATGGATGATTCTCTGATGTTTTAAAACTAGGTCCCTTACCTCTTCCAGCCTCAGTTTGAATTTTTCTAGCAGATAAATATATTATAGCATCATCCAAGGAAACCAAATTAATGCCTGATTTACCGCCTATCAACTCTGTATTCACTTCCAAATATGGGCCTTTGACGTCGCCTACTTCCATGGGAGTACTCTTCCTCATGTTCTGAATTAGTGGCTCATTAACCACCTCATCCAGTGAAGAGTAGGAAGTCATTGCCAGTGATATGCTTTCGCCTCAGATCGGCCTATTTGCAGTGCTGCCTCCTGGATTGGTTTTATAAATCAAGGAACCTTTCTTGGGTTTCTCTCCATTAGCTCTCAACCAATTACCAAATTGCGAAGGTCCATGGTTGGACAAGTTATGTGAACTTAGTCTCACTAGACAGTCTCTTTCCCTATGTCCAAAATAACCACAATGAAAACAAATGTTTGGTAGCTGTTCATACTTGAAAGAAAATTGGAAAAGATTTGCCATCCATTCCTTTGGATTCATGCTCCTAATGAGAGCTTTTGACACATCCAGCTCTACTCTGATACGCAAAAACTTTTCCCAACCAGCACCCTCATTGTTCAAATCAGCATGTATGTATGTACCCATTCGATCCCCTATGATTTTACAAGTAGCCAAATTCATACTGTTAAGAGGAAGATTATAGACTTGAATCCAAAACGGGCATCGACTGATATGTACCTTTGACACTTGTATATTGCCATCATATTCCATTAGCAGCACAAGATGATTATCAAACGACCATGGCATCCCTTCAAGCACCCTTCTCTTATCCATCATATTGGTAAACTAAATTAAAAACAAGTTATCAGACAAATCTTTGAACACTGTACTCAGAGAGTTCCAAACCAATTTCATCGTGCTCTTAAAGGCCGCCCTATTGAAAGGTCAAGCCGTCAGCAGGCTCCCAAACAAACATAACTTACCCTTCTCATTCATAATTCCATCATCATTATTAGCACTTTGTAGATCTGATTGTTCCTCCTCTGAAAGTTTAAAGGATAACCACAATTTCTCCATCTCCTCTTCCATAACCGACTCTCAGACCACGCAACATAAATACTTTATAACTGCTCAAGCAATTAGTCAGCAATGAGTCTGATGAGTATGATTCAAGACCTATAACCAAAAAAATGGGTTAAGAAAAATTCATGAACGTTACTAGAAGAAGAAGGAAGGAAAAGGGGTGAGCCGAAAAAGCAAAATCGATGAAGAAAAGATCAAAGCTGAATCGAAGAAAGAGATTAGATGAAGGGTAAAGAGGAACAGATGAAGAATCGGATTTGACAAAAAACTTCACCAATAGAAACCCTAAAAATCAAAGAGGGTTTAATGAAAATATTATGCACTAAAATATGGGAAATATGGGATTGATTGTAAATAAAGATGACTTTTGGCTGATATGAGGACTCCCATCAGGAAAACCTAAGGAAGACGGAAGCTCCATACTCACAGAGAGAAAAACCTCTAACGAGAGAGGACTTGAGTGTGTTTACTTTAGGGTCCGTATGGTTAGAAAGAAAAAGATGATAGAAAGTGAAAGTGAAAAAAAAATATTTTCCTGTATGTGTCTGATTAAGATGAAAATTTTGTAAGAAAATTTTTAAAAAAGTTCGTTATGTAGTTTGGAAAGCAAGAAAGTTACAAGAAATTTTATTTAATTGTTTGAATTACCCATAGTGCTAAGAAGAGTTGTGGTGCGTCAAAATAGGGGCAGAGTGGTAAACAATGCAACAAATAAATAAGTTTCATGGGAAAAAAAATTTTCTTGCAGATTTTGTAGGAAATAAAAAACCATCAAATATGAGAAAATCTGATCATGCGGGATTTTTTTTCCCAAGAAACATTCGTTTCCTGTTAAACAAATGCCAAATTTTATATTTTTTTTCTCTTTCGCCCTTTTCCACCATTCTCTTGCTAACCAAACAAACCCTTAGGCATTAGGAGAGAGGATTGGAAAAACATACTGCTTTGGCCCACCTTGTTCCATTTATTTTCATATTTGGTTAGATATTTTGGACCCGGTATTATAAATAATCCAGGCCCGAATGAATAATGCATTTATACCCATGAACACCTTCTTAAATAACCCACCAATAGTGGGTTAAAATAATGAGGCCGGGGAGTATTTGTGCAAAATAAATTTTTATCCTTGGCAAACCTAGATAAGAGTGGGCCCACAAATTTTTAATACTTGAACCAAATAAAGGATAAGAGACATGATTTTAGATTTACATTATTTTCTTGGGATAAATGGGTATGAGATTGTCTGGACATAAAATACAAAATTATGAAAGCATTTGATGCATGTGTAGTTGACAAGCCTAAAATCATTAAAAGATTGTCATGTGTCAAGATTTGAAGAAAATGCAGGAAACAACCAGCCATAACTATGGTTTGAAAGAGGAAAAAATTGTATGGGAGTTACAAAGTCAAATAACTGTCG
Organism: Ilex asprella; assembly: GCA_023539305.1. NCBI lineage: Eukaryota > Viridiplantae > Streptophyta > Magnoliopsida > Aquifoliales > Aquifoliaceae > Ilex > Ilex asprella. The sequence goes on along the minus strand of CM042190.1, from coordinate 17,757,873 downwards.
ATAAAGGAGAAATCATTGAGAAAAGTGGCTATAAAAGAGGAAAAGCAGCAAGACAAAAGACAACTCAAACCCCCCCCCACAAAACCCACGATTAAGGCATTTAAGAGTAATTCTAGAGTCAATTTTTATAGAATAGTTAGTGTTGTAATCAAAGGTTGTTAAATCAGTCACTTTGTAACCGAAATCCACTCAATTGAATTAATAAAAACATATTTCTTTGTTAGTTCAGTATTTTGTACGTTTTGTTATCAAATTTCATCCAAGGAAATCTTGAAACAAGGCAGTATAATCCCTCCATAAGCAATCGCTTGAGAGATGTCAGTTGATTGAGGCATTTCTGTCAATCACAACAGATTTTAGAGCAATAATCTTTTGGCATGCTCGGTAGGACATTTGTACTAACTTGGATAAAAAAAGATGGTGTGAACAAGGAAGCACGATGAAATTCTGTTTGAGACTAATGAAACTATGAAAATGACGTCAGCTAATGGCAATTGTGAAGCAAATTCAAGGACCCCTCCTGTGGAATCTACAAACCTAGTGAATGGCTAGTCCAATGGTTAGGATAGTGTGCAAATACAAGAATTTGTGTAGAATCTGAAATAGGTATTGCATAATTCCAATTGTATCATTAGGCAACAATTATTTAATGTCATGCATGAGTCGATGAATGTCTCAACTCCAGTGTTCGGACCCATCAATCAAAGGAAAAACACTGCCACTAGAAATCCAGTGGCGAATGAGGGAAATACTTGTCCTATGGTATTCCTTATAGAAAATCAGAGGCCACCATCAATTGTTGCTAATGAGAGACCTAAAGTCCCATATCAAAATCAATTTAACATGCTATTTGATGGAGAGCCTGTAGAGGTTTTTCCAAACTTCTTTCCAAATTTTGGTGACCATTCAAGTGTTCACCTTGATCAAAAGGTTGCCCCCTAGTCTTGGTGAACACTTGAATGGTCACCAAAATTTGGTTTTCAACAGAAAATAGTTAGTAGAAATAATGCAAGATTTGTATGATTCTGGCCTAAGAAAAACTGAGAGACCTGTGTTCAGAAAACCTTACCCTCTATGGGGTAGACTACGAACAGTTCCCAAAGGGATACAAAATCCCAGAATTTCATCTCTTCTCAAGTGAAGAGAGCCAATCCACAATAGAACATGTAGGAAAGTTCACTTTCCAATGTGGTGAGGTTGGACAAAATGGAAATTTAAAAATGAAATTGTTCTCAAAATCACTTATGAAAACTACTTTCATGTGGTTCTTTAACTTGCGTGCTAAATCAATTCAAACATGGCAAGAGATGGATGAGCAGTTTCATGCTCAATTTTCCATAAACAAACCAAAAGTCTCGATGGAAGATTTGTCTATGTTAAGACACAAATCAAATGAATCTGCAGAACAATATATTGACATATTTAAAAAGGCTAGAAATAAATGCCATGTTTACTTGCTTGAAGTAGAACTAGTGAAATTGGCCCAAAGTAGTTTAAACTTCGAATTGCGAAAGAAATTCGAAGGAATGGAGTTTAGGGGCCTGATTGAATTCTCAGCCAAGGCTACTAGGTATGAAATGTTGCTCAGAGAAGAACAACAAAGGAAAAATAATTTATTTGTAACTTATTTCCAAAACTTCTAAAGGAGAAATTGAAATGGATGTGGCACAAGTCATAGGAAAATCACCAATCATGTGTGATACCCTAAAAAAAATTGAAAACCTTATCGACATGCCATCTAATCATTCTTTTAAGAAGGATATATTTTTGTCAATGCTTGATGCTCTCTTTAAAGAGATGATCAATCAAAAGTTCAGAATTTTATCTCAGTGACAAAGCATCCCACTGGAGAAAGACAGGAAAGAAAAAGAGTATTGCAAATGGCATAATTCATTTAGACATTCAACTAAGAATTGCTTCACCTTTAGAAATCTAGTGCAAGACCTAATACATAAATGAATGCTTAAGTATGCCATAAAATAGGAAGAGACCATGAAAATCAACAAGGATCACTTTTCCCAAGGAAGTAAACATTAATGTGGTTTTTGTTAATATGCATGAAAGTAGGGAATCTACCAGTTCTGTGGTTGGCAGAGAGAGAATTGTTCCCAAGATAAGGGTCCCAGTGCATAGCAGACTTGGCCTCAAAGAGGATGAGCTATTGGTTATGTATTTCAAGTGTGCAAAAGAAATAGTCAAACTTGATGCAATCCCACTGGATGATGTAGTCAAGGAATTTACTGATAAAGGACTCCAATTCAACACCAGATAAGGAGATATTCAAATTTACAACGGTTATGTAAAAAACTTTGATGGTGCAAACATAGGAATATTCTCAATCAAAGAAAGACAACAGCCTGGCCCCCACTACCTCCCAGAGGTCAAAATGAGGCAAGGGGAACCAGGTACAAAGACCAAGCAAGAAGAGGAAAAACACAAGGGATGAATCATTCTATTGGATCATTGATGGCTAAAGAGACTATTTGGCTAAAGATCAAAAGGCAAGAACACATAGAATAACAGTCCCAGAAGAGAAAAGGGATATTTGAGATCGATTCAAAGAATGGATCAAGAACAGTAAATCTCCCTGAAGTTCATGATGATAAGTGGCACCAAGTTCAGCACCCAAAATTTCCATTTGGGGTATGGTACCAAACACTCAACAGGACTTAGAAAATGAGAGAATACATGAAGTTTGCCGCATCCTTTAGAGGCTTACTCAAATCCTAGACCATCGACGGGGAACAAAAACCCTACTTGGACAAGGGCACAACAAAAAGAAATCAAGGAGGTCCAGATCAAACAAAATATATTTGATCTGTCTGAATGGGACACATAAAAAGTATCTACAAATTCATCAACAAAAGAGAAAGAGAAAATGGAAGAAGATAAGTGCATGCTCTCTGATGACGAGCTAATGATCTTCGAAAATATAAAGTCCTTTCTTAGAGATGATGCGTCATGTAACTTGATATTGGTTTTACCTAAGTCATTCAAGGCTAAGTCAATTGGCAGGAAATGTAGAGGATAGTACTGAGTATGTAGCAATGTTTACAGAAATAGTAACATAGTTTAGACCTGATGAAAAGTTTATAAGAATCGAGCAAGGAGACTACGGGGCAGATCTATATAATAAAGTATAATACAATTTAAATCTCAAAAGATAAACAAAATAACTTTTGTTATTTGCGGTTGAGACCGCTTTAAATTTTACTTTAAAGTTAATTTAACGGCTAATATTAACACCTCAAATTTAATAGGAAAAATAAGCCCCTAAGGGTATGTTTGGAGTAACTTTTTAAAAGTACTTCTAGGAATTATTTATCATAAGTACTTTAAAAAAAAATAGCGTTTGAAACTGCCCCACCACTACCACTACCACCAGCCCCACCACCATTGCTGTCGCCACTACCATCATCGTTATCGCCGCCCTACCATACCCGCCACCCTACCACTACCACTACCACCACCACCACCACTTCCCTTGCCCCATCACCACCACTTCCACCACCACCCCCGCCATCATCACTACCACCACCGCCCCACCACTTTCACATCCCCACCACCACCGCTACCGCGCGCTACCATCATCATCACCACTGCCGCACCCAACCATCATCACCATTGTTGTTACACCTTATTACCACCGCTATTGTCCCACTATCACTCCTGCCACCTCCACTACCACCCCCATGACTATCAAAACTACCACCACCATTGCTAACCCACCACTGTCATTGCCCCACCTTCACCCCCACTCCATCCTCACTGTCCCATCGCTGCCGCCACCACCACCACCATCGATTGCTACCTTCGTCGTCTATGGCCACCACTCATCACCATCGTTAATTTATTCTTATATTTATTATCATTACCACCATCATCCCACTACCACCATCATCCCACTACCACCATCACCCACCGTCAACACTCACCACCACCCGTCGTCATCCACCATCGCCACCAACTGCTGTCACCTACCCCACCACACCTACCACCACCACTTGTCATCGAACACTACTGTAGCCACCCACTGTCACCTATCCCCACCACACTTACCACCGTCGTCATTCACTATCACCTATCACACTGTCGCTTACAAGCAACCATTGTCGCCCATCACCACCGTCATCACCGCCCACCACAATTGTCGTCGTCCTACCACCGCCACTGCCAACCATCATCACCATCGTTCACCACCACCCACACTCATCACCACCACCGTTGTAACCCATCACTGCCACTACCATTATCGTCATTCAAAACCCACCACCAATATCACTGTTGCTCACGGTTGCTACCATCACGAAGTTCATCGCCTCACCCACCACAACCATCACCGTCTCCCACCACCATCACCACAACCGCTCACCCCCACTATAATCGGTTCGTAGATTTTTTTATCTTTCTTCTATGTTTGTGATTTAATTTTGGGTGTGAATACAAATATGTTGAACATTTTTTTTATTATTTCGTGTCTTTAGGCACGAAGAATAACTAATAGATTAATATTACACCCACCTAGGAAAGAATTGTCTAAACACCTAAGACTGTTGTACTTTCAAGCCCACATCGATGGTCAGCCAGTTAACAAAATCTTGGTTGATAAGGGGGCAATGATGAATATTTACCTTGAAGAATGTTGAATGTTTTAGGCAAAAAAGAAAATAATTTGCTTCATACTAACATAACAATATCTTGACAAGATCTTAAAAATTATTCTCCTTTTGCTTGAATCCAAATTTGTTATACCCAAGTGCAGTTACTCAAGTTGTAGTAATAACTCAGTGTTCTGCGAGGTTAATCCTCAGAGAATGAGCAAATTGAACAAAGTCTAAGAAAGAACAAGATTTTGATAAAAATAGAATTATTTGTAAAGGAATTTGTAAAAGTAAACTTGAAATAAATAATAATTTGGAAAAACATTTCTTAGTTTTGGGATCTAGATCTATTCCTATTTATCAAAAAATTATATTTATGCAATATTAATTATCTCACTTGATTTACAACATTAGTGTAGTCGACCAGAAATATTTCGATGAATGAATAATTGATTTGATTGACTTAAAAATAAAGTTTGAAGAACTAATTAAAATACTTATACGGAATTATAAATATTATTCATACGAAGAATATCAATCTTGTTGATAAATAATTAAACAATTATATAAAGTATCAAATTTTACTCAGAATATTCAATCAATCGAATAAATAAAAGATTTAACATTAAAATAAAAATAAAAATTACATAAATGTAACGATCCAAATAAATAATTACATATCCATCAACCTTAATTAAAAAATGCAAAAAGATTATTCACAATTCATGAGTGAATTTCCAAAAATTGTGACAAAAAATAAAATAATAAAATAGGTTGCTAGATTGGGAAAAGAACAGATCCCCTTACCACTCATAAAGATGTTTTTATTAGTGGAGCAACGCTGGTACAAGCAAAGATGAATTAGGAGTCTTTGACGGGTAAAAATTCCCCATCCGGATCGATCCATATAGCAAATGATCCATCCCCCATAAGTTTCTGTTCAAATCTTCAAGGCAACAAGGACCGATCCCTTTTAAAAGGATTCCTTATTTAATGCTTTATCTCATGAGATAATGGTTTATCTTCTCTTTACAAGCATGGATCGATTCAAGTATTCTTGGGATCGATCCCTAATTTTATTCTATACATTTTTTTAAAATATAAATCGATCCTCTCATTGCAAGGATCGAACTCTCACTTCTTACTGTACAATTTTTATATTACAGATCGATCCAAGTTCACAAGAATCAATCCCTTTCAACTCTAAGTAATTCCTTTTTTTCGATTTTTGCTTTCCAAATGAATCATTCACTCCAAGTTATCAATTCCTTCTCATGCACATGATTTCAATGCATGTTTGACACTGCAATTTACGTCATTTACTTGCAAAAATACCAATAAACATCCAACAAGCATAAAATGCATAATGACATTATAATAAGCATGCTTAACAAGAAATCAATGTAAATCATTAATACTAATGGTACTGAATATTAACTAATAGAATATTGTGGTATTTGAAAACTCGAGAATCCCTTTGGTGGGGTTGTCATTCAAACTAGGCCTTAGTGTACAATTGGTTAGGGCTGTACCCCTTGGATCCCTTTAATGGCAGTCAATATCCAATCAAATGTTATTGCATCAAAGGTGTGGGTGAGTACATTGAGGGGCAGTTTGGGAAATTTATAACTGGTCAATCTTCCATAAATCTGACTTAATTTTTTATTACACAGGGGTCCCGCATATTCTTAAAAGCAAGTGCAATAGAATGAGTGCTCCTAAGTGATTGGCGGAGATTGAATGCCGAAATCCCATCTAATAAAAATTATAATTTTAATTTCAAGGATAATTTAAATAATAATATGAATAAATTATAAATTCAGACATCATAAATTTAAATATTAAATATTCATTATCTTATTGGATTATTAATGGAACTAAATATTAAATAATAAAATATTATGGAATTTGAAAACTTGAGAATCCCTTTGGTGGGGATTGAATGCCGATATACAATTGGTTTTGCATGGACCCTTGGATCCTTTTAATGGTAGTCAATTAATATCCAATAAAATTCTATTTCATTAGATAGTGGGTGAGTACATTGAGGTGTAGTTTGGAAAATTTATAGAACAACTTTATGTAATTTAATTTAAATTTGTATTTCAAATAAAAGGGATTATTGGATCAGTGAATCCTATTTAATAAAGTTGATATGACCCACTCTTTCAATGGTTCCTCTGCATTTGGGATGCAAATTTGAATTGCATAGTATTTCCCAAATCTATAATTAGGTCTTCCTTAAGTTTGACTTAATTTATTGAATGTCTAATGAAAACTGTAATTTTAATCGATAGTTCAAGTGGTAATAGAGACGAGTTATAAATTTAGACATCTTGAATTCAAATCTTGACAACCTATTGAAGTCGGATTATGAGAAATTTATCTCTTATAAATACCCTAGTCCCAACATAGATAGTCTACTTTTGACCGGACTGAATAAGGGATTAGTCGAGATATGCGTAAGCTGACCCAAACAGTCCTGACAGTTAAACAAAAAAGAAATTACAATTTTTTATTGTGTGTGCGGTTGTTCAATTTGAACACACAAACATAATATGTATCTGATATAATATAAATATGATTACAAAAGACGTAAATTATTCGAGTGTGGATTGTACCAATTTTGACATAGAAATATTTTAATGCGATACGATTTGTTGTTAGTTTTAACAACAAGAGCTTAATTATCCCGACAAATTGACTCGATAAGCTTTTAGACGACTCAATTAAAAGATAACTGTACACACAAAGTAATAAAAAAAAATTGCCCCCTACATTAATTTGGAAAAAAAAAAGATATTTTTTTCTAATTGTTAGCATAGTCTAGTCCAATTTCCGAACAAACCATAACAATATCCACAAATGTTGTGAAAACAGGGGTTTAATTTGAGTAAAAGGAGTTGGTGTTTCCGATTGGGTTTGACCTGTTTTTCTTTTACATTGGTCAATCTAACCAGCCTTATATTTGTCATTAACATTGTAATGCTCCCAGAAAAGAAGTTGTGGAAAGTAGGGAAGGCAATTGAAGCCATGTTCAAATAACAAGTACAAAAACACAAATAGCATTGGGGATCTCATAACATCCACAAAATGAATAATTATAAGTATAAATCATACATGGACTCCCTAAATTCAATCAAAGTATCATAGCAATATCTTGACATTTACAAAATGACAGTGATGAGTTTGAATTTGATTGGGCCAAGCCCAATTTAGATAAATCGAGAAAGTCCAAAGAAAAGTCTAATCGAAACTAGGCCGACCTATTAAGAGGAAGCCTAAGGCATCAAAGAGGAACCTAAGTCATCTAGAAGAGCCTAAGTCCAAGGAGACACCCTCAAGGGGGTGCCGCCCAAGGGGTCACCCAAGAGGACGCCGCACAAGGGACACCCCAAGAGGGTGCCGCCCAATTGGTCCTCCTGCCTCTCCTTCGCCCTCTTCACCTAGGTACTCCAATCCAAGTCCAAGCCACACCAACTCAAGACAAGTCTGAGCTCAAGATGAGAATCAAGTCCAATCTAGCTGAGAGTCCCCCTTCAAAGGAATAGGAGCACGAGGGAGAAAACATCGGTATAGGCGCGGAGATCTCCTACCATAACTACACTTACCAAAATAGTAGAAGTCTTCTCCCTCACGTCACTGTCTCACCCCCTTACCCTAGCTATATAATGTAAGTCCTCTCAACATTGAGGGCACGCATCCGATGCCTCTGAAACATATACACATCCCCTACACTCATCACTCTCTCTCTCCCCCAAAACACTATAACTCTTCGGAGTACCACCATTCATCAATAAAATACCACAGGTCACCGCTGTCGTTCCCGAGAGTGGTCGTAGGTCATTCGGACCGAACTACT
>CM042190.1:17721138-17749010 GCA_023539305.1 Ilex asprella | reverse complement strand
AAAAAAAAAAGATATTTTTTTCTAATTGTTAGCATAGTCTAGTCCAATTTCCGAACAAACCATAACAATATCCACAAATGTTGTGAAAACAGGGGTTTAATTTGAGTAAAAGGAGTTGGTGTTTCCGATTGGGTTTGACCTGTTTTTCTTTTACATTGGTCAATCTAACCAGCCTTATATTTGTCATTAACATTGTAATGCTCCCAGAAAAGAAGTTGTGGAAAGTAGGGAAGGCAATTGAAGCCATGTTCAAATAACAAGTACAAAAACACAAATAGCATTGGGGATCTCATAACATCCACAAAATGAATAATTATAAGTATAAATCATACATGGACTCCCTAAATTCAATCAAAGTATCATAGCAATATCTTGACATTTACAAAATGACAGTGATGAGTTTGAATTTGATTGGGCCAAGCCCAATTTAGATAAATCGAGAAAGTCCAAAGAAAAGTCTAATCGAAACTAGGCCGACCTATTAAGAGGAAGCCTAAGGCATCAAAGAGGAACCTAAGTCATCTAGAAGAGCCTAAGTCCAAAGAGACACCCTCAAAGGGGTGCCGCCCAAGGGGTCACCCAAGAGGACGCCGCACAAGGGACACCCCAAGAGGGTGCCGCCCAATTGGTCCTCCTGCCTCTCCTTCGCCCTCTTCACCTAGGTACTCCAATCCAAGTCCAAGCCACACCAACTCAAGACAAGTCTGAGCTCAAGATGAGAACCAAGTCCAATCTAGCTGAGAGTCCCCCTTCAAAGGAATAGGAGCACGAGGGAGAAAACATCGGTATAGCGCGGAGATCTCCTACCATAACTACACTTACCAAAATAGTAGAAGTCTTCTCCCTCACGTCACTGTCTCACCCCCTTACCCTAGCTATATAATGTAAGTCCTCTCAACATTGAGGGCACGCATCCGACGCCTCTGAAACATATACACATCCCCTACACTCATCACTCTCTCTTTCCCCCAAAACACTATAACTCTTCGGAGTACCACCATTCATCAATAAAATACCACAGGTCATCGCTGTCGTTCCCGAGAGTGGTCGTAGGTCATTCGGACCGAACTACTATAAATCTCTATGTTTGTTCCATATTTACTATTTTACTATTGATTTGCTATTGATTGTTTATTTGCTGCTCATTGATAACACCCTTACATATTCTCGACTGTTGATCTTGTACGAAGACCGATTTGTGCATCATCAGTTTGACATCTTTCAACCCTCTTGCAATACATTGCGATCATGATCAGGTCAATATCTCAACAGCTGAGAGACGACAACCCAGCACACCGAGAGGAGCTTCCACCTCCCCTCGCACCTTCAGAGCTGTCTGCTACGGCGACCTCTGTCGTTGGGCAACAACTCTTACAGACTATGTAGTCTCTAGTAAAGAAAAACCAGTTACTCATTCAACTGATGCTCACCCAGCGAGGGGTCGCCCCTCAACATGTCGCCCCTGTGGGAGGAGCCTTACTCCCTCCAACAGAAAAGGAGTCATAACCTATCCTTTCTAGGCATCAGGTATCCCCTCACCATGGGGTCCTCGCCAGAATGCCCCAAGGCCACACCAAGGCGCACCTCGTCCAGTCCCTCCTCAGCGCGCAGGGAGTTCACGAGTTCCTCCTCCTCGTGAACCTATGCAGGAGAACGAAGATAGAAGAAAGCCAATACGGAGACCACGAAAACTAATACCATCACCCGACCAAGAATGTCCCCAACCAGTGGGACTAAAACATTAAAAAAGTGAAAAACCAGCTTGGTGATGCCCTCAATGCCATCAAGGCGCAGACACCTGAAATCGTGGACTATATGATAAGACGTACTGATGCGTCTTTTGTTGCTGAAATTGTTAATTTTCGGTTGCCTTCGAACTTCAATATGCCCACCATCGAGATCTTTGTCGGCACTAAAGACCCCCTCGACCATCTGGACACCTACAAATCCCTCATGTAATTCCACAACGTGTCTGAAGAGATTATGTGTAAGGCATTCCCTACCACCTTGAAGGGGTCCACTCGCTAGTGGTTCTCCAAGATTAGGCCCTCCTCCATCCACTTTTTTGAAGAACTCAGTAGGTCTTTCGTCTCCCACTTCATTGGGGGACGCCGACATCAGAGACCAGTTACCCACTTGCTCACCATCAAGCAGGATAGGGATGAAAACCTCAGAGACTACCTCATCTGCTTCAATGAGGAGGTCCTCCAGATTGATGAGTCAGATGACAAGGCAGCCTTGGCCACCTTTATCGTCGGCCTTAGCACCTTCAGTTTAATGTTCTTTGTCGTCAAGAAGCCGCCCTCCAGCATGCCCGAGTTGTTGTCTAGGGAACAAAAATACATGAACGCCGAGGACGTCACCAAAGTCCGTCGAGGTGAGTCCTCCCAAGGAGGGTGGAAAAGGAAGGACACCCGCGAAGACAAGTGAGATGTAGAGAAAAAAAATAAATAGGACAGAGAGAATCTCTGTCAATGACCGCCTTGGTCCCCCACCTTTGAGAGAGCGGCAAGCCTTTACGCCGCTCAATGCTTCGGTGGACCACATATTATTCCAGTTACAAGATGACCCCGCTATTCGTTGGCCCGAGAAGCTGAAGTCTAACCCCAAGCACCAAAATCCCAACAAGTACTGTGGCTTCCATCGCGACCACTATCATGACACAGACGACTGCTTTGATTTTAAAAGGCAGATCGAGGAACTCATGCAGTGTGACCACTTGAGGCAGTACATTGCTGGCAGAGGAAAAACCCCCCACTTGGTCGGGACCAAGATGATAGAGAACGCCAGCAACCTCTCGGAGAAGACTATTGCCTAAGGGCTATGAGGAGTGACCCCAACTCCACCAGGAAAGTCTTGGTCCACCTATGGAGCGTTGAGCATCCAAATCTTTTATTTATTCTTTATTGTTTTAGTTACTTATTATTTACGAAATTCTGCGAAGATTATTGTATCCAGAATTGTCTTGCTTTCCTGAAACTTACAAATAGCCTATAAAAGCCAGAACATGGCTTAACAACAAGGTATAGACAAAAAGACAATAATCGTCATACTCCTGACGACCAGTCACTGCTCCTTGAGCAACAATCACTATAATCAAGGCTCTCCCCATCACCAACGGTCCTGGGTGCCTCATAGGGGACTAAGCCAGAGATATCAACAGTGACCCTCTCACTAGGCGCCCAGACAATGGGTCTCACCCCCTCTCACCAGACGTCCAAACGATGGGTCTCACCCCCTCTCACTAGGAGCCTAGACCATGGGTCTCACCCCTCTCACCAAGCGCCCAACAGTAGGCACCCTAGATGATGAGTCTCACCCCTCTCACCAGGCGCCCAGACGATGGGTCTCATGCCCTCTCAACAATATCCCAGCAGTAGGCGCCTAGCCTTATGCACCCAGCCTCAGGCGCCCAACACCTCAAAGCCCTCCTCATTTTCATCTCAATGGAATGAGCCTCAAACGCTCCACTCCTCAAAGCCCTCCTCATCTCCATCTCAATGGAATGAGCCTTTGCCACAGTGGCATTATTTTGAGCTATACGTAGCTCTACCTACTACTCAGTGGCATCTTCTCGTGTCTGCTATCCGAGCCCTACTACTTTGCTGCATTTTCTCGCGTCTGTCGCCCGGGCCCTATTGCTGCGTGGCATCCTCTCGTGTCTGCCACCTGAGTCCTACTTGCTCTGCGGCATCCACTTGTACCTGTCGCCCGAGCCTTAAATGTTCTTCAATAGCCTTACGTACCCGCTTCTCCACAGTCTGGTCATCAAGTGCCTCCTTGATCTTCAGCATACCTACAAACATGCAGGGCAAAACAACAGCCAATTGTAGGCACTCAAAAGTAAAGTGTAAAAAAAAAAAGCTTGGTACAAAGCGAGAGAAGGAGTGCGGAACATACCAAAACAAAGGATCTGTTACGGCAGCTATCTGACTATGCTCTCACGCAAGTCACCTAGTAAGTCTCGGCTATGACATCCATTTTTCGAGACTATACGTAGCTCCACCTATGATTCTGTTATCGCGCAAGTCAGCTAGTATTAGTAAGCCTCTGTCAGGACAGCTATCTTCTGAGACTATACGTAGCTCGGCCTATGACTCTGCTCTCATGCAAGTCACTTAGTAAACCTCTGCTATGACAGTTATCTCCCAAGACTATACGTAGCTCGACTTATCACTCTATTTTCGCAAAAATCACCTAGTAAGCCTCTGTCACGGCAGTCATCTCCTGAGATTATACGTAGCTCGGCCTCGGCTCAAGAGACCTTCTCGAGATGTCCACAGCTATGATGTCGCTCTCATACAAACAACCTGTCTCGCTTTCCAGGTAATTATGATATTTTAATGTTGGGATGACATTATTTTTGCCAGGTACACCCTTGAAAATCAGCGCATTTGCATTGGAGTTCTAACTCATACAACAATACAACAGCTAGCTCTGATACACACATGAGTTGCAGTCATAGAAGGAGTGGGGGCACCATCGGGTCCTATCTTTCAAGAAACAACCTAGCCATTGAACTTCGGCAGAGAAGTATTGGGGACATCAAACCTCACCCTCTTGAGAAGAGAGTGATACATCACCCTAAAAGCACAGAGATTTCCACCATCGCCCTATCAAAAAGGCACATGTAATTAGAGATAAGGTCAGTTAATGACCAAGCACCAGAGAGGAGCCGCCCATAGCAAGACTCAAGACATCACCCAAACTCAGCAGCACCCAAGGCCTCATGGCGTCGCCCAATGCGCCTACCCAGCCTCTGGCATTACCCAAGGTGCCCTGCCAACCTCTTGGTGTTGCCCAAAGCCGCTTGCAATGCTCCTGCCTCGCCTGTCAAGCTGGTGCCGCCCACCAAGCCTCCCCCTAAATTTGATGCTATATAGAGGTCCACAACAAAGCAGGCGTCGCCCAGTAAGGCGCTAGCGTCGCCTATGGGGATGGGTCCTCCCATCTCGCCCAGTCTCTTGGCTCACCTTCACGACTGCCTAGTGCAAGACCCAAGTCGTTAGCGCATGATAGGGCGTCTCCCACATAGTATCACGCCCATGGCATCACCCACTATAGCAAATACCAAAGCTACCCAATTCGCCTAAGATACCCTGTCAACCTCTTGGCGTTGACCAAGGCATACCCCAGCCTCCTTTCTCCCAAGGGCGTCACCCAAGAGTCACTCTTGCCAAATGGGACCAGTGTCCAAGAGAAGCCAATGCCCAAGCCCAAAGAACAAACAAAAAAAAATAAGGAAGAGGAGACGCCCCAGGAAGCCCAAGAGGATGAAAAAAAAAGAGAAAAAATAGGCAACGCCCAAGGAGGCCAAGCCTAACAAGAAAAAAAAAAGAGAAGACGAAGGAGGCGACACCCAAGAAAGGAAGAAAAAAAAAAGGGGAGAAGGCCAACGCCCAAGCAGCCAAGGAAAGAAGGGAAAAAAAACAAAAGAGAGAGGAGAAGATGGAGGCAACACCCAAGCAACCAAAAAAAAAAGGCAAGGAGGTGGCGCCCAAGTAGCCAAGGAAGAAACCAAAAAAAAAAAGAGAAAAGCATGAAGGGGCAGCGCCAAAAGGCAGCCAATGGAAAAAACAAAACAAAAGGAAGAAGGGGCGGCGCCCAGGCAAAGAAGGAAGAAAGAAGAAAGAAAAAAAAAAGAAAGAAAAGAAAAGAAAAAGTGGCACCCAGGCCGAACCCAAAAAAAAAAAAAGTGTGGTGCCCAAGATGAAAAAAAATTCGATACCGATAAATTCAGCAAGTTTTCGAAAATGAAAAAGCATTGTGGGAAGCAAAAAACAAAAATTTGCTCACTCAAGCGACGGTAAAGCACATGCCCTCAACCCCTTCCTCTCAGAAAAAATCAGTGGCTTGGGGCATGGGGGCAAATGATGAGCTCGAATTTGACTAGGTCAAGCCCAATTTAGATAACCGAGAAAGCCCGAGAAAAAGTCCAATCAAAACTGGGTCGACCCATCAAGAGGAAGCCTAAGGCATCAAAGAGGAGCTTAAGTCATCTAGAAGAACCTAAGTCCAAGGAGACACCCTCAAGGGGGTGCCACCCAAGGGGTCGCCCAAGAGGGAGCCGCACAAGGGACACCCCAAGAAGGCACCGTCCAGTTGGTCCTCCTGCCTTTCCTTCGCCTTCTTCACCTAGGTACTCCAATCCAAGTCCAAGCCACACCAACTCAAGACAAGTCCGAGCTCAAAACGAGGATTAAGTCCAATCCAGCTAAGAGTCTCCCTTCGAAGGAATAGGAGCACGAGGGAGAAAACATCGGTATAGGCGCGGAGATCTCCTACCATAACTACACTTACCAAAGTAGTAGAAGTCTTCTCCCTCACGTCACCGCCTCACCGCCTTACCCTAGCTATATAATGTAAGTTCTCTCAACATTGAGGGCACGTCTCTGACGCCTCTGAAACATATAAATATCCCCTACACTCATCACTTTCTCTCTCCCCCGAAGCAGTGTAACTCTCCGGAGTATCACCATTCATCAATAAAATACCACATGCCACCGTTGTCATTCTCGAGAGTGGACATATGTCACCCGAGCCGAACCACTATAAATCTCTGTGTTTGTTCTATATTTACTATTTTGCCATTGATCTGCTATTGATTGTTTATTTACTGCTCATTGATCACACTCTTACACATTCTTGACTATTGATCTTGCACGAAGACCGATTTGTGCATCATCAAATAGCATGGCCCCTCACTTTTGAAAAGTTTTATTAGCTGGAACACTTTGTCATTGAAAAATTTTCAATGACAAAATAATGTCTAAAATATCAACATTACCCCTCTATTCGGAGATTTGGAAGTAAGTTTCCTTTTGTGAACTTATTTGGTGATAAGTCTATCAAAGAAACTTGTTTAATATTAAATTCATTTCGATCTCCATTGTCTAAAATACCCTCATTAGTTATATTTAATTAAAACAAATTTAAAAACTAACAACTACTAAATTTTAAGAGTTTGACTAACATTAAAATTCTCTCTCATATTTATCTATGTCCATATATAGATTATGACTATTTATTTCTCTCTCATATATACATTCAAATACAAAAAAAAGTAACATTTAAAAATAAAAGATAGTAATATCGAATATTAATATTTGAAAAAATAACAATTGTAATATGTTCAACAAATTGAATGTAGATATTTTGAAAAAAAGTAACATTTAATATTAAGAGTAACATGCACAAAAAAAATTAATAACAGAGAAAAAAATAGTAACGTGCATACCAACTCGATCCCCGAAGTCTCTCTTGTCCATTAAAACCTCAAAATCACTTTCTCTCTTTTTAGTACACACCACCACAAAACAAGCCATGGTTAGACGATCTCACCGTCGACCTAAGGTTTTCTGGCTATTTGCAGATGTTTTGGTTAATTTCCTCGTGAGTAGCAAACTTGACATCCTGAAGCATCTAGATTCACCTGTGGCAAAACTTGTTTTACATATCATTAGGTTTTTATTTGGTGTTGTTGCCGAGTCTCCTTCAGATTGCAAACGTATTCTGTAGCCTCAAGTGCCAATTATCATGGAAGCTTGCATGAAAAAAGCTACTAGGTTGAGAGGCTAATCGGATATTTTCAACTTTAAATTTCAAAAGCTTTCTTGGAGCGAGATAGAGAGAGAGAAATAATAGTGATATCAAATTTAAATTTAAATTTCAATTTTTATGGAAAAAATCTTCTATTAAGTGTGACTTAAGGGATGACTGTTTATGAAATTAATTTACTATTGAAGTTTGATTTTAAGTCATTAGAATGACATTTTTAGAGTTTTAAAAAAAGTAGTGGATTTAACTACTCATTAATAAGATTAAAAACGAACTTACCCTCAAATAAATTTCTTTGACAGACTAAACTCATTATAAATTCATCAAAGGGAGATTCATTCCCATTTGCACATTTTTTTTTCTCTATTCCCTATCCAAATTAGAACAATTTATAGAGGCAAACACCACTTTATCCGAACGTCCCTTTTTCGCCATCATTATTGTTTCACTCTTTCTCCCATTTTAGCTCGCCTCTTCAACTCTCCTCCATTACATTCAGTCTCACCTTGCATTCATCCTTCCCACTTGTAAACCTTCCCCTTAATTACCCCCCCCAAAAAAAACTTGTACTTATCATCACCCACCAAGTGAGTGATAGATTAAATTTTGGGTGACAATTCTATTTTTAGTGTGATGAATGGGGTGACATGAAGATTCTTTGTGTATGTGTGTAGGACATGGGTATGGATGTGTGTGTGGCTGGTTTATTAAACAAGAAGTTATTTTTGACAAAATTATTGGTGGAAAACCAAAATAAGAGCCCAACTATAATTGGCACTCGAGGTGGGGATTTACGTGGCTCAAGCGGGCACTGAAAGAAAAGAAATACTACGGACCAGTGGTAGCTCACACTGGTTTCGGGCTTGCTTGGTAAATTAGCGCACACGAGCAAAGTCAAGTGTGCTCAATCTGCTGCGGCGAATCAGATGACACAAGTTTTCTTTTTTCGTTGGGATTCCTTTTCAAACTCAAACCTGTTTAGTCTTTGCCAATTTAAGACAAGCCTTGGATGTGTTAGGTGTGGATTTTAATGCAATTCTTTGGCATTCCAAGGAATTTAAGAGAGAAAAATACACCTATTGGAGATCCTTTCAACATTAGAAAACTCTTATTTGTTCACCTTAAGAGCGGCGCAAAACATTTTGAGTTCTAAAGTGGAAACGATACAGAGACATTCTTATTTTTGATATTAATAGTAAATCTAATTTTTAATACAAAAATATTAATTAAAATTTATATTCAAGTTTTTGTTATCATATTTGAACTTGATGAAAAAAAAGAGAAAAAATAATTAAAAATTAAAATGATAAGTTTAAATTTGATTTTTTGGGGGTTAAGACTGGATTTTTTAGTAGTTTTAATGCTAGTTTTTTCTTATTTTTAAATAAATATATATTTTAGAGCCTTTTAATTTCATAGTTGAATTAATAAGTTAATTTACTTAAGTTGAACTCTTTTGTTTGGACATGAATTTAAATTTTTTATTTGGCCTATTATTGCACACTTATAAATTTTGGGACCTTCCTTGAAGTGAAGCCTTAATTTTTTTTTTGTTTGGGCTTGTGTTTTTATAAGACTTTTTGGTATGGTTTAAAGTATTTATGAATTTAATTTTTTTTATATGAACTATTTATGATATCTAAAAATTTGGGGTATTCCTTAAAAATAGAGCTTAAAATCCAAGTTTTTTCAACAATACTGTTGAGCCGACCCTGCTCGTTGAGCATATAATTCTCCCTAGAAGGTATCTAGGTTGTTTTATCATTTCAATCTAAAACCTAATATAATAATATATCCTTCTAGGGTTGTCCCAAAGCCTGAGAATGCTTTCTTTGTATAAGACGAAAGATCGTTTGAGATTGCCTTGAGTTAGTTCTGTTGGACTAAAACAGTTTTTTGATCGACTTTGAGCCAAAATTAAAATAGGACTCAATTGTTATTTCGAATAAATTTTTGTGGGTTCATATTCTACTCCGTGGGGAGTATAATGTAGTCTATTCACTTGCTCAAATTGAGTAAGAAATGAATGAGAAAATAGGCTCCAAAGTGACCCTCTTGAAAAGGTGGTGCAATGTGGGATGTGACACCAATCCCACATTGGTTGAGGAAGAAGTTCAACATGGGCATATATAGTCCAAGTTTGCTCTATGGCTTAGGCCCCAAGGCGTACCACAGTTTTGTGAGCGGAGTGAGCGCCTACATGCCGTTGGTTCGACCAAACACGTGCACGCGCCGCCCACCTTGCCACTACCCGGGCTCGGGTGTGGGTGTGCCCTATATTTTTGGAGAAAATTCATTTAAATACCAAAGAGTCTATAAATATCTAGGTTCATTTACCATTCTGCATACAAGATATTCGGTCATTCATTAAGGTATTAAGTCAGTCAGCATTTGAAGAGTACACAACACATTTTGGTTCGTTGAACGAATAGATTAGAGTGCTACTTCTATTCGTGGAAAGATCATTGTATCCTGGGAGGTAGGCACTCAATATTCTATAAGCACCAAGTGTGGGGACGAAATCTGTCTTAAGGACATAGTGTCAAACACTGGCCTTGATCTAATTGAAGTTCAATCACAGTTCCTGGTCTGCAAACGGGTCAGTATTTATTTTATTTAGACAATATAGTTACGTGTAACTGTGTGCTACAACTCTTTCGTGAAAATTGTCACTGTTACTCTTTACTGTATCTCTCTAATGTAACTCTTTCGTATAAGATTGTTTCTGTGCAACTGTTCACACCAAGTAGTTACTGTTTTATTCTATCTTAAGGTATATAATATCATAAATATCTACAAGTGATTTTACTATTTTAGAACACCGCTTCTTACAATCTTAAGACAAATTTCCCTACTCCATTAGTTTATTTACTTGTTGTGTTTCTGATACATGTCTTAGTGTTATAAAATATTACAAATTGGTAAAACTTGTTTTTTCAATCTGTGATAGTTAGAAAAGGCTTGAAAAATTTTGTTACGAAAATTTTCATGTTCTGTTTATGTGATTAATTTTAAACAGTGACATTGTTTTTGAATCTGATTCAAAACAGTTACACCAAACAGTTACACCATACAGAAACGTTAAAACAGTAATTTTAAAACAGTGACACCGAATCTATTTTTATAACTTGCTTTGAAAAGTGTTACTGTTTTCCTATTTTGATTAGTTTGTAATCTTTGTTGATCAGAAATGAATGAAAATGATAATAATGTTCCTGTTACTACAAATCATGTTGTGCTTGTGGTGCCTATCTCTGTACCTACTCATGTGTCTCATGGAGAGAAATCGAAAAAGTTCAACGGGAACGACTTCAAGAGATGACAACAAAAAATGTTATTTTATCTCACTACGTTGAACCTTGCAAGGTTTCTTCGTGAGGATGCTCTTGTTTGTAGTGAGAATGAGACTGCCCACCAAGTTGTTGTTGCGGTGGATGCATGGAAGCACTCTGATTTTCTATGCAAAAACTATATCCTTAATGGACTGGATAACACATTATATAATGTGTATAGTCCAATCAAGACGGCTAGAGAGATGTGGGAATCCTTGGATATAAAATACAAGACGGAGGATGCCGGAATAAAGAAATTTGTTGTGGACAGATTCCTTGATTACAAAATGGCGGATTCCAAGACTACCATAAGTCAAGTTCAAGATCTTCAAGTGATCCTACATGAGATTCATGCCGAAGGGATGGTGCTTAGTGAATCTTTTCAAGTGGCTGCAATTATTGAGAAACTACCATCAAATTGGAAGGATTTCAATAATTATTTAAAGCACAAACGTAAAGAAATGAAGCTTGAAGACTTGATCGTAAGATTGAGGATTGAGGAAGACAATAGAGTCTCCGAGAAAAATGTGGGTAATCATTCCATGGAGTCAAAGGCACATGTGATTGAAGAAGGATATAAAACTAACAAGAAAAGGAAGTATGTTGGTCAACAAGGGATCAAGGGTGGTGATTCCAAAAGGTTCAAAGGCAACTGCTTTGTGTGCAATAAATCGGGACATCGTGGAAAGGATTGTCGTAACCGTAAAGCACAAGTGAACCACAAGAGGAAGGCTGCCCAAGCCAATATAACCGAGATAGAAGAACTTTCTGAAAATATTTCTAACATAAATTTTTCTATTGTAGTATCCGAAGTCAACTTGGTAGGAAATACCAAGGAATGGCGGGTGGACACCAGGGCCACTAGACACATATGTTCGGATAAGAAGATGTTCTCTTCATATGAAGCAGTTAATGATGGAGAACAACTCTTCATGGAAAATTCCTCCACTTCCATAGTTGAAGACAAAGGAAAAGTTATATTGAAGATGACTTCCGGAAAAGAACTTACACTCAATGATGTGTTACATGTTCCAGAAATTTGAAAGAATCTTGTGTCTGGATCATTGTTGAGTAAGAAGGGTTTTAGGTTGGTTTTTGAGTCCAACAAATTTATACTCACCAAGAGTGGGATTTATGTAGGCAAGGGATATATGAGTGATGGGCCCTTTAAGATGAATGTAATGACCATTGTATCTAATTTTAATAATAAGAACACATCTTATGCTTATATGCTTGAGTTTTCAAATGTATGGCATGGTAGATTAGGACATGTTGATTTCGATACTTTGCGTAAGCTAATGAATTTGGAATTATTGTCTAAATTCAACATTGATGCAAATCATAAATGTAAAACATGTGTTGAATTAAAATTAACTAGATCATCATTTCACAACATTGAAAGAAGTACTGAATCTCTAGAGTTAATTCATAGTGATACATGTGATTTGAAATATTTTCAAACTAGAGGTGAAAATAAATACTTTGTTACTCTTTACTGTATCTCTTTACTGTAACTCTTTCGTATAAGATTGTTTATGTGCAACTGTTAACACCAAGTAGTTACTGTTTTATTCTATGTTAAGGCACATAATATCAGAAATATCTACAAATGATTTTACTATTTTAGAACCCCGCTTCTTATAAGTTCCAAGGGTGGAGTTCAAGGATCCACGGTGTATCGATTCTTTTGGTGTTGGACAAATCAACTAAGCTTTCTAAGAGGGAGCATGATTCAAACCTTCATTGGTGGAGTCGATGTTGGAAGCTAGTTTACTGATGATAAGGTTCATTGGGAGGAGTTTGAGATGAGAAAATAACTTACAACTAGTGCCTCAATTTCAATAAGAGTAATACTATAAGTATTGAGGCTCTACTCTAATTTCAATAAGAGTAACACTATTTAAACCTACAAATTTGATCTAATTTGTTTATATAATGATATAGTTTCATAAGAATCATTGGATCAACACTAAGTTTCAATGTTTGATGAAATTTATAGTAAATCCAAATATCACAGTAAATTAGGTTAGCAAATTATGTCAGTAAATTAGGTTCTAATAGTATTGCTCTTTCAATAATTGATTGATTCTGGGTTGGACTTGATCTCATTTCTTAGGGGGGGTGTTCAAGATAAAAGTAGATATTTATATTCTTACTTGCAATTTTTATCTTTGAAATCTCACTTGCAACATAATTGGTGTGCATAATCTAGTTAGGTTGGATTTCATTTGGTATTTAGTTTCCCACAAAAACTATTCACCCTTATCTAGGTCAATAGAGTATGCAAAATATCTGGGGATGTAGCTCAAACGAGAGAACGAGAAAAAAAAAAGAGTATGAAAAATATCTATCCTCACACTCCCAAGAATAATGACTTGTTGGAGGAGTTTTGGTGGTGGCTTGTGAGTATGGGGGTTGACCTTTTTGTTATTTTTTTTATGTTACTTGTTTGACCAATACATGATTGCCAATATTGTTGAAGATAACTTTTGGAGTGCTTGGTATGGTGAAAAAATTGGCGAATGAAAAGTGGAAGAAGGAAAATTAGAGGAAAGGAAAAGATTTCCACTCTTTGGTACCAAATAGAAATAGGAGGGAGTGAAAAATGGGAGAGAATCTCTTTCCTTCCCACCCATCAAAAAATTATAGCCCAAATTTGGGCGAAAAGTAAGGAGAAAAACTGAAGGCACACACTCAACTTTTTTCATGCACTAACCTTTATATACAACCATGTCACTCCAAATTGGTGAATCAAAATCAATCAAATATTGAGTGTAGCAACAAAAAAGTAATGAACGATAGTATTTTTCTGCACAAACCTCATGGTTGCAAATTACTAATCTATTATTTTTTGAGATGAATCTATTTTAATATTTTTACAAAATAAAAGAATTTTAAAATTTCCTAAACCGAAGGAATTGATTTATAACAGCAAGAAATTTACTTCTCATATGAGACGGCAGAATGGTCAATTTTGTAGTAAGGGTATTATGGTAAATTGAATTAATATTTTTTTTCCTTTCCTTTTTCCTTCGATAGTAAACATTGAAAAATTAATCCTTTCAAATTTCTATCCACCATACCAAACAAAAAGGAATGAACGCATTTTTCATTCCCCAAATGATAGAATTTTATCCCTCTTATTTTTTTATCTCTTTATTTTTTTTCCATTCTACCAAATGGGCCATTAATCATTTTTAATTAAATGTTCCAATTCAACTTCTTTTGTCATTGTGAAATATCAAAGAGTTCTGTTTTTTTTTCTTGTCAAAGTTTAGGGGATTCACTCAAGGGGATAAAAAAAAATTAGGGAATTCGAGTGTAATTTTTACAAGCAATTTGGAAAAAAATTGGACTATTCTTAACTTGCACCCTAAAAGATCACTTAAATTTTAATTTATACCCTCAAAGTTTAAAAATAACAATTTATACCTTAAAAAAATATAAATCAGTATCAATCTATCTATTTTTCCGTTAAAAAAAGTTTGAATTAATTATAAATTATACCCTCCAATTTTAAATATTTCATATTTATGATCCAAAAAGAATTCAATCCATTAATGCTCATTAAATAGCTCTCAATTATATCGTATCATAACATATTCGTG
Organism: Ilex asprella; assembly: GCA_023539305.1. Classification (NCBI taxonomy): domain Eukaryota; kingdom Viridiplantae; phylum Streptophyta; class Magnoliopsida; order Aquifoliales; family Aquifoliaceae; genus Ilex; species Ilex asprella. The sequence continues at coordinate 17,734,513 of CM042190.1, read as the reverse complement.
TTGTATTCGAGTCAATAAAAAATAATTTTTTAAAATTTTTAGAAAACTAGTTGATGTACATGTGCGTTGTACGTAGACCATTTATAATGAGCACATGAGTAGCATTTGAAAATTTTGCAAAGATAATATTAGAAAATGATATATTACTTGTGATGGATAAGCCACTGCACCACAATGTAGATAATGTGTTGCATTAACTTTTGTTCTATTGTTTCATTCAACATTAATAAGATTGTGTTGTGAAGAAGAAGCTTGCATTATTTACTAATTTAGTCAAAAAAAAATATGTAAGACAAATAAAGTTATATTTTGTAAGGTGCATTTTTCAGTTGGGACGTTGCAATTTGACAATTTGCTACCAATAGCAAATGTCGTTTGTGTCAACATAATTATATGTAGTAATCATTATTTTCATAATTCCCCTCACATTTGACTTATGATATCTACATGAGAAACTTGGATATATGTAGGAAAGAATAAGGCACCAACAAAAGACTTGTTAACACTTAGTCCACATAAACCATCAGGTGTATTTCATAATTGCATTTCTAATTATAATAAAAAAAGTGCATTAATAAGGTTCCACAACCACATAAAAGCCTTGGTGGAAGTTGTAAGAGCCATAGTCATGTATAATGAGCAACATGCATCGACTTATACTAATTTGATAAACGATCCAAGGAAATTGAAAGGTGGAGTAATGGTTTTAAATAAGCATCAATTAATTTTCATTTATTTTTACCTTTGAATGAATAAAAGTCTCAATAGTTTTCAATTTCTAACGTATAGTTGAATGCTAATTGCCTACATGTTTTTGTGACTAAGTTAATTGCATTTTCTAGTGAAATATAGAATTTTGATTGGGGAACAATGAGGAGACGAAGACAAATGTGGCCAAGAGAAGCAACTCAACTTAAAAAATGAATGTATCTTTGCACACCATTGTATTTGTGGTTCAATCTACTTAGTAATCAACAGTCTAGTAATAATCTAACACCAACATAACCTAATAGACAAAATCTAAGCATAATTAACCTTCAATTTTCACAAATGCATAAATAATCACAGTTCACCTCACAACATATAAACAAACATAAAAAAACACCAAATAAATCTTTTAACCAAGAAAATTTATCTTTGTTTATAGTACATTAGCAGATTCATTAGATTCAAATTGGACAAAGCCAAGGGACTTCCTTGTTTCTCACATTCTATCACAAAGTCTTTAGATTACATTTACGATGAATTTCATTTACCACCATACCTTTACAAGCGATTTTTTTTTAATTCCATAGCTCTTAGTCTTATACTAAACTTAAGGAACCATAAGAAGATAATTATACGTCTCTGCAACATTTTTAAATTTTTTTTCAGCAACTATTAAGGCGATGTTCCAAATACAGGTTCTAGAATTTCTTCAAGCATATTTTACAAAAAGCACAATGAAAATAAAAATTAGCCATGTGAACAATAGGTATGTCACTCAACCTATTATTTTTACACCCATACTGTGAGAGAAAGGGGGTGAGGGGCGCAGAGAGAGATTGAGGGGCATATATACATTTTTATGAATGCGTCGAATATGATGTTATTATTTTGTACTATTATACCCCCCGACCCCCACACATTATCAATGACAAAGGAGAAAAAAAAATAGAACCACGGAGATGCTTTTACCTTTAGCAAGTGCCCAAGTGGGTATAGCCGTAGTCGTCATGGTGTCTAAGTATTCTCAATAGACTGAAAACAGCAAACAAATATTTCAAAAAATAACCATAAGTTAAGACAATTCCATAGAAACATCATAGTGAAGTACTATGTGTCTAACTTATGACGCTCTCAACATTAAAAAGAATGGCATCGCCAAATTGGGGAACAACACGAACCATGGAATTCCTTTGAGATACCAACTCAAACCTTGGTTGTTTTTCTCCAGATCGTAGTGCTAGTTTACTTTACACGTCGATTTTTGTACTTATTGGTAGTGAAAGAAAGAAAGAAATAATTGCAAGAGACAAAATGAATAAAAAATTTACTACCATAATTGATAGTGTCACACCATAACCTAAGGGAAGACCTGAAGTGGATGTAATTTGTAACCGATAATTGGTGTGTTCAATGTTCACTAAATTATCATATTCAGTGTACATTGCGTAAATATTAAATTGTCTTTATTGTATTAAATAAGGCAATTGAATGACAATTAAGTATGCAATGAATAAGGCATTGAAAGAATGGGAAAGGGCTAGGGTGTGCTTTTTGTTCTTTACCTAGTGTTGAATAGGTTAAGGAGTGAGGTGAAGAAAGTAGTGTTGTACCCACAAAAAATTAAGGAGGCGGGCATTAATTTTGAAAGTTATAAGAATGGAATATTTGTTTTTCTGGAGGATAAAAGTGGAATTTTTTTTTTCATATATGTTGGTATTTTAAGGTAGTATAGATTATAAAATACCTAGTGTTTGCCTATAATATTCGTTAAATAATTATTTTTTTATCTATAGTTAGACATAATTCTTTTGATTGTTTGATCAAATTAATGTTAGATACGAATAACACAATTGTAGACAAAAAAATAGTTATTTAACAATTATTATAGACAAAAATTGATATTTTTTCATTTTTAAAAAATATTATATGAATTGTTGTAAATGTGAAATATAAGACACAACACAATTGACTTGACACGAAAATATTTTTTGTTAAAAATATTTTTTTATTGACACGAAAATCTATATATAAAACAGGATGAAAATTGAATCTTATCCTCACTATATTTCCCCCCCTAAAACCATCCCATCCTACCAAACTCAACACAACCATCACATCCAACTCAACCCAACGGCTCCCTACAAACATAGAGCAACGTCGAAGACAGCGTTATCCTCTCTCTCTCACCTCCTCTATCTTTACTCTCATCTCAGTCTTTTCTCTCTCAAGCGACGAGTCTTTTCCCCAAAATCATGCCAAAAACAAGCAGCCAGTCTCTTCTCTCTCAGGCGGCCAGTCACTTCCCCAAAAATCATCTCGAAGACAGGTTGCCACTTCAACGCAAACACCCTCCCCCGCATCCCTCTTCTACACAAACATCCTCCCCTCCCCTCTTTCTGTTTCTCCCTCCCCTCAATCACCACCTCTGTCTCTCGTGCGCCCCCCAAGCCCAACAGTACTCAGACAACCACTATTTGATAGTTCTCTCACTTTAGGACTTACATGTAGGATTCACTTCCCCCAAAAGTCACTATGCAGTTGACGTGATTTTTGGGTTTGAGTTGGTTTTGCTCTTCGTTTCCGTATGTCTGTCTCCCTGCTCTATTTGTTGGGTGTTGCTCTTCATTCAAATGCACACAAGTTGTTCGATCAAATATCCCTGACATACATTCTCTGTCAAAGGCATCCTCTGAATCACACACCTGTTAAAAAAAAATCACAACCACACACACATATCTATTTTTCACTTTTGCTTGAACTACATTTACAGGTAGTGTTCACACACATAGTCGCTATTGCTTGGATTGCATTTACAGCCACACACACATAGTCGCTTCAAGCAGTGTTCGCATTTACATCATGTGTCTGCATATTTTTTAATTGGATTTAGATATGGTTAAGACAAAAAAGAAGAGTATGTTTGTCTCCTGCCTCTATTTTTTTGGTTTTACTCTTTGTTCAAATGCCCACAAGTTGTTCAATCAAATGTCTTTGAATCACAACCACACACGTTAAAAAAAAAATAGCCATACATAAAAACTAATATTCACAAAGTGAGAAATAAAAAAAATGAAAACCGAAAAGAAAAGGAAAAGTGAAATGAAAGTTTAACAATGAAAGCTATTAACTTAAACTCTACTTCTTTTATCTTTTCATAGAATGCTTACTGTTACTTTAATTAAAGTTCTGATATGTAACATATGCTGGTTGGTTTGGTATTATTTAACTAGATTGACTTTTTATCTTTGTAATCGTGTAATGATCTGTTAGAATTTGTGGATTATAGATGTTTAGTCCATATACTTATATCACATGGTTCGAATTTATGTCAAATAGATGTTTTCTTCAGAATGGCACAGGAAGCTATTATCTTTTCATTTCCCCTCACGCTAGGACTACTTCTGTTATCCTCTTGTAGATTGAAAGCTGCAATTTCTGCATTATTTACAGGCAGCATTCGTACACAGTCGCTTCAGACAGTGTTTGCATTTACATCATGTGCCTGCATATTTTTTAATTAGATGCAGAAATGGTTATGACAAAAAAGAATAGAAATTAGCTCTATCGTTCTCACCCTCCAAAATTAGGATCAGGCTTCTGACTGTTAGAGTACTAATTTGGGTTTAGTTAACCTTCTTTTGGCTTTCTCTTTTGCTTGAATTGCTAATTCGATTTTGTATAATATTGTAATTTGATCACATAGTAATGTAGGTTGCAAAAAAGGGTTGTGGTCGTTCAAAGAAGAGTACAACTTATGTTGGACCTAGGCTTATTGTTCAATTAGCTTTAATTGTTGGTTTGAGCTTTAATTAGTTAAACTTATTATGGGTTAGTTTAAATTAGTTTTAATTGTTCAATTATTTTATTGTTGGTTTGTTTTGTGGACTATCTTGCTTTTTGATGAGTTTTGGGTTTTTCCAAGTACTAAATGGACGCAAACACACACACACACACAACAGACACACACAGTAGCAAACACACAAAAGACACACACACAACAGCAAACACACACACACATGTGGATTTAATTAATATTTCTAATTTTTTGATTTAATGAATTTATGGGGGTGTGTTAGTATTTCTGAATTGCTGCCAATAGTTATGAATTGGATAATATATTTTGCATGTGTGCCATTGTGTACTTTTCTCTAATCATTTTGCTGAATATGCAAATTAAGTAACATTTATTTTACTTTATATGGTCGGGTTCAATGATACTTCGATTTAGATTAAATTGGATTTGAATTTGTTAAAGTGTCAAGTCATCATGCCTCTTATGCCTTGGCTTACTTCGTCTAATCCAATTTATGTATTTTTTTAGTGAATTTCACAATGGGCAGTGACTATCTGCAGTGCAGCTTCAAGGATTACACAACTCAAGTGACGACAGTGACCTCCTATGTATGTGTCAATTGATGTATTTTTGTAGGTTGTCTCATGTAGTTTTGAAAGTATGATAGATAGCTTTGTTCAAACATTGATATGTTGTGGTTATTTTAGTCCATTAGAGTCAATGATTTTCCTTATCTCCACTCTTCCTTCCGAGTCTCTTTTTCTTTATTTTAATGTGTGATTTTCCTTATCTCCACTCTTCCATCTAAGTCACTTTTTCTTTCGTCCATTATAGTCAATGATTTTCCTTATCTCCACTCAATTTGAGTTACATGTACCTTTGTCCTTTTGTTGTTTGTGCAAAATGAGTAAAGGGGCTTTGAGTTGAATTGAATTTCATAATTTTTTTTCCTATATTTTTTATTACCGCGTTGGTTTTGTGGAAATAAAATGGTTAAGGGTGATACTTTTTTGTGTCCTTCTGTTTTGTATAGATCTTATTCAAGACCTTCGTTCATTACTATGTGTTGTGATTGAGATATGTTAGTGAAGACTTAGTTGAATATGTTAAAGTTCTTAGTACTTTTGAGTCTTCATCCAATTATTGTAAGTTTTTATTTGAATATTTAGTACTTATCAAATTATTTTTGTTTGTCACATAAGGAGTGTATTTATCTATTTTTTTTAACTTGTTTACACGATTGATATTATTACATTATTATGCGTATAGGTAAATAATTTTGCCAAGACAATAATGTATTTTTTCAATTGCACGTTTAATTATTTCTCTCTGTTTCTTATATTTGTAGCCACAATAGTGTACTAACCACCACTAAAGACTCACATGATTGAAAAATGAAAGATATCACCATTTTTGGTCATGTAAGTTTAAACATCCTCTATTTTTTTTTTGCCGCCGCAAAATATTCATATATTTATTTCACTTTATTTTCATACATCTTCTTACATATTGATGACGACTTAGAACAAACTGTAAGATGAGCTTCATTTCACTAATATTCTTAATAAATTTTTCTCATATAGTTTGTGTTTATTTACCTGTTAATTGCATCTTCATGTATAGGTTCAGTTGCTCAAAAAAAATAATGTTGGTGTTGTGATCTGAGGTAGTGTCATGACACATTAGTTTGTTTATATATTAGATTTTTTATTTTCTATATAATGATTTCACTTATCAATGCTTACTATCTAAAAGACAAAGGAAAGATTATTCCTAACTGTAAATGCAACATCTAAAGGAAAAGAAATTGCAACATCTTCTGACAAGGGAACGGTAAGTACTTTGTGTCAAATGGTATTACATTGTAGTTAACCTTTTAAACTATATTGTTTTCCCCGGTTCCCAAATATTACATTGTATTTACATTGTAGTTAATAGTCATACTACTCCAATATCCACTATTTACAAAGCAATATTTTTAATTCATATTTTAGGCATCCAATGATTATATTATATCAAAAGCCACCTTAGCTAAACGCGCAAGGCGCGAACTAGAAAGACATGATGGTGAACAAAATAAAGAAATTGAGTGCTCTAAATGTCAATTAGCACAACGTGCACGTCATGAACGGGAAAGAGTAGGGCTAAGTACATCCATTCAATCTAGATTAACACCGAGTCGTCGCCCATGTGCATTGATTATTCACTAATTGTGTGCTTTTATTTTTAGATTGACACCAACTCATGAAAAATTATAGAACTTCCATCAATAATATACAAATGTCATAATCTCCACGAATTGATTTACAGTGTTTTTCCATGATTAGAAGTGATTGGTACAATGACCCCAGAATTTCTAACTGAACGCGTGATACTTTCTGCCCGCAATGACGATGTCAGTGCTATAAATGCCGCAACATTGCAAATTTGCCCTGGAGTGACAATTACATATTTAGTTATAGACAGAATGTCAGACGCTGATGAAATTGATCAAACCATCACAAATCGATTTCCTGAACTCTTTGAATCCTTCAGGTTTTCCACCTTTCAAGTTAAATCTGAAAGTAGGTTGTCCAATAATGTTGTTAAGGAACATTGCACCGAAAGATGGTCTTTATAATGGGACACGATTGATGGTTTTCAGATGTGATGTGCGTGTAACTGAAGCTAAAATATTAAATGGAGATAAATATGGTAACTTAGTCTTCATTCTAAGAATATCTTTGGCACCGAAAACTTCTAAATTGCCATTTCAAATGACTAGACGTCAATTTCCTATCCGGTTAACATATGCTATGACAATTAATAATTCTCAAGGACAATCTGTGAAATTTGTTGGAGTTGATTTGCCAACACTAGTCTTTAGTCATGGATTGCTATATGTGGAACTATCTAGATGCATATCTTCTGATCGTTTACATGTCATTCTCCTTGAAGATGGGTCGAACTGCACGACAAATATTGTGTACCCTGAGGTTTTGTTAGCATGTTTCGTATTCTACAAGAACGAAATAGTATAAATCATTTGCAAGTTTATTTCTGTTGATTGCAAACATTTTAACAATGTTATTTTATTGATCAAACGTTTTATTTTGTTATTTCATCTATAAAATTGAGATTAAGAAGTGTAGGAGTTAAAAAGACTAAATGCAACCCATCTTTTTCGATGGGGTTGTTTGAATAAGGTAACTAAATTTATTTGTTGTAATTTATTTTTACACATAATGTTTATAATTTTAAAATTCATGTCGTATACTAAATTTAATTGGTTTTGTAAATGTTAGATTGTTGTACATTCCCCCAATTGAAAAATTCGAATTTGGATTGATACAATGACATTCAAGACTGTGATGGAGAGAGGGTACTTACAATGACGTGCAGATAAATGACCAATTTTGATAAATTAGATTAAAGAATGACCCGTTTTTGTAAATGTACTATATATAATTACGTTTTGTGATCATTCTTTAATTTTATTTATATTTAGGCACAACTATGAATTTATTTTGCAATGGTACTATATATTTAGGCACCATTATGGGTTTATGACATGCAGAACAATAGTTATTATTGTTTTGATGTCTAAAGCAATTTGTAAATAATTATGTTTAGGTATGACGATGGTTAATTATGATGTTTTTTTTTGGTAGTCAATGTGCATATGACATGATTTGATTATGATTGTGAAATATATAAGTTTTGTAGACATGTTGATATATTTGTGGCATCATATTTTCAGAGGGTACTCTGTGAAAAAATTGAAAGTTTATTATAGGGTATCTACATTTTGACAGAGATTTCAATTTTGACCATTTTTATTTCACTAAAATCGTGACATTAAAAATGACCAAACGATTTTCAGCTTAATGCATGTTTATATTCATTGTTTGATTATTTCGTATTTAAGAACTATGTACAGTGTAGGGCGAGTTTAGACTTTCAGTTTAGTATGTGTACGAGTTCAGTGCTTGATTATTTTACGTTCAAATTCAATGTTGACTTTTTTTTAGTTGCACCATGCCTCCAGACAAGAATTATCTCTAGTGTTATGATACGATACAATTGAGAGTTATTTAACAAGCATTAATGAATAAAATTCTTTTTGGATCATAAATATAAAATATTTAAATTTTGAGGGGTGCAATTTAAATTAGCCAAAAAAATTTTAACGGTAAAATAGATGACAGTTAATTTCAGGTGTATATTGATACGTATTTATATCTTTTAGTGTATAAATTAATATTTTTAAACTTTAAAAATATAGATACGTATTTATATCTTCCACGTGCGAGTTGAGATTAGCCCAACAAAATTTAGCCCGCTTCTCTTCCAATTGCCACGACAGTTTCCATTGGACGAAAAAGCACTTATATTTTAATTAAATGACAAAACAGCCGTAGGAATAAATGCCACGTCATCAAGTGAACTTCGATTAGGATACTAGTTACAGGCGTTCTACAGAGGGTATCTCTGCCGCCTTCTTCACATACATCCCGCTCGTTACACTCACCTGTACCTATAGCAGAGTTATTTATATGTAGAGAGAGAGAGAGAGAGAGAGAGAGAGAGAGAGAGAGAGATATGGCTGCAGCGGTTTATGGTCAGCTGAATTTGGAAGAGTCACCATCATGGGGGTCTCGAAGCGTGGATTGCTTCGAGAAATTGGAACAGATTGGGGAAGGGACTTACGGGTGAGTCCTAGATAATTGTCCCAAGCCGATACAATTTGTTATTGTTCTATTCTATGCACATTAAAGACTGATCAACACAATGCGATGCTAATTTCTTGATTAACTATGGCTATGTGTATCTGTTTCTATTTTAATCCTGCATGAAAGGTTTTTATAGATTTCTGCCTATCACAATTCAATGCTGAATGGACTTTTAATTACGTTGCCCTATTTAGAGGGAAAATTAGATGACTATAAGATCAAATTTGCTGCCCTTGTCATAGTTGGTGTAGTCACGGCATTATTGTAGTTTGATTATGCTGCTTTGTTTGTTTGTTTGTTTGTTTGTTTGTTTTTTGTGGATAAGGAAATTTAATGGGATTTCTTGCAGAATATAAGTTCCAATTTTGGTGGGATAGTATTTGATACTAGCTGTGCATATGCTATAAATGGTGGATTTTATGTTCTAACCAAACGTAGTTGACAATCTTTATCTTAAGCATTATTTTGTGCTCCATTTGTTGTGGTAGAAAACAAATAATGTGAAGACTTGTGCATGTCGTCAACAAATCTCCGTGTCATTACTATTGTAAAGAACTTTATTTTTGTGTTTTTCTACCTTAGGCCAGGACATTGGGATTTGTTGTTGTCACACCCTTTGTTTTTCACTCACCATTGAGTTAGGATGGGAATCTGTTGAGAGAAGGTCGGGGTTGAGGGGCAGGAAAAGAATGCCAAGTGGATGAGGGTGGTGTTTGGGGTGGGAACTAGGAAAAGAAGGGCAATAATCCATGAAGCAAATGACAAAGTTGTGGTCAATCATATGTAAAGTTTATCATGAACTCAGCTTCACCAATTTATCATGGTTATACATTCACTATGCTTATGAAAAATATGTAGTTAAAACGCATTGATGGTTCATACGTATGCACATACAAAAAAAATGTATAGACATATGAAAATTAGCTTGTCTTAGTTCTAAAAACAATCTGCTAAGATCATCAACATTTGTAGGTGATGTTTTGCTAAAATCTAGGACTTTACCATCACATCCCTTACCATTTTATCAATATGGTTTATCATGATTATGTTATTCGGCAATGCAAATATAAATGTTTAACACTTTCAGTGGCACGTCTACACATGAAAAAACAATGCGGGGACAGACAGTGAGGTATTTTTCTGTGAAATATGTCATCGGTTGGAGAGGAATGCTAGAATATTTGATAATAGATGCGAGGTGGTGGAAGGACTGTGGGATCAAATTATCTTTCTAGCATCTTTTTTGAGCTTTATTCACTGAACACTTTGAATGAATTCATCTCTTTTGCATTTTGGTTGGGTGGATAGCAATATTAACATGTAATTAGTGTAAACTTGTATAAACTTGCAAAGAAGAAAATACATATGAAAAAGAGTAAGAGAGAAAAGAAAACTACTACACCAAAGTTCCATCAAAATTAAAAATAACTAGGTAGGTACAAGAGACACTATATATTAAAACCCTATTATAAGAGAAAGAGTAGAATACCCTTACTATAAGCATAAATATAAATACAATCTTAACACCCCCTCAAACTCATGATATGACAATAAGAAGCATCTAGAGTTTGCCAAAACGAAAATGCAACGTAGTGTGTGACTTCGTGACAATTCAGACAATTGCGTAGTAGAAGAAACAAAAGACAAGGAAATAGTCTCTAGCTGAAGATGGTGGCACACAAAATGCTAATCAAACTCGATATGCTTGGTTCGCTCATAGAAAATAAAGTTTTGTGCAATCTAAATGACACTCTTGTTGTTACAATATATAGAAGTTAGAGCAAAAAAAGAAACGTCCAGATCGACAAATAACAATTCCAACTATACTATCTTTGATATAGTAATAGCCATAGTACGATATTTAGCCTCAGTAGTTGAACAAGCGACAACGGTTTATTTTTTTGCTTTTCCTGAAAATTAGGGAATCATCCAGAAAGACACCGAAACTACTAGTAAATTTAGGATCCATGACATCATTTGCCTAGTCAGCATTAAAAATACACAAAACTCGAAAGAAGAAGTGAAAAAGAACAACAAACTCAGATATAAAGTACCCCAAAGATGGCACAAAATGCGGAGAATTGTAGTCCAAAGGACTATAAACAGAGAATGGCTTACAACATGAACACTATAAAAAATATCAGGCCTTGTAATAGTGAGATAGATCAAGCTACCAAAAAGAATCCGGTGTAAAGTAAGATCCGCCAAAGAGACACCATTAGTAAAAGTGTAATGGATATTGAACTCGGGAGGAGTCTCAACTGTCTGAGAGTCTATTAAACGAGTCCTGTGGATAGCATCAACTGCATAATTTGACTGAGAGAGAAGATAACTTTTAGGTAATGAAGTCACTTCAATGCCCAAAAAACAATTAAGGATCTTCGAAATTGAGATACCCCCATAATCGTCTCCAGTAATAATCATGTCATCAATATATAACAAGAGAACAATTTCACCAGGAGAAGTGGAATGAAGAAAAATAATAGAATCATGATTACTGTAACGAAAATCCAAGTCATAAATCACAGAGAGAACTTCTTAAACCAAGCTCGAAGAGCCGGTTTGAGACTATAAAAAGCTTTTTTGAGTTTACACACCTCACTAGGATTGTGAGGGAGACTAGAGGAGGAACAATAAAAACCTCTTCAGTCAAATTACCATTCAAAAAACATTATTGACATCTATTTGAGATAGTTCCATTGACGAACAACTTCTACGACAATCAATGTATGTGCAGTGGTCAATTGTGAAGCAGGGGCAAATGTCTCCTCATAATTAATGTCATGTTTGTGTGCAAAACCTTTGACAACCAATCTAGCCTTATATCTCTCAACAGAACCATCAACCTTAGTTTTATTCTTGTATACCCACTGACAACCAACAACACACTTGCCAGTAGGTAAAGGTATAAAATCCCATGTCTTAGTTTTATATAGTGTAAAAAGTTCTTCATTCATAGCTTCTTGTCAAATTGGATCAAGAGTGACCTCTTTATAGGGGGTAGACTCATACAAAATGAACAAAAAACACTTATGAATGTGTATAGGATAGCGAGAAGAAGGAAGATCCACATCATCAGGAGCCATTGAGACATAGCCGAAAGAGGCAGAGGCGTTGTACCTGTAGAGGAGTTAGTCTTGTTCCAACGAGAATAAGTCTGGATAATCGAAAGGGGTGCAATTGAGGAAGAAGAAGATTGAGGAGAACAAGGAATGTCAAAAGTGAGCATGTCATGAATATAAGAATCACCAGAAATATCATTAGGAAAATGATCATAAGCGGAAGGAATACAAAAGAAAGGAATATGCAAAACAAAGATTGCATGTGTCCATTCATACAATCTTTTTGTAACTGGGTCATAACTGCGATACCGTTTTTGTCCCTCGCCATAACCATGAAAACACACATAATAGAACGAACAAATAACTTATTTTATTTAGATTTAAGAAGAAAAACAAAATAAATACAACCAAACACATGCAATGAGAAATAGTCAAGAGGTTTACCATATAACCTTTCAAATGGGAAAACACTCAAAGTAATAATAGAAGGAATTCGGTTAATGAGATGAACAACTATGAAAAGTGCCTTTCTCCAAAAAAATTTAGGAACAGATGTAGATAAAAGTAATGAACAAGCTATCTCCATAACATATTTGTACTTTTGCTCAACCACACCATTCTGCTCTGAAGCGTCACCACAAGAGGATTGTTGAATAGTTTCAGCAGATTTCAATAAATCAAGAAAATTAGTATATATATATATTCTCCACCCAAATACACCGAAAACATTTAATTATTGTAGAGTATTGTGTGTGAACCATGGCACGAAAAACAACAAAGATAGAGAAATATTCAAATTGTTGCTTCATCAGATAAACTCGACAATATCGATATAACAATCAATAAAAGAAACATAGTAAAGAAAACCCTTTTTTGGTTACGATGGGGCAGGACCCCACACATCAGGTCGAAAGAAGCAGAAGAAGTGGAATTATTCTTAAAAGGTAAAACTGTGAATTTGGCAAATTTATAGCCACCACTAAAATCAGAAAAATCATGACTACTTAAATTTCCTAAAGCACCGGTAGAAACTAGAAACCTCAAACGAGACCTAGAAATATGTTCAAGGCGAGAATGTCATAAATAAAACATAGAAGAAT